>ML784161.1:138978-183461 GCA_009831015.1 Picea engelmannii | reverse complement strand
CTATTTTTGGGTTACTATTTATTTTGGAGAGTAGTGTGCCACACTTGGAGAAGCTCTTGCTTGGTTATTCTTGGTCATATTATTGAGGAGCTAGGTCTTGGTGATGCTAGCCTTGGGGGGGATCTTTTCTGTATGGTATTTTGGCTATTGATGGTGATTTATTGGTAATATCTTGGACTTAATTCTTCTAGAGAAATGTTGTTGGGTTTTCTCCCAAGTTTGGGTTTCCCAAGATAAACTCTTGTGTTCTTGTGTCTACTGTGCATGGTTAATATTTCTAGATCTTGTTATTTCCGCTGCATTGTTATAGTTGAGATTTTCAGCGTATAGTTATTCTACAATAACTAATGTATGAAAGTGAATCTTGTTATTAATCATAAGGAAATAACTATCAGATCTGAGAATCATGTAAACACCAACAATTTCCATGGCAGATTTATGTGCCAATTGCAACAACAAACTATGTAAAAGATAAGATAGAGACTTTCAATAAATCACTAAAGAGAAATCTGCATTGAGGCATGAATGTTGACCTAGGGATGTAGCTTGACATGTTCTTCAATAGGCAAAGGCAGGTGTATGTATGTATGGATTTTTTTGAGACAAATTTTTTAATGTTATGGTGTTTGTGTACACACACATGTATAGCTCTTCTATACCTCCATCTCTGCATACAACCCCACTACATGTAAGATATGAGCCCTATAGGTCTGCAAGACAAGAAGATTAGTACAAGGATGAACAAAGAACCAAAAAATTGCAACGAGTTACATTCATTATTTATTATTTTTTGCCAATTATGACACAAAGCCCTATATATTTATATCTAAGTTACCATGATCTAGATATAGATGCATTTGATTTTTTCAAAAGTTAGGATTCGAATACGGTGACACGACATAACTATCTATCTATATAGCCTAGTTGGTTTGCTCAATTTGTTTGAACTGACCAATTTTAAGGCAAAGATTGCTGAGAGGTCATGGGTTCAAGTCCGATATAGTCCCTCTGGGTTAGAAGTACATGTTGAACTATGACGACAGTTAGCATGTGTGCCATTCATGAAATGTGAGGAAGTGCTTGGAGGGTTTTCTCTATCGGTTGTCGCCAATTTTGCTGGGCATTTGGCTAGTTCTATGTCGATAGGTGCCTAGTTTGAATCCCCCTAGGTGAGGCACGCAAGTCTACGACAACAAGCTTAATAAGGATGCCATCAATGAATTTGGGGAAACATCCCTTGGGTTTCCTTGGAATATATGTGTGTGTTAGCCCCTTAACAGGTAGATTGAATGACCTCTATTGATTGCTTTCCAATGGGTGGTTGGTGATACGATTCCTGTGGTGGTTTTGGGCAGCGGGATGCCTACCTCCAATTCCTTGTTCCTTGTACCCTTTCTGTGAAGTTGGGGCAGTTTATAGTGATAGTTAGTTTAGTTGCTACAACCTTAACTGCTAAGGTGCATGATGGCTAGTTTTTTTCACAGTAATAGATAGATTTTATATTAAAAGAGCTGTGGGTAAATTATATATTGAGGGTTTACAAAATGTTGGATAAGTCTAAGAAGTAGATCTAAGAGTCTTTCAGTACATGCAGTCCATCCAAAAAAATACTAACATTGATTATCCAGTACGACTTGACAACACATCCAAAGGTGTATTGTTTAACATATCGACCTAATAAGAAAACAAAACGACAAAATTGTTAGATTTTCATTAACTTTACAGATCAATTAGGTTTACCAGTATATTTAGATCGTCTTTCACATTAGCATTTATATCATGTACTGAAAATAAGAGCAGCAGTAACAAATAGGAGAAGACATAAAAATTTATCCTGGGAAAACCCCAAATGGGGCAAAAACCCAACCAACCTTTCTTAGAGAGATTCCGTCCAAACAAGTCCAACCATGAATCAATAGATAAACCCTAGCACAATGGCTAGCTAAAGATACAACCAGAAATACCACCCTAGCTGCACAAGGGTAGCGCACAAGAGAGAGTTACCGCAAAGACTGAACAATAAGAAACTTCTGCTATTGCAATTGCTGCATCACCTTCCTCAGACTCGCACCTTCCTCTTCTTTGACCTCCTTACTGGGTCGACTTCTCCTCTGGGATAGTGTCACTTCAATATTCTTTATTCTTCTAGGCCAACTTCTCTTCTAGGGTATTTCCACATCTATTCAATGGTTCTCTTGCTTTTAGAATCTTCTTTTCATCTTAAGATAAGTCGTCTAGGAGGGAACGTACCTCCCACAACTACTGAACATCAACATTCCCTCTTAGCTAGGGAGGTATCTTTCACGATGTCTTCTTCTGGTAGTCCACTGACTACTCTGCAATCAACTAGTAGCACACAACTACTACCATGCCATCAGTAGCTCAAATCATCGATCTCCGTCTCCATGACTATGTTGCGATCAAACAGTAGCACACGACTACTTCCAAGCGGTCTGGTTGTCTCCAGGGCAATCAACTAGTAGCACACAACTACTACAATACCATCCAATGGAACACAACTGCTGTCAAGTCATAGTAGTACACAACTACTGTCATAGTAGTACACAACTATTGTCCAGTGGTACACAACCACCGCTATAGTAGTACACAACTACTATCCAGTGCTACATAATCACCACAAGTGGTACACAACCATCATAGTAGTACACAACTACTGTCCAGTGATATACAATCATCACTAGTGGTACAAAACCACCGTAGTAGTACACAACTACTTAGCAATCCACTAGTAGCACACAACTACTAGCATGATGTCCAATAGCACACAACTACTGCCATAGTCTTACGACTATGTTGTGATGTTTCTCCTCTCCCAATAGTCTTATTCACACCTAGCCACTTCGCATGGCGTAGGCAAGACTAGTATCCGATTGTGCATTACTCCCTCAATCACCTCACATGACTGATCTAGGAAACCCTTGGCCAAAGGGGTTAGCCAGCTGGAGGAGAAACACCACACCTCCCTCTCAACGAGGGTGGACATTCTGCATCACGCCAAGCTTGTCTCTGAAGTACTCATACTTCACTCTAGATAGAGGCTTGGTGAGAATGTCCGTTATCTGCTCATCTGTGGATGTGTACCGGAGCTCCACAACTCCTCTCTGCACCATGTCTTGGATGTAATGGTATTTGATCTTTATATGCTTTGACTTGTCATGAAAAGACATGATTCTCTGTAAGCTTCACTCAACTTTGATTGTCACAATGTATGAAAGTTGGCTCCAATTCTAGATCAAATATCCTTGCAAGCAACTTTCGAAGCCACACTGCATCACGACTTGCAACACTAGCTGTGCCATACTCTGCCTCTGCTGTATTGAGTGCCATTGATGTTTGCTTCTTGCTTAACCATGAGATCATACCTGGTCCCAAATTGAAGCAACATCCAGATGTGCTTTTCTGGTCCACTGCACTCCCTGCGCAACCAAAGTCTGTATAACCTTGCAACTTCACATCTTCATTCGAGACATATCTCAATCCATATCCAAATGTACCATGTAGGCACCTGAACACATGTTTTGCTGCTATACAATGTACATGTCTATGCTCAATCATGTACTGACTCAAAGTGCTCATTGCAAAACATATGTCCGACCTGGTGTTAACCAAGTACATCAAGGATCCAATCAACTGTTTGTACATCATGGGATCCACCAAATCTGAAAATGAATCACTCAAGAGCTTCGGATCTTTCAACATAGGTGTGGCCATGGACTTGCAGTCCATCATCCCAAATCTCTGCAGGATCTCAACAATATATTTTCCTTGGCTAAGATAAATCTCATCTGGCCTCTGCCGCACCTCCAATCCACAAAATAGTGCATCAGACCTAGATCCTTAATTTCGAACTCTGAAGTGAGTTCCCTCTTGCACCCATCTGTGAGCTTCTCATCCAAAAAAATACTAACATTGATTATCCAGTACCACTTGACAACACATCCAAAGGTGTATTGTTTCACATATCGGCCTAATAAGAAAACAAACCGACAAAACATGCTATTACACTGAAAGTAAAAACTAAAAATTGAAATGCCCAGAGAGGGCTTTATTACTTAGGTCCACTTGCATTATTGGGTCTTCAGTTGCCAATGCCATAGAGTTAGTGTTGTTGTCATTGATTTTAGAGGGATCTCTAGTAGAGAGGCCTGTTATCGCACGATTTGTTGTTTGGGCAAATCCCAACCCAAGCAACAAGTGTGTGACACAACTGGGGACACCTATCACTATCACCTTAATAGATATCCCCCTTGTTTTAGTGGTGGACAAGTCCAACTCAAGGGAGGCTTCCCGGGTGACCCCAAGGGGATTGCAAGGGGAGAGGCCAAGAGCTGATGGAACCACCTCTATAAGTCACGATTAAAAGATCTTGAGGCTTGATGGAGCATGAGTAGCTGCCAGTTGATAGTACCTGCAAAACATATGTTAGACAACCTAAACCAAGACAATATATGATGAAATAAGCCCCGAGACGAGAGAAATCAGCAAGAAACGTTGCTGTCTCAAAATTGCAGCATATAGCAGTGATATATCAGCAACAAGAGGACTATAAGATCTGCAAATTAGACCATAAAAATCAGCATATGATATTGGACGAGAAAGCTTGCAATTAGTAAACAATTTCCAAATACTTAAACCGAGATTTTGATGTCAAAAAAGGGCTGTAAAAGAGTGTTATCGACAAAAGATTATTACAGCCTTATGGCTGTTGCAAACTTTTGCTACATCGGCAGCTTCCAACCACTGAAATCAACAAGTAAACCACCCAAAGAATAGCCCTTTAGCAGTAGATTAATTATCACAGCTCTCAAGCAAATTTCAGCAGTAGAATATGGAGAAATTGTAAGAGAAAAAGGGTTTGCTGCAGCCCTAATGGCTGTAGCTTAATGTTTATTACAACAGACTAATCACTCGACCAAACAAGATGCCCTTGAAGTAAAAGAGAGTCTAAAGCATGTAGAATTCAAATCCAACTTGATCAATTTCAATTCCTCAATTTTTATGTTTACCAATGCTACAATTTACAATCTCCAATGCAAAGATTAGTGCCTTGTTATTGGGTGAATGGAGTCTCTTCCTTGGAAGGCAAATTAACCAAAGAGGAAGAAGAAGTTTTCTTGAGATTTAAATCCTTATAAAACCCAAGAAAACAACAATCCTTCCAAATTGTCTAGCTTGAAATCCAAGATGAACTAGGGTTTAAAAATCTTCTAGGGGCGTAAACCCTCTTACTCCCTAGAGAAATAAACCCTATCTAAGCCTTGCAACAAGGGCGTAAACCCCCTTACTCCTTGTGGCAAGCCTTATAGCCCTTCTATAAAAAATAAGAATAAACTTTGGTGGAGGGTGTAAGCCCTTTTACTCCACCTAGGGTTTTAAGATAGATTTCTCGAATTTAAACAAACAAGATGACAATAAATTGCAGAAATTACTCACCAAATCCAAGAGATAGGATGCAAGAGAACCCTTACTACCAAGCATCATCCAACTATTTGCCAAAGAAAACCATCCAAGCGAAGTCACTAGCCTTTAATGCTCCAATAGACAAGTATTGCATCCATTATGACCAGAAAAAAGGAGGCTGAAATTGCATTCCAAAGAGTAATATTATCAAGTGACGAGTTATGTCCAAGTGAAAAATGACTTCTCTATTTATAGAGGAAAATCCAAGTCATAGTTTGTCCACATTACAATTAAATCCATAATTATAGGCTAAAACCAGAATTACAATGCTTAGTTAGCAAATCGTTTTGCTCCTTTTGCCCACATAGGCTACAAAATGACCAAAAATAACAAAATGATGGCATATAAGTCCATGAAGTCTTCTCCAAGGTGGCACGTGTGAAAACAAGCCTCCAAAGGCTAGGACATCAAGCTAGGAATGTGCCATGTCATCCCACAATCAAGCAATAACATGGGGTTTCAAGCCCACAACACCATCAAGTACACCAAGTACACCAAATGTGCCAAACGCCCCCTCAAAAGTGTGAGGTCATGCTACCCAAGAGGAACGTTTGGGCGTAGGAGGGTGACATCCCCTTCTCTTCATGTTTCCGAGCCTCGTCCAAGTGTTAGAGACATCATCCAAGGTGCAACATTCATCATCTTAGGCCTCCAATGTGTGGTGCGCAACATCCATCCGGTGGGCTTTCAAGCCCCTATGAAGGTCGAAGTGGCTTAGTCCCTTCAAGAATGACTTTCATTGGGCAAGGTCCTGCAAAGACAAGCAAATACGCCCTCCGAGGGTCCACAAGTCATATGAATCATGCCAAGTAAGACAGATTTAATAAAAGAACCACCCAAACAAGTGCATTAAGTCCCCCCTTTTCAAATTAAACAAATGCTCAAAGACCTTGTAAACTTTGCCAAATTTAGGTATGGGAGGGGTGTCATGGTGCCCTATTGGGTAGGCCAATCCCTAAGTCAAAGAATGTTTCCCAAGAAGACCCTCTCTAGGCCATGTAGTATGAGGTGGATTGGGGTAGTACATTTTGGCATGGGGTTCTTGACATATCAAGGGCTCATATTTTCTCATTTATGGGTGCCTTTGTGGAGGGTGCACTGAATCCCTTCATTTGCAATGCAACATTTTTCAAGCCCTTAATTTGCTTTTCATTTTTTTATGGTTTGAACATTGAGTGCTATATGCAGTGGAAAGAAAAAGAGCACCAGAATGCCACTTGAAGTTAGAACACATTTAGTGCCATATGCAATGGAAATTAAAAGACACCACAATGCATTCCCCCTTCAGGCGAGGCATTTTTATTTATTTTCTTTTTAAAGGTCCTTCATTTTTATGGAGAAGCGTTTTATGGCTCTTAGGACCTAGGGTGAGCATATAGAAGGATAAATTATGGCTTTTGACTTTACAGTGCTAGCTACAACACCTTTGGGCCTTCAGCCCCTTCTTCCCATGAAATGAGGTACAAGCCCTTCTTGGGGTCAATGAACCCAAAGACCCAAAATATGTGGAAACAGAGGGGAGGAAGTGTGGAAAGTGGTAAGCATGAGTGGGAATGGTATGATGACCCTTCAAGGAGACCCCCCCAGTAGCAACCCTTTTCTCAAGGGTGACGAACTTACTAGGATACCATGTCAACCACCAAGGTGAAATAAGGAAAAAGTTATAATTTCCAAGCAAATGTTACATAATCAAGAAAGGACCCTTTGCAACATGCTAAAATGCTTTAATTATTTACGTGACACTTACCATGAGACTGGACTTGTTACCTCATGAAGCAAGACTTACTATCCTTTCTGGGCCATGCTGGTGTGGTAGACACTGCTATGCTGCTGACAATGAATGGTGATGTGTGGTGGAGAGGAGGGGCTTTATATGCTCAATGTGGGCTTTGTCGCTCATTTGCCTCTCGACACTCCATGTCTGCTACCTGCGGGCCTCGAGATATCATCTCCTTAGTTACCCCTAGGTCGGGGGGGTAACATCTTGCTCCTACATGGGGACATGTGCTCACTGTAGAGTGCATGAGAACCTCAACATCCCCTGGTATGACCCATGCCCACACATACATAAACAAACATTAGAGCATCAGAGGGTGGCTAGCTCACCCTTTATTCATATAAGCAAAACTTCAAAAGCTCAAAATTGACAACCATAAGATTTCTTAAAAGAAAATTTTGCATTTTTTCAAAAACTTCTAACTAACATGTAATGATTTAGGCAAATGCATCACAACAACTATGCATAAATGCAATAAAAGCAATATGTAAAGCCACACATATAAATGAATGCAACTAACCTATGATGAACACACAAATGCAATGCATGAAAGAAAATGGCCTACCTACTTACCTGGGGCCCGAGGTCTGTGGAGATCAAGTCCCATCTACATAGGGTCGGAGTATAGACCCATCAACTAGTAATGGCATTTTCCTTCCATCCATGGCAGATAAATAGTAAGTATCCCTTCCAGAGTTCTTCTTGATGATGTAAGGGCCAAGCCATAAAACTTCACTTTTCTTGTTGTACTTTGGTTTTTCCTTTCTTTTATCCCACATGAGTGCAAGGCTTCCTTTGTCACACTCAACATATGATAGATCTTCATTGTAAGGTTGTGCGGGAGGATCTGCTTTGAATATACGTTTAATAGCTTGTTCTCGTTCTTGATCCTTCTTGCTCTCATCCTTATTTAGTATCTTGATGGATCATGGGTCCTTTCCCTGGTATTTCACAAGCTTCTCCTTATACTTATCTGTCTTCGACAATAGTGTATCAATACAGTCTTCTTGTGCAAACGATAAATCCCAAGGATCGTACTCAATGACCTGAGGTGTCACATCATATTCACAATCACTCTAATAGTCGGGGCCATTCAGATCAACTACATGATTCTTTGCAACTGGTTGACTATACAAAATCTCAAATGTCCCATCCTCCATAGGGATATGCGCATGAGTGAGGTCCATACTAAGAAAACCACTAAGGGTGGTAGACCAACTTCTTGACAAGAGCATGCCCCAAGCATTTGGTACGTCGATCACAACCACATTCATATTGATCTCGATGTGGGGTAACACTTATAAATAAACCCTCAAATCCTCTATGAGAGCATAAACCTTGACTTTCTTTGAATAAATGCCACAAACGTTTCCATAAGGACAGGTTGTCCTCAAGCCCAGTTGTTTCATGACCTTCAAAGGAATCATATTTGCTAAAGCCTCAGAGTCCAACATACAATTGTTCAAACGAAGACCATTTATGCCCAGAGAAAGATAAAATGGTGAATTATCTTCCCTCCAGTTCCCATGATACATAATATTCAAAATTATCAGAGGATCCCCTACTTCATCTTGTATTTTTAAAGTCTTCAAGAATTCTTTCCTTACAGAAGAAATCTTGCACATCTCAACCACGGGTACCACCATATTCATCTTTCCAATCATACTAGGCACGTTGATGTTTAGGCGAAGATCCTCATTTGTTGGTACAGGCTGTGGAAGCAGGTCATGAACTAGAGGTGGAGGAGGTGGAGGCACCTCCTTCGTTGCTGGGGAAGGCAAAGATGCCTCTTTATTTCTCCTAGAGTATGCTAAATTTTTTTTTTTCCTCAATCTTTGCTTTAAAGGTTCATCCAGTTGGCTCAATATTTCCAACCGAGCTCGCCTAGCTGCCTATTTCCTAGGTTCTTCAAGTTGCTCTTCCGTGATGTCAATGCATTCATCATCCTGGAGAGAGTAAGCTGTATTAATGAAGTTCAACCTGTCTGTAAGGCCTGGCTCTTTTTCTTCTCTCTGTCTCAGACACTCGTGTTCCCAATGAGGTTCTTCGTAAGGCAAACACCATGGTGATCCTTCTCAATAGGATTCGAGGTGTCAGGTGCCTTCGCTTCTTGTTGTGGCTTCGGTTTCCAAATTGTTTTTTCCCTTTGTTGTCTGATAAACTGAGGCATTGGAGCAGAATGCTGCCTCTCTAAATTCGTCAACCTATTCATGATCTGATTTTGGGTCTGGACAAACTGGGTATTCATTTGATCAAACTTTTGAGCCAAAAGTGTGACTGAATCTTGTACATTGATGGTTGATGTCTTTGTCTTAGCTTCTGCTCTAGCACGAGGAAACTGAAAAGGCTCGATCTTTGAGCTAATGAGATGTTCCCCAATCTACATAGTATACTCTTTGGCCTTTGCTAAATTTTCAGGCATATTTTCCTTCACGATAAAACCAAATTGTTCTTCAAAAGATTTCAAATAAAGAAGGAGAACGACTTCTTTCAGCGGGCACAAGTCCTTCGGGATTGGCTGTACAAGTTGTCAAATCTAGCATTGAATTCCTTCACTGTTCCGTTCCCTTTCTTTTTGATTTGGTTGAATTGCATCAATAGCATTCCATTGTCCTTCGTTGTCCATCTATTTTTAAACAACTTTGCAAAAGCCTCATATGATTGCAAGTGATTGTCGGGCAAGCCTTTGAACCACTTTTTAGCATCTTCATCAAGAAAGGTAGCTAGTAACTTCATTGCAACATCTTCATGTTCTATACCGTTATCTTCCATGGCCACACTGTTAGAATTAGGGCAGTAAAGCAAACAATAGTGTCTTTTAAATTTCAGTATAACAGTTAGAGTACAAGTTTAGAAATCTAATCTAGACTGTAAAATATAGATATCCAGATCTAAGACAAATTTAGATAAAAACAAGTTATGGAGTAGATCTAAAGAAATTCTAGTTCAGATCTATAAAACAGTAATAAGGAACTAATACTAGTTTGCAGATCTAAACTCAATCTACAGATCTGATTAGTAGATCATACTACAGAAAACAAATAAACTCAATATATYGTTTWGATCCAWTAACTGTTAATGCTGAAACATAGAYCTAGATAGATCAAACTGTATTGAACTCAAAACAAAAATTCCAGATCTGAAAATGATGAATAGATAGCTTACCTTGTCCTGAACCTTACCTYTGAAGAAGTCACAGCCAACWASAAGGATGTAGAACCATTTGTAATTATGCTCAGGTAAAGTCTAGGTCATAGATCCACCATATAGGTTGGATCTCTTTCCAAGATATGAAAAACTTTCTTGCCACCAAAAAGGGATGAAACCAAAAGACCTCACAAGAACAAACCCTCAAACAAATGGAGGCTTAAAATAATTCAAAAACCCTATACTGAAAACTGTGGATAAACCCTCATTGCAGCAGGAGATAGAAGGCCATACCCTATAGGCTWACCACAACAAAGAATAGGAGGCCGCAGCCTATAGGCTCACCACACAGCAGGGAATAGGAGGCCGCAGCAAGTAGGCTCACCACACAGCAGAGAAAAGGAGGCCGCAGCAAGTAGGCTCACCACACAGCAGACAAGAGAGGCCGCAGCCTATAGGCTCAGCCCACAGCAGAAAGGGAGAGGCTGCAGCCTATACACCCTACACAGCAGCAGATGGAAAGAGGCCGCACCTCACACAGCATACACAACAGCAGGTAAAAGGAGGCCGCACCCCACACAACAGTAGACAGCAAAGGGGGGCCGCAGTAAGCTCAGGCAAATTCAACAGCAAGGGCCGCAGCAAGTAGACACCAACAGAAGAGGGCCGCAGCAAGGAGAGGATCCGCTCACTCCAAAGACAAAGGATAATAATGTGTGTAGTGAGGGGTAGGAGGGGGTTCTATTTATAGTTTAGGCTAGGATATTAAAAAAATTAAATTAAATTAAAAATAATAAATATAACATGTTTAAATTAAAAATTTAAACATGATATAATAAACATTTAATTTAAACTTTAATTTACCCTTGAGACAAAACAACATAAAACCCCAAAGCACACAAACAAGGGTAGGAGAGGGTTAAGGGGGGTTTACAAGGTGGCAATACTCGTTCATTCATATTTATGGTGATCTTATTGCTTTATCATCATTGCATATGGGATACATCCCTCATGTGGTTATGTCTTCCTTCAAGGAAGGTCATACATCAACAAGATACTTGATCGAGGATCAAGTAACCCCAGAACTTTTTCTGGGGTCTTATCCACCAAGGTCAAAGACCAAGGATCAACCCATGCCACAGGCATGGGTACCCTGGACATTTCCAAGGGCCCTAGGCTTATCTAGGGGCTTTAACTGCTTGGTCCTAGACCAAGAACCCCAGTCGTATACTGGGGGCCCTAACAAGGGTCTTTTGCCATGGCACTGACTGTTTGGTCCCAGACCAAGTACCCCAGGAGTGCACTGGGGCCCTAGATCTCATCTAGGGTCTTAGCCATCCTCCAGGAGAATGGCTCTTGCAGCTGCTTATAAATTTAACACACACCAATAGCGTCAAGATGTTCTTCAGATGTAATAACATTGTTTCCGGTGAATTTGGGTAACCACTTGGTAGACTCTTTAGGCATGTTATTGGGGTACCCAGGGATGGTGGCCATATTCAATGGTTTGTAAAGGTTGCTAGCGCAAGGACGAGCCATTTATTAGAAAGGAAGACTTCCCTGAAATAAGGTTTCGACAACGGGTGAATCATGAGGAGGTCTTCTTCGGTAAACCTTGGAAGGATTAAACTTTCCTTTGGGGAGTGTCTTTTGGAAAGACGGGTTCTTAGGTTGTGGAGTCGCTAGATGGACTTTATGAAAAGCTCATCAAAAGTGAAAAGGGGACTTCCCTGAAATGGAGTCGTCGGGCAAGCTAAAGGTAAAGGCTTTGGGATAGACTTGCCAAGTGTTGTTATGGGATCGGAAAGGATTCAAAATCCTCCCCAACAACAATGCCAAAAATGTTATCGCATAGTTTGTAGTTTGGGCAAATCCCAACCTAAGAAACAAGTGTGTGACACAACTGGGGACACCTATCACTGTCACCTTAATAGATATCCCCCTCGTTTTAGTGGTGGACAAGTCCAACACAAGGGAGGCTTTCCGGGTGACCCTAGGGGGATTGCAAGGGGAGAGGCCAAGAGCTGATGGAACCACCCCTATAAGTCATGATTAAAAGATCTTGAGACTTGATGGAGCATGAGTATAAGTCAAGGAAAGGTTGCCAATTGATAGTACCTGCAAAACATATGTTAGACAACCCAAACCAGGACAATATGATGCAATAAGCCCCGAAACAAGAGGGAAATCAGCAGGAAACCTTGCTGTCCCAAAATTGCAGCATATAACAGTGATATATCAGCAACAAGAGGACTATAATAGCTGCAAATTAGACCATCAAAATCAACATATGATATTGGACAAGAAAGCTTGCAATTAGTAAACAATTTTCCAATGCTTAAACCAAGATTTTGATGTCAAAAGAGGGCTATAAAAGAGTGTTATCAACAAAAGATTATGAGAGCCTTATGGCTGTAGCAAACGTTTTCTACAACAACAAATTCAAACCACTGAAATAAACAAGTAAATCACCCAAACAATAGCCCTTTAGCAGTAGATTAATTATCACAGTTCACAAGCAAATTTCAGTGGTAGAAAAGTGGAGAAATTGTAAGAGAAAGAGTGTTTTCTGCAGCCCTAATGACGTTAGCTTAATGTTTATTACAGCAGACTGATCACTTGACCAAAACAAGACGCCCTTGAAGTAGAGAGTCTAAAGCATGTAGAATTCAATTCCAACTTGATTAATTTCAATCCCTCAATTTTCACATTTACCAATGCAACAATTTACAATCTCCAATGCAAAGGATTAGTGCCTTGTTATTGGGTGAATGTAGTCTCTTGGAAGGCAAACTAACCAAAGAGGAAGAATAAGTTTTCTTTAGAGTTAAACCCTTATAAAACCCAAGAAAACAACAATCCTTCCAAATCGTCTAGCTTGAAATCCAAGATGAACTAGGGTTTAAAAATCTTCTCGGGGTGCAAACCCTCTTACCCCCTAGAGAAATAAACCCTAGCTAAGCCTTGCAACAAGGTCGTAAACCCTCTTACTCCTTGTGGCAAGCCCTATAGCCCTTCAATAGCAAAGAAGAATAAACTTTGGTGGAGGGTCAAAGCCCTTTTACTCCTCCTAGGGTTTTAAGATATATTTCTTGAATTTAAACAGGCAAGATGACAATAAATTGCAGAAATTACTCACCAAATCCAAGAGATAGCATGCAAGAAAACCCTTATTACCAAGCAACATCCAATGATTTGCCAAAGAAAACCATCCAAGCGAAGTCGCTAGCCTTTAATGCTCCAATAGACAAGTATTGCATCCATTATGACAAGAAAAAAGGTGGCTGAAATTTCAGTCCAAAGAGTAATATTATCAAGTGATGAGTTATGTCCAAGTGAAAAATGACTTTCATCTATTTATAGAGGAAAACCCAAGTCATAGTTTGTCCACACTACAATTAAATCCATAATTTTAGGCTAAAACCAAAATTACGATGCTTAATTAGCAAACTGTTTTGCTCCTTTTGCCCACATAGGCTACAAAATGACCAAAAATAATAAAATGATGGCATATAAGCCCATAAAGCTCCTCTCCAAGGTGCCACGTGTGAAAGCAAGTCTCCAAAGGCTAGGTGTCAAGCTAGGAAGGTGCCACGCCATCCCAAAATCAAGCAATAACATGGGGTTTCAAGCCGACAACACCACCAAGTACACCAAATGTGCCAAACATCCCCTCAAAAGTGTGATGTCATGCTACCCAAGAGGAATGTTTGGGCATAGGAGGGTGACATCCTCTTCTCTTCATGTTTTTGAGCCTCGTCCAAGTTTTAGAGACATCATCCAAGGTGCAATGTTCATCATCTTAGGTCTCTAATGAGTGGGGCGCAACATCTATCCGACGGGCTTTCAAACCCCTATGAAGGTCGAAGTGGCTTAGTCCCTTCATGAATGACTTTCACCGGGCAAGGTCCTGCAAAGACAAGCAAATACGCCCTCCAAGGGTCCATAAGTCATATGAATCATGCCAAGTAAGCCACATTTATAAAAGAACAACCCAAACAAGTGCATAAAGTCCCCCCTTTTCAAATTAAACAAATGCTCAAAGACCTTATAAACTTTGCCAAATTTAGGTATGGGAGGGGTGTCATGGTGCCCTATTGGGTAGGCCAATCCCCAAGTGAAGGAATTTTTCCCAAGAAGACCCTCTCTAGGTCTTCTTGAACATTGGACATTTGCCTTTCATTTTTTTATGTTTTGAACATTGAGTGCTATATGCAATGGAAAGAAAAAGAGCACTGCAATGCCACTTGAAGTTAGAAGACATTGAGTGCCATATGCCAAGCCAAGCCAAGCCATACACCAAATTGGTGTATGAAACCCCCTTGTTTGTGGGACAAGGGACCCCCCTCCGCCCATCGATTTGACTGATAATGTCTTCGGAGGTATACATACCCTTACCCACCTCTGTATTTGAACTTGTGACCTCTTAGGAGGAAACACATGTTCTTAACCACTAAGTCCACTCAGGCTGTATGATTTTCTGTGTAAATAAGCCATTTTATTTTAACATGGAAGAAACAGAAGATTCACTTTTTGAGGCATATAATGCAAATGAGAAATAATGACCGTAGGACTTACAATGCAAAGATGTGAAACATAAACTCATTGTTTAACCACATATTCCACTGTTTTGCATGGAGACTGTCAAACAGACTACTAAAACAATGCCATTGGTCATAGAATGCAGCCTACTATGCATAGGAACTCCTATTAAGCAAGCTATCAGGATGAAGACAAAACTTATGATAGTGGGTACCTTGCTTAAAAGCGAATTTTGTCTTTTGGTAAGGATCATTTCCATGTGTAACAAGGTTTCGAGTGACTTTCCCTACCAAGGGATGATATCATGGGGGAATTTCTGGGTGAGTGGAGTAAGAGATGGATAATTAACAAAATGTACATTAAGAAATTTCCCACCATTCGATATTGTATCGGTTTTGGGGGTGTCTAGTATACCCTTATAAACACATTCTTTTGCCCATTTCTTATAATTTGAAAATGATCGTTTTGTAAATCTGTATTCAACCTGGAAATTTCGTCACACTCGTAGAGTAACTTTCTGGTGAAATGTGCCATGGGGACGAGATATGTCTGTTTGTGGTGCACTGAATCCCTTTCCTTGATTCCATAATTTTGTCCTCATTATTTATACAATGTGGAATGCTGTTTTTAGCATCTTGCAAGTGCATATCTGGTAACCGTTATACATATATGAATCATACTGTTGGATAAAACTAAAATCATTTTATGTGTGGTGTGACAGTAGTCATATTATGCATTGTGCATCTTTCTCCACGTATTTTCAAGACCCTAATTCTGATGTATCCCTGACTTTATTTTGAATTGTGCTACCTCCACGTATATTACATCCTTCAATCAATGACAAAGCAAATTGGTTTACGAATGCTCATCACTATGCAACATATTTTTACTTTCTTTGGTTCTCAAGAAATCTGTGCAGCACCGGAAATCTTATATTTGCATAGATCTATCAATTGAGCTACATGAATTTGATACATGACATCTTCATTAATTTTTAAGTACGTGCTACATTTTTACATACATGTAAACCGTAAAGACTAGTGCAAAAAGGGTACACGGCGGTTAACATTAATGTTGCAGTGTCGTACTGATTCAGAGTCACATGCCAAAAATAGTCTTCCTATGCAAATGACATTAATGATCATCCCCTTTAGTATTGCATTTTAATTTTGGAAATGAACATTGCTATATGTCTCGCTATTAGACAAAAGTGGTTTTCTAATAATATGGGAGGATGATGTATTAAAATATCCAGTTCCGTGAGATAGTTATTTGGGTGTATTCAATGTAAAATCTGCTATTCCAAAATAACTAGTCATAAGCTAAAAAAATTCAGTAGCATGATACAGATTTGGGTGTACTTGGTGTATTCAATCTAAAATATGCTATTCCAAAATAACCAGTCGTACAGCTAAAAATATTCAGTAGCATGTGTATCATGCTTGTCTACATTATACTTCAGTTTCCCTCTTTCTAGCCATAAAGAACTCTCATCAAACATTTCTTCAAGCTGCAGGCATTGCAATTAGGACAAGATAGAAGTACCGCTGGTGGTTCTCATGGTGGATTGCAAATGTGCTTACGCTCTGACTCCCTTCAAAAAGTGATGGAGTTCTTAGCTAACCCTGGTAATGCTTTTATGCTGCATTTTGGGTTTACTGCAACTCATAAATTTGAGAAGGCACTGACACTTGATTTTTGTTTGATTCTTTCTTGTGGATTGATATTTAGGTGTTCGGCGACTCATATGTGTGGAAGCTGGCAGTAAGCGTGTTGAAGGCATTATCTCTTTGAGTGACATTTTTAAATTTCTTCTGGGCTAGTTTCAGATATTATTCTTTGAATCGGGATGGTCAACATGTAATTTCATTTTTGCCTGTCACAAGTGTTTGAGAGGCTGATGTTGGCATGCTGCATTGTGATTCCCTGGTTTGTGAACCAGGTTCCTGTCTGCCTTTATTTTAACTTCTCTCCTTGAGAAGGCCATGATGCTATTTTGATTGATGTCAGCTTTAGTTGTCTACTGTATGGTCCCAATGGCTCGAATGCCAATCTCTCTTGTAGAGTAATGCAGAAAGTCCTTGCAAATCATGGAGTCAGTTCTTTCCCCAATCACATCCTTGTCACAGAGATACCTGTGAAATGTCCAGTTAACATTGTAATTTGAAAAATATGAAGAGTCCTTGCATTATTTACCAACGGCGAAGTATACTTGTTCATTAAGAAATTGATTTCTTAAGCCGTATTGTCCTCTCCCTGTTTTCTGGTTTTACTGTGAAATGTTTGAGGGACCATTGCTATGATTAGCATGGATTGTTCTGTTCTCACACGGGGGTTAAGTTTTCCTGCTTGCAAATGTTTCTCATAGCCTTCCTTGAGAGGGATATACTGCAACCATGTTATTGGGGATGCTTCTTGAGTTGGAGGAATTTATTGATTAGTTGTTGTTAGATCGTTTGGAAGCAGATGATTATGTTTCCTTGAAACTTTATTTGAAATATGATGGAAGGCATTAGACAATTCTATCGACAATCATGTTTGTACAGGTTATTGTTCACACTACACATGCACGCAATTATCCAGATCATATAACAAATAATTTATAGTGTGTTTACCGTTGAGGTAAGAATTGCATGAAAATTGATGGAATTTTCAGTTGCTTAGATAGAGGCAGTGGACTTGCTGAAAAGCTTCTACTTTGACAGGTCCAGTATCATAAGGCTGCATGTCCTTCAAACATAATTTGATCTATCATTCCTGTTATTTAAGATAGGATAAGCCATTCAGGATTTACATGGTTCTCCATTTCTTATTACCATTATCATATCTTCATAAATAGCTAGCATCGAAACTCCAATATGATTAGCGTTCAGTTCAGATGACAGTGGTGGTAGAACGCTTTTAGGCTATTTATGGAAACCTCTAATGATGGGAACCAATCTTCGAATTTGAGACATACCCTCACCATTGGTGATTTAACCGTAGAATACAGGCAATGTTTTCAAGGACATCTAGGGTAGGGGTTCATGTTTTACCTGTGTTCTGCGGATGTGGAGGGTGTGGGCGTGAAGGGAGAGGGGAACAAGTTCTGGGGATGGCTAGAGAGACTGCCGGAATTTCAGGGGATGGAGCATTCAGGAACCGACCTCCAAGAAAAAGAAACAAGGATTTAGCACTGCGACCTCCAAGAAAAAGAAACAATGATTTAGCACTGCGACCTCCAAGAAAAAGAAACAAGGATTTAGCACTGCGTTTTTCATTATTAGATCAAGATGAAAATACAATGATACATTCTTACATCTCCATCTAACTCTCTAATAGCATATCTATGGCTTCATAGATATAGTTTTGATTTTATATAATCTTAAATACGAAGTAAAATACTTATCTTAGGTGGAAATTAGGGCTTTGGGAAGACGAAATTCAAAGATAAACTTAAACCTAAAACGTGTTTTTAAAAAGTAAATTGCTTTTCCCTGTCAAATGCCTCTAGCTACATGCCATATAATGCCGAAGAAAAATTGAAACTTGCTCCATAAAAGTAAATTAAACAAGGACACAAAATGCCACGATTATTGCCCAAGGACACGATGTAGAGTTGTTCCGCACAAGTTAAAAACATTTTCATGGTTAAAGTGCTACAAGAAACGTGAAAATTTGTCACAAAATGTATATAATTGAAAAGTAGATGGTGCTTTTTGTATATATATAGAATTCTTGTAGGATTTTTAGTTTGACGAGACTTTAGACAAACATTAGACTCTCATTGGTCTCTATCATAAATTTCCTTTGGTGTTAATAAAAAAAAATAAAGTGATGGCAGCATAGGATTCAGGTATATGTGATTCATGCATGACTCTAAGCTTTTGGATTTTTTGGAGTCTCTGTTGCTTTATACTATCATCTAGAAAAATCTCATTTTTTCTTGTTGATGACTCGCAAAGGTGATTTATAATTAAAATAAGTAGCACAGAAAGGTTCATCAAGGTTCAATGCCATTCTACTAGTAGCATGTAAGGTTCAATGCCATTCTACTATGTCAAGAACTTTGCAAATTATAACTCATGCACAATGCCATTCTACTAGTAGCATGTAAGGTTCAATGCCATTCTACTATGTCAAGAACTTTGCAAATTATAACTCATGCAGAGTATAATACTATAATATTGGTTCTAATCTGACCTCAAATGATTAGAGAACCTCAAATTCAATGTTTTGGCTTGAGGAATTGAATATATTTGACAATTTGATTTCCTTTACCATTGCTATAAAAGGTTACCTTAAAGAATGACCTTGAGTAGTAGGTTTGGAAGTATTTTAAATTGATCCTGTTCTAGATAAAATCAATGGAACATACACATATCTTACAGTGTTTTCTATATTGAATGTTGATAATCAAAAGTGATTAATGTGATTTCTATGAAAGAGACGACCAATCACTTGCAACTTTCTTGTATCTAATTTGAAGACATCATTAATGCAGTTTTATTAAAAGTAAACTGTGAACAGTTGGTCATTAGTAATTATTCTACATTTTAATAGCCTCTCTAAATGGTTATATTACATGCAGCACTAAGCGTTTTCTTAGATTCTACCAACTTATTTGGACTAGGCGCTTGGTCAATATATGTGCAATGTACACTCATGTTGCACAATATTGCAGTTTAATATCACCAGTTTCAATTAGTTGATAAAAGGAATGATGATGAACAACTACATGCATTGATCACATGTATTGATCATGTACGAAACATGGGAATTGTGCTGCAAGTTTTTAGTACAATGATTGTTGTAAGAAATTATTGTTTCTTTAAGATGCTTTGCTTGCAATCTAGCAAGTATCCTTTGTAAATATTCAGCATTACAAATTGTATTTGTTACCACTTTGTACTCTGCTTTGATGGATGATGATGCTATTGCAGGTTGTTTTTTACTAAACCAAATACCTGAAATTGCAATTGTACCAAGGTTGAGAACAAAAATAGACTTTTGGGACTCGGCCAATTACAATATATGAAACCGATCCATTAGAGTGTCTTTGTTTCCTTTTACATTATCCCAAAATTTGATATTCCTTGTATCTACCGCAATACTTTTAGTTGTACTTCAATGTTTAGCATTTAGTGTTTTCATAAAACAAAAATTATATTACACAGCATAACGAATATTTGGATCGGCTTCCGCGGGATACATCAAACTACCAAGGAATTGCCTGTACTAATATATCTTGGCTTTGTGTCGGTGTATTGATAATTTCATCTGAACCTCCATGCGTAAGTTGATTTACAATTTGACATGCATAATTTTTCTAGCAAGTATTTGGCATACCTTGAATAGGGAAAAAAACATAGTCATTAACCTGCCAAAATTCTACACCCAGGCAACAATGTAAGAGGTCATGCCAATAGCAATACACAATTTAGATTTCACCTTGTTGATAGCGTTTGCTTCATTACTTGTGATGGTAAGATAATCCATATGCATGACTAGTATTACAATATGCGCTTTTGTTACAAGGACTTGTAATTTCATACGAGGTCAGTCATGAGCTTCTATATACCAAGTTTTAAGGGACTTCTTTAAACTTGTAAAGAACATGAGCTAATATGAACACAAGATACTCCTTACCTTCAATGTGAAATCCTTATGATTCATATAAAGGTCCTACAAGGCACTCTTTTATGTCCATTTGCTAGATATTCTATTCAAATTTTGTTATCATGGTTAGAACCAACTTGTTGGAAGGATAAAAGTTCTTTCTTAATCCACCCCTTATTGTTAGTGCCATTTTTTTTGCAAATTTTTGAGTTACAACATGCACCTACTATACCAAGAGTTTTATGTTGTAGTATGAGTTCATGCCAGAGGAATGCCACAATAGAATACAATTTGCACAAAGAGGAATCATTGCATTAGAGTTTGAGCTTTTGACATAAAAGCGAGAGCTTCTGCTAACTAAGGTTTGGTGCTAGAATGTGCCATACTCAAGATAGTGAATTTGTTAACCATTAAATTGTTTTCCTTTTTATTAAAGGGTCAAAACATATTTGGGTTCCTTTTTTGGACTTGGATTGTTGCACTCTAAAACTATATTCATGCACAAAACAAAGGACATGACGTGGAGAAAGATGCATTTCTTCTATATTTTTACATTGTTTTGAATAATGATTCTAATGTAATGAATTTGTGTTAGTGTATGGAAAACTCTGAAATTATCATCCTTGCAATTGGTGCAATTACATATTTGTTGCAAGCGTGATTGGTTATTTGATTTTGCATGATAAGTTATAATAGAAGAATGAGCCCCATGTCTTCATTATTTTGAGGGTTAGGGAATGCATTGTTGAATTCTTTGAGTGAAACTCACTTGGATGGTGAAACGATATGAGCACACAAATGAAGGGAAAATAGTTTAATAAGAGAAATGAACAAAAAATCTGGGAAAGGGACATGGCATTAACAAAACTATACATACTTTACACAACATTTTATTCTTTTAAATATGCTTAGAGATACATGGAAGCCACTATACAAAAATGTTGGTAGCCCAAATCAGCGTGTTGGAATCTGAATTGAGTCAATAGTAGGAGCACAACTTTGCATAATAGTAGGAGCACAACTTTGCATACAATGTTCATTAATTGACTAAGTCAACTATAGTGCAACAAGTCTTACCAAATTTTCTCTTAGAGGAAATAGTCCCAAGTTTCTATGGATAAAAAAGGGGTACACTCTTTCCAATAAAGTATGAAATAGTCTATAGTGATTGTGTAGTTAAAGTCATTTTATGGGATCAAGTGTCCTCTAAAACTCAAAAGCAACTCAAAAGGGTTGTTGAGATGACCTCCAACGAAGAGTCTTGTTGAATGTACTCCTTGTTTAAGAAGCAAACTTATAAGAGTCTGTGGATCTAATTGTGTATACGACATTGCTTATGTGTGCTTAGGTTGCAACAAAACATGAAGTAGAGGGATTATACAAATAATGTTAGATGTTAAAGGTTATAGCTTTACCTACTTCATAACAAACATCGATAGAAGCAAGGAGTTGTGATCCAACTTTAGTGGAATTACCACATCCATAACAATATAACTACTCATAACTAACAGCGATAGAAGCAAGGAGTATTGATCCAACTTTAGTGGAATTACCACATCCATGACAATATAAATGTGAATATCMTTCTCCTTACACAATCACTAGATTATGATAAAACAATTACAAAGTTATTTAGAAAAACAAAAATAACAAGCACAATTTGCAAAAAAGATTTGGGTAGAATGTATCAATTTTGGAATTCCATTTAAAGAAATATCTATACAGTAAAGACATGAACAACATGAAAGCTTCTACCAACACCAATACTATTTATCATCTACACCAACCTGATTATAATTGAAGGTAGGTGTATAAATAACATTACATACCACCATAATACAAATAATAAATGCAGTTCACATCCATATATTCATATCTTTATTAAAATAATAATGTTCATCTTTCGGGAAGATGAAAAGATAGAGTTTTGGGGCATCCTCAATCACATAGCCCCATTTTCAAGAGGAAGTCACATTTAGTGTTTTGATTCCCTCTTAGGGGTCATGCTTAGGAGATTGGGTTTTCTTGTAACGATCTTGTTGAGTTGTCCATCAATGTTGGTGACCTACACCAATCCAAGTTGTGCTTGTATCAACATTTGGTACATGTGACTATAGATTCATATGAGCACTACTCATGCTTATGCCTAGCTCAGGGTTGCACGAGAATCTAGAACTTGTCTGCTTGACTCATATTGCCGGGTATGCATGTGGCTGCAACACAACCAACCTACCACCCTTGTGTGCATTATAACGATGACTATTATGCATGCCCTTGTAGTCAAGTCTTCCTGTATAGACTCTCATCCAATATAGCTCCAATCATACTTAGTAGATCTTTGACTCTTTTATGGATCAACATAAGCATATCATTGTCTGAAGCAAGGTATGATAGACCAACATCAAGGGTGTGTCTCTTGATCCTTGAAAGTGTGATTCCTTGCTTAAGTACAAACCCTTTGGAGTAGTGGTTTTTTCTTAGAAGTTTCCTTTAGGCTAAGAAGAACCACCCATGTAGAACACAGAGCTATGAATCTATGTAGGTTGAATATCTTGGTAGATGTCCTTTTAGTAGGCAAGGAATTAAGAAGAGGAAAGGTCGAAGACTTTAGGCTCTTTAGATACATTGGATAAATCTTGGATAGATCTACCACACCAGATGATGGGTGTGTCATTGCAATCAAATTAAAGGCTCTATGGAAAAAGTGATTGACCAATTACAATGACAAGTGTTTGTTGTCATACTTCCTTGGACCATCCACGCTTATATGATTTGGGATGCTACTTGGTAAGAAGCTGTAGTGCATCAGCTAGTCGGGAAACCAAGTTCTTTTGATTTCCATTGGCTATGATCAACATTGCTTGTTTGTGTTTGATCTGACAATTATAAGTGAAAACTTCTCAATTGCTTATAAAGTAACCCTTAGCCATGATAAATAGATGAAAATTTGAATAATGGCTTTTCTATCTTCATTGCCACAAGTCTCTTGTTATGCTTGAGAAAATAGAACTTGACATTTTTGTCTTTTTTATGATAGGTGCAATACTTTTTATTGTGCTTGCTTTGTTCATTGTGATTTTGTTGGCTAGGAGTAGATGCAAAATATAAAGATGAGGTATTGTTGATTTAGCATTGAAGACATTTTTTTGTGTTTTTGCCTCTAATTTTAAAGAGAATGAAACACTTACCAAAGAAGTGATGGATTTCTTGGTTGCTAAGAGGGGATGGTTCACTATCCCACTAGGTCTACCGAAAAAAGAAACACAGAGTTATTTTCATGCTGACTCCCACCATCATCCGACCTAAAAAGGTGGGGTCATTAGCACTCTTATAACTAGAGCAATTAAGGTTTTTGATTAAGAGCACCTTGAAGTACAACATTTCTTTGTAGTTTTCAAAGATCATGGTTTCCATGATTACCAAATAAAGAAATCCATCCACAAAGTATGTTATAATTATATGGAGGCAAGCAATGACATGTCCACCTGTGCTCAGCCACATGGATGCCACACTCAACATATTAACTCAACTAAATCTACAGGAGTACCATCTGGAGCACCATCTCATGCCGACTCAACGAAGTCCATAGGAGTACAAGGTAGGAGACCATCTTAATCCGACTCAACTCAGTCCAGAGGAGTACAAGGTAAGAGACCATCTCAAGTCATCTCAACTCAGTCCAGAGGAGTAGATAAGAGATCACACGTCATCACAACTCAGTCTAGAGTCTGACGCACACCCATCACATGGGCACACCCAACACTTGGGCTCTCTCTCACAGATGTCTCAACTCAGTCCAGAGGAGAACGATTTGGAGGATGTATTATGAAGTTGCAATCAACAACACTCCCTCTCAGCTAGGAAGGCATTCTCCACCAGGCCAAATCTCTCACATAAGTGCTTGAACTTCGTCCTGACAAGCGGTTTGGTGAAGACATCTGCAACCTGCTCATGTATAGAAAGGTAATGCATGTGTACTGCTTTCCTCTGCACCATATCTTTGATATAATGGTATTTGATCTCAATGTGTTTCGATTTATCGTGAAACACATGATTCTTTGAGAGCTTCACACAACTCTGATTATCACAATGGATAACGGTGGAATCCATCTCATGACCAAATAAATATGCAAGGTTCTTGCGAAGCCACATTGCTTCGTGGACCACCACACATAACACTATGTACTCTGCTTCTGCGGTACTCAAAGCCAAAGAGCTCTGTTTCCAACTGAACCATGGAAGATCCCAAAGTAAAACAACAACCGAATGTGCTATTCTGGTTCACTACGCTCCCTGCCCAATCTGCATCGGCATATCCCTGCAATCTCATGTCTACACCGGAGGCATATCTCATGCCATATCCAACTCTACCTCATAGATATCTTGACACATGCTTCATTGCTATCTAGTGGGTCTGTCTCAACTGAGTCATAAAATGACTGAGTACATTCACTGCATAACATATATCAGGTCTGGTGTTAACTAGATACATCAATGATCCAATCAGTCGCCGGTAAAGATGTGGATCAATCTCGCTTGAATTAATAAAAGCCTCATTCATTTTCTTCAGATCCATCACCATCGGTGTAGGCATGGAATTGCAGTCTGTCATATCGAATTTCTTCAATATTTCCACTGTATATTTTTCTTGACTCAGGAAAATCTCATCAGTCCTCTGCCATACTTCTAGTCCCAAGAAGTAGTGCATCATACCAAGTCGTTTATCTTGAATTCATAAGTCAATGCACACTTGCATTAAAAAATAAGACTTTCTGAACTGATGAGGAATAAATCATCAACATACAAGACCAAAATCAGGCACTCGTCACCAACAATATGGTAGTATAGGTTGGGATCAACATCACTCTTGCTGAAGCCCAAACTCATCAAGAATCCATCAATCTTCTCATACCAAGCACGAGATGCCTGCTTTAGTCCATACACAACTTTCTTCAACCTGCACACATGAGACTTCTTCTCATGTATCACGAATCCATTTGGCTGCTCGATGTAAACTTCTTCCTCAATATCACCATTGAGAAAGGCTGTCTTTACATCCATTTGATGAAGTCTCCAACCCATGGATGCAACTAGGGAAATAATCGTACAGATGGAAGTGTATCAAGAAACAAGAGCAAATGTCTCATAATCTATTCCCTCCACCTGAGAGAATCCTCTGGCCACAAATCTCGCTTTGTATTTCTCGACACTTTCATCAGCTGCATGTTTGGTCTTATAGATCCACTTGGAAGTCACCACAGACTTCCCTTCCAGTCTCAGAAAAATATCCCACACATCATTCTTCATGATGGATTGATACTCTTCTGTCATGGCATCTTGCCATACCTGCTGACCTGCTGCTTCTCCATGACAAGAAGGCTCAGTATAAATGATGTGGCTCATAGTTGAAACATAGCTCAAAAATCGCTATGGTGTCTTTCTCTCTCGGTATGTACCTCGAGGAGCTATATGTCCCTCTGCCTCCTGCAGAGTCTGTCGATCCCATGCAGGCCTTTTATGGCCTATTGCAATGTCTCTGGGAACATGAACTGGAGCTACGGGATCAACTGGATCAACTAGATCAATGACTATCTCCCTCTGAACTGCTAAAGGGGGAGAAGGTACTATCTTGCTGTCAATCTCCATCTGAGATTCTCTGGATCTTCGAAAGGCTATCTCTTCTTCAAAGGTGACATCGTTGCTCACCTCAATCTATCTCTGACCAGGGATGTAGACCCGGTATGCCTTTGAAGATTCAGTGTACCCCACAAATGTACTTTCTTCTCAAATAGTTTGACTCCCTCTGAAGTCAAGTGACTCCCTCTGAAATCGAAAGGATAAACATATGTCCTGGAGGAGTTGTGACATCATCCTTTTCCCGTGTTTCTATCCCGCAGACATCCCATGTCTTCTCAGGTCCTCTACTGTCTCTACAGTACTTTGCTGGACTCCCGTACTAGGATAAGAACCAAGATGGCCTCCCGTAGGGATAACAACCAAAATGGCCTCGTGTACTAGGATAATAACCAACCAAGAAAAAATTGGACTCTCGTACTAGGGATAATGGTCCAAGTCATGTGAGCTCCCATACCAGGGATAATACCCTTCATTATCAAAATGCAAGCAACTACAAGGTAATGATGAAATCAAATAAGGAATGTAGTACACAACTTACCTTAGTCTACAATCATGCTCAATCTTGCTTTTGGTTCTCCTGAGAAAGCTGAGATATGAAGAAGAATGGTGCATCTTATGTCTTCATCTCTTTGATGTGGTTCTGAAACGACATCTGCAGTGGATGCATATAGTCTTCCTTTCTTCCTGGTAGGACAATTTCTCGCAATGTGTCCATATTTGTCACATTTGAAACACTGAATCTTTGAGTTGTCTTTTCTGTGTTCATGACTTGAAGCTGATGAAGTTTTCTTGTCTTTGAATGTTTTGTTGAAACTTCTTCTATTTCTTCTTCCTTTCTTTGTATGAAAGGCAAGAGCATGATTGTCATCATGAAGGGAGTCTTGCACTCCTCTGGCTATGAGTCTGGTTTCCTCCTGGGTGCAGTCTGACCATAGACGATCAAATCCAGGTAGATCTTCTCTACCACTGATACTTTGAAGAAATGGTTCCCAATGTCTTGGAAGAGCATTAAGAGTAGTCAAGACATGTTCTTTGTCTGATATGGTTTCTCCAATGGCACCCAGCTGATCTCTGATCTCTGAAATCTTCATGAAGAAGGTAGCAACAATGTCAGATTTTATCATCTTGATATGTTGACGTTGATTCTTCAATGTAAGGGCTCTGAGGGTGGTGTTATTCTCAAACATATTCTTCAATGCTTCATACATCTCATACGCTATATTTAGGGTAGCCGTACGAGGTAGTAGATGATCTCTTACTGAATAGATGATTATCTTCCTTGCTTTGACGTCATCTGCCTTCCAATCATCCTTCTCTTCATCGATAGTTATTTCTGGTAGAGTCTTTTCTATCAAACTTAATAGGTCATCCTCTTCTAGGGTAATCTGTAGTCTTGACTTCCAGGAATTGAATTTGCTTGATCCATCAGGCCTATCTTCCACCAAAGTTCTGTTCCTCATGGTTTGCAGATTCTTCCACAAACCCTAACGACTAGGCTAGGAAACCTAATGACTAGGTTAGGATAGCAACCTTAGATTTCATTGGACTTATGAATGCCAACAATAAGCCTTGAAAGTCAGAAGAACACTGGTGAGCTGCAAAAATCCTTTAATGAGATGCATAAACCCTAAAACCAAAATTCTGCAGAAAATTGCGGAAACCCTAGAAACCCTAGGGCCAAAAATAAAAATTTATCAAAATTGCAATCTGAGAGTTGCTAGAGGTGCACTGAAGGAGGCTGTACACTCCTATGAAAAATTTAGCCTCAACGCTCTTGTGTAAAGTGATGAAAATATCAAAAGAAGGGGAGTCATTTTAGTAGTTGCAGTAAGAAGGTGATGGTTGGCTTCTTCAATGGCTTGTGCAATGGTCTCTTCAAGAACTCTTCTCTGATACCATGTTGAATTTTAATTCTTAGCTCATGCACATGTAGTTTATTTAAATTTAGCATGTACTTGAACCGTAAACAATGCAAGAATACCATACACGAGTGCTGCAATAACCAAGATCACAAGAAGAATAACCATGCATACGAACACAAGAAATATCCTGGGAAAACCCTTCTCAATCAAGGAAAAAACCGAACAATCCTTTGATACATTCTCAAGAGAAGATCCCCCACACCATATACCCTTAGCACACAAGAGGGTGCTTATAAAACCTAGAAACTAGCACCCAAGAGAGGTGCACACTTCAGTCGTACAAGTGCTTTCTGAAATTCTGAGATGACAAGTGAGTGAGTGTGATCCACAATGGGGATCCACTCTTATTTATACAAGAAATGACACAACAAAAGGTGTGTCTATTGGCACAATAGGGACGACCTCTTTAATTCAATAATATAATTAATCATCACACAATATTAATTATCTTTCACATGGTGGGATTGACTTGTACCCTTTACACCATAAATTAGGGTTACAACAAATCTTACTCTCAAACAATATAACAAGGATCTCTTTCATCCTCCAGTGCTCAGCCACTAGGGACACACCCACCTGTGCTCAACTACATGGATGTCACACTCAACAAATTAACTCAACTGAGTCCACATGAGTACCCTCTGGAGCACCATCTCGGGTCGACTCAACTAAGTCCATAGGAGTACAAGGTAGGAGACCATCTCAAGCCGACTCAACTCAGTCCAGAGGAGTACAAGGCAGGAGACCATCGCAAGTAATCTCAATTCAGTCCAAAGGAGTAGACAAGAGACCACACGTCATCACAACTCAGTCCAGAGTCTGACGCACACCCATTGCATGGGCACACTCAATACTTGGGCTCTCTCATAGATGTCTCAACTCAGTCTAGAGGAGAACAATTTGGAGGATGTCTCTTGAAGCTACAATCAACAACATGCGAGAGGTATTCACCTCCGAGATAACCTTTCTTATAGAAGAAGATGCCAGGACGTCAAAGGAAAACCATTGAAATAATTAAAGAAGCCCTAGAAGATATATATTGTTCCAGAAGTCAAGTCGGTGTGCCAAAAAAAGATAAAGTAAATATATTTTCCAGAAAGGATATGTCGACCCCACTGGAAAATTTCACTGGTTTGATTAGTATAAATAAGGGTGTCTCCCTTCTCTTTTGACACACTCTCTCACATATCATAGCGCAAGTTTCAAAGAGAGTTGCAACTACAACGACAACTGCAACCGCTGAAGCAAGGAAGGCACAAGTATCATATCTCTCAGTCTTGGTGGTGCGCTAGAGGTGGACTAGTTCTCTAGCACTCTAGCTAGGGTTTACATTGCTAATTTCTCTCCTTGTTGAGATAAGTATTGTTGGATTCTTTCTTATTGGTTTGTTGTAGTGAATAGAGCTTGTTCTTGGTTATTCTGTCTTTGGCATGGATCATCTCTATCATAAAAGGTGTTGGGTTTTCTTCCCTTATGTAGAAGGGTTTCCAAGGATAACTACTATTCTCTACGCGGGGGTGGCACTTGAGGATGCCTATGGTTGGGTAGAAATGAAAGAACATTTCCTATGGAGAAACGAGCAAACCCATTTTTTTGTAATTTGTGCTTGGTTAATCTTCTTGAGATCCTGGTTATTTACTGCTGTTGTGAACTAGTCTAGTATTCAAAAATTGAACATGGTATCAGAGCAATGTTCCTAAAGAAGACATTGCACAAGCTTCTCTTGCACCTCTTCTGCTCGCCGCTACCTTCTTGCTGCAGTTCTGCAACTGCACTTGTGACTGCAACGATCCCCCCTTTCTCGTCAAGCTAGTTTTAGCACTTTCCCTTGATCGTTGGGCCTATTTCTTCACACTCAAGTGTGCCCTTGTCCAACACATCACTTGCTGCCTTCAAATTGCAAGTTGGAGCACTTTGGAGTTTTAGGGTTTGTGACTGCTACCAGATGGTGCTGCTGTTTGCTGCTACTGCCGGAGGTATGTACTTGTATATGCTAATTTATATCATTATCATGAGGTTGTTTGCAGGAGACGGGCTTTTCCAAGCAACAACTTAGATCCAAAGGGATCTCAGATCTAGTACATTAAGAGGAACAACACACCCTTTAGGTTTGATTGTTTTGATATGCCTCTAGCTGTTATGGTACCATTGCGATCTTATGTTTTTGGTCTATTGGAGTTATGATCATTATACTAACCACATAATACTAGAGATGCATTTGTTTATCTCCCCTCTAGGAGATATTCTTGTTTTTTTATCTGTTCTAGGCAGGTTATATTGCTAAATTCCATGGAGGTTTCCATGGAAATGTTGTTGTTCTTGTTTTATTTTTCCGGGCAGGTTACCTCAGAGGCATGTCACTAGTGATAGCTCTGGGAGGGAGCTATAGTGATGGCTGCAAAAGACAACTTATTAGATGATCTCTAGTTTGAGACATGAAGCAGTCTGACCGAAGTTTGTACATATTGATAATTCAACCAATTATGGCATAGGATACTTTCTCATTTGCATTATAGAGATCTTCCAGTTCTAGGGAAGATGGTGACGAGGTTTCCACAACTATGTGTTGAGCATGATGACATTTACAAAGGTTTTTATCTTGGAACAAATGCCAAGGAATCTTTTTCGAGTAGTGACAACATATCCAAGGGGATCTTGAATTTTGTGCCTTCATATTTTTGTGGGCCTATGACAGTTGCTTCCTTGAGTGGATTTGGTCTCATGGATGAGACAATGGCAGGGAATGTGATAGGTTGGTTGCAGTCACAGATTGGACACTTCAGGATATTTGGGTGTCTTGTTTACATTCACGTACCCAAGGAGAAAAGAACGAAGTTAGACCTTTCAACCAGGAAGGGTACATTTGTTGTTTATTGTGAATCGTCGAAGGCATTTCAGATCTACATCCCAGGTCAGAGACAGATTGAGGTGTGTAGGTATGTTTCCTTTGAGAAGGAGGTAACGTTCAGGAGATCTAGAGGATCTCACATGCAGATTGATAGTGAGACGTAGGAGGAGATGGTTTCTTCTCCCATTCACCCTTCAGTAGTTCAGAAGGATACAATTGAGCATGTTGATCCAATTGATCCAGTACATCTTGTTGATGGTACTAGAGATTTTGCAGTAGGCTGACAGAGGCCTGCCTGGGCTCATCATACTCTGCAGGAGGCAGAGAGATATACACTCCTCGTAGTACTTTCAGAGAAAGTAAGAGACCTCAGAGATTCTTGAGCTATGTTGCAACTATGAGCCACATCATTGATTCTGAGCCTTCCTATTATGAGGAGGCATCCAATTAGCGAGTATGGAGAGATGTCATGATGGAGGAGTATCAGTTCATCATGAAGAATGATGTGTGGGAAATTGTTTCGAGACCCGAAGGGAAATTTATGGTGACTTCCAAGTGAATTTTTAAGATAAAACATACAGCTGATGAGAGCATCAAGAAGAACAAAATGAGATTTATGGCCAAAGGATTCTCTCAGGTGGAGGGAATAGACTATGAGGAGACCTTTTCTCCTGTTTCTCGATATACCTCCATTCATATGATTATTGCACTTGCTTCAATCTTGGGTTGGAGATTACATCAGATGGATGGGAAGACAACTTTCCTCAATGGAGAGATTGAGGAAGGGGTGTATATCGAGCATCCAGATGGTTTCATGATTAATAGGAAGGAGTCCCATGTGTGCAGGTTGAAGAAGGCCCTGTATGGACTCAAGTAGGCCCCTCATTCTTGGCATGCGAGGATTGATGGATACTTGATGAGTTTGGATTTCAACAAGAGTTTTGCTAATGCTAACTTGTACTATAAGGTTGTTGATGGTGAGTCCCTGATTTTTATCCTATACATTGATGATTTATTTCTCATCGGAGTAGATCATGTCATTTCTTGATCCAAGCATGAGTTGGCCTTTGAATTTGAGATGAAGGATCTCATAATGATGCATTACTTCTTTGGACTTGAGGTGTGATAGATAACCGATGACATCTTCTCGAGTTAGGGGAAGTACATAGTTGAGATCTTGAGGAGATTTGGAATATTGGACTGTAAGTCCATGACCACACTGATGGTGATGAATCTGAAGAAGCTGAGTGAGTTTTCTTCTGATTCAGACTTGATTGATTCGACTATATAACAAAAGCTGATTGGATAATTGAAGTGTCTGGTTAACACCAGACATGACATTTTATATGGAGTGAGTGCACTTAGCCAATTCATGAGTCAGCCGAGGTAGATACATTGGGTGGCTGTGAAGCAGGTGTTGAGATATTTGCGAGACACAGTTGGATATGGCCTGAGACATGCTTCCAGTGTTAACATGAGACTGCAGGGATATGCTGATTCAGATTGGGCAGGGAGCACAATTGACAGGAAGAGCACCTCAGGGTGTTGCTTCAATTTTGTATCTGTCATGGTTTCCTAGTGTAGCAGGAAACAAAATTCTGTGGCTTTGAGTACCACAGAAACCAAGTATATTGCAGTATGTATGGCAGTATGCGAAGCAATGTGGCTTTGGAAGCTCCTTGCAGGATTGTCTGATTAGATATTTGATCCCACCGTGATCCATTACATTCGAGATATGGTGTAGAGGAAGAAAATACTAGTGGAGTACCTTCCTACAGATGAGCATATTGCAAATGTTCTCACCAAGCTTCTTGCCAAGTTGAAGTTTGAGTATTTCTGTGATAAACTTTGAGTGGAATGCCCCTCTTGTTAAGAGGGAGTATTGATGATTGTAGCTTCATGAGACATTCTTCTGTGACAATACTCCTCGATGGACTGAGTTGAGTATGATACTTATCGATGGACTGATAAGTTGTATTGGGATGGTTCCCAGGGACCTTTGGATTGTAACCCATGTGGTTGAGATATCTCTCTAGGTCTTTTCCCTAGAGTAGGGGGTTGGGTCGACCTATGAGGACACTCTCCAGATATTCTCCCAGGGCAGTGGTTGGGTCGATATGTGAGTGTTTTTTTCCTTCTCCCTATATTCTCCTCGATGGACTGAGCTGGGTCGACCTGTGATGGGTCTTCTCCAAAGTTGTGCTGGGCGGGGTTGACCTGAGACAGGGATTCTCCCTAGGTGGATGGGATGGGATGGGTTGACTTGGAGAATGCTCCTTTGAGACAGAGTTGATCATGACACTTGTTAGAGTAGTGACAAGTTGTCCTAGGGTGGCACCAAACATCCCATGGGAGTATACCATGAGGACACATCCCTTGGAAGTTGACCAAGTGGACACATCATGCGCGAGTAGGTCCTAGTGCCACACTACAGGCGAGTAGGCCCCAATGTTTTCTAGTGGTGATGAGGCCCTAGGAAAGGTCCACATTGGGTGTAGCCATGTGTGACATGATGATGCTTTTAGTAGCATGGTCTGCGTGACTATGGCATGGTCGGAGGACCATGGAATAACCTGCGCGACTATGAGAACCAGAGGAAAAACATCATGGAGAATACCTCCTTGGCTAAGAGGGAGTGTTGATGTTTCTGGTAGCTGCGAGAGGTATTCACCTCCAGGATAACCTTTATTATAGAAGAATATTCCAAGACGTCAAAGGAAAACCATTGGAACAATTAAAGAAGCCCTTGAAGATATATATTGTTCCAGAAGTCAAGTCGGCCTGCCAGAAAAAGATAAAGTAAATATATTTTCCAGAAAGGAGAGGTCGGCCCCACTGGAAAATTTCACTGGTTAGATTAGTATAAATAAGGGTGGCTCCCTTCTCATTTGACACTCTCACATATCATAGCACAAGTTTGGAAGAGATTTCCAGTTGCAGCTGCAACTACAACTGCTGAAGGAAGGAAGGCGCAAGTCTCATATTTCTTAGTCTTGGTTGTACGCTAGAGGTGGACTAGTGCTCTAGCACTCTGGCTAGGGTTTACATTGATGAGTTCTCTCATTGTTGAGATAAGTATTGTTGGATTCTTTCTTATTGGTTTTCTCTAGTGAATCGAGATTGTTCTTTGTTATTTTGTCTTTTGCATGGATCTTCTCTATAAGAAATGGTGTTGGGTTTTCTTCCCTTGTGTAGAAGGGTTTCCCAAGATAACTACTATGCTCTTCTTGGGGGTGGCACTTGAGGATGCCTATGGTTGGGTGGAAATGAAAGAGCATTGCCTATGGAGAAACGAGTAGACCCATTTTTTTGTAATCTGTGCTTGGTTAATCTTCTTGAGATCCTAGTTATTTACTGCTGTTGTGAACTAGTCTATTATTAAAAAATTCAACTAAGACTCTTGATCCCTATCACTAAGTAAGTGGAAGAGTTGGATTATATCTCTAGAGGTGACTAGAATGAATCTATTGTGAGAGATTCATGTTACAAGCTACCTGGAATCATGAGTGCATTATAAACATTGGGTGTATCCGAGAAAATAGTGAGATGAATCTTGTATTTGGAAACCATATGGAGCAGAGACATTCATATTGATAAGTATTGGGATTATTTTCATATTTAATCTTATGTTATGAATATATATGCTTCAATTATGAATGTGAAATTTCTATGAATGGAATAGTTGATGCTTTAAATGGCTACAACATGCATGTTTTCATTTGTTGATTATTTTAGGCATGCTCTGGAATGCCAAAGGTCTTGGAGGTGTTACAAGATAGTAAATAAATGATTGGGCATTATGGTCTAAGATAACCAACAACAAGATAAAGTGGTCGTGAAGATAATGGCATTGCAGGTGCAGTCGAAGAATGAAGACATGAAACCTCGCTAAAAAGAAGATAACATTGAGGACAATGCTATTCTAAGAGGGAGGGGAATGTAATATTCCATTCTCATCCTTTGAACTTGATCTTGTTTATATTGTGATTTTGTTTTTCATTACTATGCTTTGCTTCATGTCATGATGTACACTTACCACGGTGATTTTGAAGACATCTAAACATGATCAATTTGAATTTAATGAAAGGATACAAGGCTGATTGGTGGGAGAAAACATTGATGGGGCAATGGGTCCACCAGAAGGGAAAGGTAAGGGGGTATGAGGGGAGAATTGACCTATGTCTCATGGTTACTACTATATCCTATTTACAACCTCTTTGATGCGATTTTCATATTAATATTCTATCCTAATACTTATGATATTACATTTATGAGTCTAGTGAAATGATTAATTACTTTAAGTAATTGTTTCCTATCCTTAAGTACCTACCTCCTATATTGAAGCAACTAATTCCTATATCCATGCAATCAAGGAGAGTTCAACTTGGACTCTTGATCCCTATCATTAAGGAAGTGTAGGACTTGGATTATGACTCTTGCTTTTCCCTCTTCTTCATTTGTGCAAAACAAAGAATTAAAATTAGGAAGAGAGGGTAGAGAAAAAAGTGACTTCTTGAGGAGAGAATAGAGTTCTTGATGAAAAAAATAACAACCCATCTATCATAGGATGCATGGAGAGATGAAAGAAGCACTCTCATGTGGAATTAGACATTGAGATTGAGTAAGGAAGTACTTTCTTCAACCTCTACACTTTTGTTGACTTTATGGGTTGGTTTGGAAGCCTTTGGGTAAAGAGAAGGGTGATTTGGGAGCTTTGAAAAATCTCTCTTCTTCACCATGGTGGAATTATGGTTGGCATAGGCGTGGCATCCACAAAGGGTTTTCCTATGGTTGGGAGGAAAGCAATTCACCCACAATTAGTTGCCTTGGAGCTCATTTTATGAAAGATAAGTGTATTCTTCTTTCTTTTTCATTAAGATCTCAATCATGATGAAATGTACATGCATGTTAGAATTTTTTTTTTTAGCTCATGCCATGGAAATTATGTATATTTCATTGAGTGAATGGCCATTGCTATAATTGATTAAATTGCAAATTTGTATGATAATACATTAATAAACCTCATGCATGCAAATTGTTTGTAGAAATCCATTAAAAACCAATTTCATGTTTTTAGTGTAACGACATCATATGAAGTCAAATAAAGACCATATTTGGAGTGGGTTTAGCTAGTGCACATCCCCACATTCTCACAAAAAATTAGTTTATGATTTTTCTGTATTGCTCTTAAAAATGAAAAATTGTTGTAGATGCAATTATACTGTAACTTTTTCATATTGGTGTCCATTGGTGTTCAAATTTTAACAGAAAGTAGTTGATATCAATATATACATTGTCACCAAAAATCAACTTTATATTTTCATGTGTTACCTCTAAAAACACTAAATGGATTTAGATGAAATTCTATTATAACTTGTCCATATGGTCTCCATTGCCATTCAAATTTTAGTAGCAGGTAGTTGAAATAAATATACATATGCTCACCAAATTTTAGAGTTATGTTCATCTGTTTCATTCATCAAAAGGTGAAGATACATTTAGGTCAAGAAGGGCTACTCAAATCCTCGAGACTCCAAACAATTTGTGTTTTTTGTATATGAAAAGTATTGGAATTTGATGTGAATGTTTTTAAAGGATTAAATGTGTTGGTTATTCATAATTTTGAACCATGTTTACTTTTACATTGGCCTCTTGAAAGGAGGAGGCTATATCCCCCATACCCCTGAAATTATATGAAATCTATGTGTAGATTATTGTGTAACTATTGTAAATGAATTTGAAGATTAATGTGAGTTATTTACCTCTATTGTATGATGGATTATATCATATTTTCGCCTCAATACTATGATTTTATTTTCTATAAGTCTTTATTCCATTCTATATAGCCATGTATTAGTGAATAATGAGGCAAGAAGCCTGTGGATTAAAAAAGAACATTTCCTTATGTTTAATATGACCCTATTTATCATGGAATCACACTTCTAATCAAGGGATAAGGTGTTATATGCATGAGCTTAAGAACCTTAACCCTAAAACCCGAAACTATACTCTTTTGGAGAGAACAAGACCTCCATCTAAGAGATTCGAGGGAATTGATGAGTTGAGATGATTGCTGAACTTATGAAATAGAGTCAGTATGCGAATCATATGCTTATGCCTATTGTAATTTGGCTATGCTATCTATGCTTAAGTGCCACCATCTTGAAAATGTATTATGTGGCAAATTGTGAAGTGCTAGTTCTAATTAAATTTTAATCTTCAACTTGATTTTGTTGTCTAGAGAAATTACAATCTAGACCTTGAATTTAAAGATGGAAAACTTGACCATATGTTGAATGGTGTAATTCCAAACTCTACCATAGTAATTAAGAAGGGTTTCTATGTTGTAAATGATCTTAATGTGTCGTATTTTGATTTAGAAACAACCGCCATCAATGAAATATTATACTAGTAGACCCCATTTTTGATATTAAGAATGAAGGTACGTTACAAGACCCCTCCATGGCACCCACAAACGTTGAATAATTGAATACCATATCTCTAACATAAAGCTGTATAGTATTTATAACATCACAATCCAATGGTTCATGGTGAGGTGAGTTGGGGAAGGATGTCTTTAGTTGATACCAACTCCTAGAGGAAGAGTTAGTCTAGTGACATAATGCAAGGAATATGAACTTTCATCTAGGGGATGCAACATGGTTCAAAGTCAAGTATGGTCTCTCCATTGAATTAGTGAAGAATTGAGAGCCCTTATAAATTTTGATGGGTTTAGTCATGTGAAATTTTTCATTGCAACATGGACAAATAGATATTTACAAAAGTGAGAATAAGGGTGTGTGACATTACCGTGGAAGACACTTGTATGTGGAACATATCAAGAGAAATTTCAAACTTAGAAGCAACTTGTGGCTACCATGCCCAAGAGATTTCTAGTACCATAACCAAATGTTATGAAGTTATACAATATAAAGGAAGACTTGCAAGACAACATGGAAAAATGTAGTTCAGAAAGTCATGGATGATGTAGTTCATAAAGGCATGCTACCATTTTATGGGTGCACAAATTTTATCACACATTTGATGCAATGCAATGAAGTTGATATATTTATGAAGAAACCAATGACTAGATGAAGTATTAAGTGGAATTACATGACAATGTTGTGGAACTCTTAATGTTTCAAACAACAACCCGATAATAACTTATTTTTAGAAAGAAATGAGAAACACTACTGCAAACAAGCAACCATATTTTTCAAATATCCAAGATTATGGTAGAAATAAGAGGACCAACATATTGTATGAATGTGGAAGCTAAGGATGCACTGCAAGATGAATAAGGATGTGTATATTTTCTTGCATTAAATAAGGATGCATTCACCACCCATTCCAACTCCCTCAATGTATTTATTATGTTGCATTAAATATGACATGCATGCACCACCTATTCCCAATTCCCTATATTGATGAAATTCAAAAGAGTATATCTAGTAGGGAAGTGTATTCAATCATACATGGAGTCTCAACCTACCATCAAGATAGGATCATGTTGGATAAGATAGCAAAGATACCATTTGCAACCTAGTGGGGTTTTGTTTACAAAGAATGTGCCAACAACATTCTTATGCATTATCTTTTTTACTTTTAATGGCTTGATCCATAAATGCCTCGAGGTTTATTTGGATGACTAGATAAATTGGAACTTGTTAAAGGAATAAGTGCAACCAGTGAAGGTAATTGCGAATCTATTTGAATTTAAATAAGTGTTTATTTTGTACATCTCTCACTGCCTTCTTAGGACATAATGGAGGAATAGGTGGACACGCTTCCCTTGAAAAATATATCCAATTTGTGTGCACATAGGTTACTACAAGAGATTCATCATGAAGTATTATGAAATTATGGTGCCAATGTAGTAATTATAGAAAGAATAAAATGTTTATATCGTAATAAAACATTTAATACCTTGTATTGAAATTCCGTGTATATGCTAATTTTAGCGTTTCCATGTTGGATAAGGACTTTTTATGTGCTTTTGGATACATGGAAAACCACAATCAAGGTTTTGCTTGTGCAATTTGGTGAAAATAATATTGAACACCTTGTGTATTTTTTAAGTAAAAAATTATCTATCGAGAAGAAGAATTATAGGACGATGGAGAGATGGTGCAATGACATATGCACTATAGAACTTCAAATGTCAAGTTTTATATTGGTCATAAGCTTTGAAATACTTACTTAACAAACCAATCATACATGGAAGAATTTGTAGGACATTATTGTTGTTTTAGGAGTTTGATTTTGAGATTGTGGCCAAGCCTAAAATATATCAAGGAAGACTTGATCAACTTTCATGGATTGAATCATGTGAAGGTTAGATGATGAAATATTTGATAGACATTTTTTTTTTTTAATGAAGGTGATGTAAAATAAGTAGAATTATACTTGTTACTTGATGCAAGGGCATGGTGCGCCTTCTAGTTTCAGGCATATAATCATGGTTGTGTCCTTTTTCATTTATGTTCAAATATAGGTTATAGCAATGCAAACCTATTGAAGGATCAATATTTTTAAAAAAGTATTTGAAGGTTGATGATTATGAAAATTGTGGAAAAACTACAATGACAGTCAACGATTATCCTTTTAATGGAAATCAAAGTGCTTCAAAATAAATATAAAACCACCAAGCTACTCTTAGACAATGGAGGCTAACAATATAGGGATTTTGATCAACCGAATATGACCATACCTCAATTGACAACATTCTTAGAAAATTCTTGTTAATTGAAGGTTAGAATGGAGATCTCAATAATGTCTTTTTGATTCAAAATACCAATGGCATGATTGCGTAATCCACTATTACAAGCCAGACATATTTCAATGAATATAATTGTTCATATTTTAACGTGCAAGATGTCACCCATCTAGATTGTTAGACAATAAGTTCAATTAGGGATTTTAATGCAATACATTAAGGAATTTTAATTATGTAACACCTTGTAATTTGGATATCAACGTTTTCTAATTTTGATTAAATTAGGAGGTCCGTGCATTTATAGTGGTGGATGGAGAGAGTTAGTGAGAATTACATGAGAACTAAGCACTTAGTTGCAATTGTGTGAATATAGAAATTGGTTATGGTATGAGAGGCATATCGAAGTGGATATTCTGTAAGAAATGAAAGTCACAACATGTTTGAATTCATGGTATGGCAAGCATTGGTTATGGTATGACATATCAGAGTGGATATTATCTATGAGATGAAATTCACCACATGTTTGAATTCAAATATGTTTATTCATGGTATGAAATGGAATAAGTGGAATGTGGTTTACATAATCTTGAAACACTCCTCCCTTATCCTATTTTTATCTTTTGGGTATGTTTATCTATTATATTGTTGGAATTTATTAGTTCATTGTGTCGAGGGGGATGGATTCCCAATGATACATAGTAGGGATTAAGCCCAAGGACGAGGCCCAATTAGACTCCTCCCTGTTTGGTATGGAATAATCCTTCGAGTTAATGGTTCAAAAACTGTTCGATGGGCTTTAACAATTATTTTCTTTCTCTTTTGTTTTTGGGTATTTTTTTTGTCTTTTATTAGAACTAAACTAAATGAACAAACTGACCTAATTTTTTAATGGAGTTTTTCTCTCTACGATAACCTATAGAGCGGTCCATAGACATAGTTATTATTTTAATAACCCTTTTCTGAAGTAATTCCTCCAAGGAATATTAACATACATTCCAAATGATAAAATTGAAAGAGATGAAAAATAAAATACTTAGAATTAATTCTACGGGTTAATGCAGACAATAGCAGAACAATCCATGATCATTGGTAAATGCACATAAATTTCTTAATAAAACTAAATTCCCTTTCTCCAATCAAATTGATCAAAATTGGGCCTTGAAATAATTCTTGGCTTCCCATTTTTCCAAAAAATGGTTTCAGAGTAAACAATCCCCTCTTCCACCATTATTTCTTGAATTTATAGTCTTAATCACAAATTTAAAAATATTAAAAGTAAAAAAGTAAAAGTAAATAAAATAACATGTTTCCATTTCTTGAGTAATGTGCTAGTTCTAACCATTGCATGTTCATGCATCTCCACTGATTCCTTCACTACTACATCGATCACTGCCTACTTAGTAGTCTCCATGTCAGGACTGGGTGTTGAATTTAAGCTTGTTCAAATTTAATAGCTTTCTTCACCATTTCATATTAGTAGAAGCATAACTGAAGCATAAACAATATACAATAACTGTAGTATATAAATAGGATAACAAGAAGAAAACCATGCACAAGATACACACAAATTTATCCTGGAAAACCCTTCTGCACAAGGGAAGAAAACCTAGCAACCTTTCACTAGAATATTTGTCCAAGAGAAGATATAAGAGAAGAAGAAAAGTAGCACTACAACTCCAAAGACAACAAACTAGTCCAATATAGCGAAATACACAAGAGATAAATATGTCCAAGTGATGCTCTAAAAATGAGATATAACTCTCTTATATATCCATGTCCAAGGTGTGAGCTGTCACATCCAAGTGGTGTCTCTAGCAGGGGCCGACTTGAACCTTTTGTATTTTGTGTCAGGCTTGGGACTTCTTCCTTCTCTTGACGTCACAGTGAAAGGTCTCCTCCTTCATGTCACACATGGCTAGAACCAATGTGGACCTGTCCAACTCTTCTAGGAGCTACAACCCATTAGAGAACGATGGGATACAACCGATAATGTCCCAACCACATGGGATACAACCCAAAGGGTCATTGGGCACCAACCCAGTACAATATCCCAACCACATGGGCTACAACCCTAGGGTTTATTGGCACCAACCCAGTAAAATATCCCAACCACATGGGATACAACCCAAGGGTCGCTAGACACCAACCTAATACAAATTATCAGTCCATCGATAAGTGTCATACTCAACTCAGTCCATCGAGGAGTATCATCACAGGTTAGCCCAACTCAGTCCATCGAGGAGCATGACTTGGAGAATGTATCACGAATATGCAATCATCAACACTCCCTCTTAGTGAGAAGGACATTTTCTACCACTCCAAGTTTATCATGAAAGTACTTGAGCTTCAACTTGGAAAGGGGCTTGGTGAGAACATCTGCAATCTACTCATATGTAGGAAGGTACTGGACCAATACTACTTTCCTCAACACCATGCTTCGAATGTAATGATACTTGATCTCAACATGTTTCAATCTGTCATGAGATACTGGATTCTATGAGAGCTTCACACAAATCTGGTTATCGCAATGAATCATGGTGGGTTCCGACATCTACCGAAACAAGCTTGTAAGGAGATTTCGAAGCCACACTGCTTCACGAGATTCCATAGATACTGCAATATACTCGGCCTATGCGATACTCAAGGCCACAAAATTCTACTTCCTGCTACACCAGGAAACCATGGAAGACCCCAAACTGAATCAAAACCCATAGGTGCTCTTCCTGTCCACAATGCTCCCTTCCCAATCATAATCATAATATCCCTGCAATCTCATGCCAACACTTGAAGTATATCGTAGGCCATATCCAACTGTTCCTCGCAATTATCTCAACACATGCTTCACAACTACCCAATGCATCTGTTTCAATTGACTCATGAATTGGCTAAGTGAAATCACTACATAGAAAATATCTGGTCTGGTGTTGACCATATACATCAATGATCCAATCATCTTCATGTACATAGTTGGATCAAACATGTATGAATCAGAAGAAGACTCACTCAACTTCTTCAAATTTGACACCATTGGTGTAGCCGTGGACTTACAGTCCAACATCCCAAATCTCCTCAAAATATCAATTGTATACTTCCCCTGAATCAGGAAGATCTCATCAGTTCTATGCCACACCTCTAGTCCCAAGAAATAGTGCATCATGCCAAGATCCTTCATTTCAAACTCAGAGGCCAACTCATATTTGCACCAAGCAATGAGGTCTCTTCTCTAGTGAGAAATAAATCATCAACATATAAGATCAAAATCAGGGACTCAACAACACTCTTTCTGAAGCCCAAACTCATCAGGTATCCATCAATTCTCGCATACCAAGCTTGAGGTGCCTGCTTGAGTCCATACATGGCATTCTTCAACCTACACACACACGTGACTCCTTCCCATGAATCACAAAACCATATGGCTACTCGATGTACATCTCTTTCTCAATCTCTTTGTTGAGGAAGGCTATTTTCACATCCATCTGATGTAGTCTCCAACCCATGGATGAAGCAAGGGAAATGATCGTTCGAGTGGAGGTGTACCGAGAAACTGGAGCAAATGTCTCTTCATATTCTATTCCCTCTACATGAGAGAATCCTCTAGCCATGAATCTCACTTTGTTCTTCTCTATGCTCCCATTAGTTGCATGTTTGATCTTATAGATCCACTTGGAAGTCACCACATACTTCCCCTAAGCTCTTGGAACAATATCCCACACATCATTCTTCACGATGGACTGATACTCCTCCATACCTTCTAACTAGATGCCTCCTCATAACAGGAAGGCTCATCAATGATGTGGCTCTAACGCTGCAACATAGCTTGAGAATCTCTGAGCTTTATTGCTCTCTCTGAAATTACCATGGGAGCTCCATGTCCCTCTGCCTCCTACAAAGTATGACGAGCCCATGCAGGCCTTTTCCGGCCTACTGCAATATCTCTAGGAACATCAAAAGGATGTACATGATCAACTGTCTCAACGGGATCGACTGGCTCCCTATGAATTGATGAAGGGTGAGGGGGAGAATACACCATATCCTCCTGCTTCTCAATATCAATCTCCATGTGAGATCCTCTAGGTCTCTTGAAGGACACCTCCTCAAATGAAACATCACTTCTCACCTCAATATGTCTCTGAAATGGGATGTAGATCTGATATGCCTTCAAAGACTCTCTGTACCCAACAAATGTACCCTTCCTACTTGAAGGGTCTAACTTCATCCTTTTTTCCTTGGGTATGTGAATGTATACATGACACCCAAATATCTTGAGGTGTCCAACCTCAAGCTTCACTCTGGTAAAATCCTCCTTGGGAGTCATGTTCCTCAAAATATTATGAGGGCTCCTGTTCTGAACATACACAGTGGTCATGGATGTCTCTGCCCACAAAAACATATGAAAACTATGATCATGAATCATAGCTTTAACTACCTCAACAATGGATAACATAGTTACCGACTTAACGAGAACTGTGACCTCAAAACGAGAACTCCAGCCCTTAAAACCCATATTTTTGCGTAAAAAACATGAAAATCAACCCCCAAATCAAAAAGTGGTGCTACCAGTAGCACCATTTTTTTAAACGTGGTCAAAATTACAACATTTTTCGAACATGGCATTCGAAACTAAAACAGTAGCTCAGAAAAACCTTAAAATCAACACTTAAATCAAAAAGTGATGTTACTTAAAAAATGTTTTTTCCTAAACTTGAAAATCATAGCTATTTACGACCTAATTGAAATTGTGATATTGACAACAAAACCCTATGTAAATAAACAACCCAAAATTGGACTCCAAATGGTCCCTTGAAAATTTATTTA
>ML784161.1:117573-135981 GCA_009831015.1 Picea engelmannii | reverse complement strand
TGCTTAGAACTTCTTTAGATTCCTTGGACTTCAAGAAGTAAATCCAAGTCTTCTGGGAGTAGTCATCAACAAAGATCACATAGTACAAGTATCCACTCAAATAAGCAACATTCATAGGCCCACACAAATATGAATGCACCAAGTCCAAGATCCCCTTGGATCTGCTTTCATTGCTTGGAAAAGACCCCTTGGAATTCTTTCCAAGAGCACAACCTCTGCAAATTCCATCGTGCTCTACACAGAGCTCTGGGAGGCTTGTCACCATTTTCTCCAAAGCAAGAAGAGATCTATAATGAAAATGAGAAATTCTCTTATGCCATAACTCATTTAGACTGATAGAATCATGTAAGGGCATGAACTTATCAGATTGTCAATTTGTACAAACTGTCTTCTCAAACACCAATTGTTGAATTATTGTAACTTCGAAGAATATTCCAATTATATTTGAGTTATTATCCTATAGATAAAATTCCCTTTTGCGGATTGATCATGTCGGGTCTTGTATAAGATCAAATCCCCTTTCTTGGATTAGTCAAACCATATTTGTATGGTGGTATTTGTAAAGTCGCCCCCCAGTGTTTATAAATTTGTTTTAACCACTTCTAGTATAAGTCATCCCTACTAAGTGAAGAGACATAACCCTAGCGCCTCCTCAACTAATATTTATATGTGAGGATGGTGCCTCACTTGAATACACTCACACTCACTCATCTAGTGTGCATATATTGAAGGAAGTTGCAGTTGCAGGAGGAAGGAGAAGAGAGGCACATGCTCAGTCTTAGTTTATCTTTGGTGTTGTGGTCTTAGTCTTGGCATTGTATTGGAAATCTAATATTAAGGAATTTTTTGCTGGGTTTTCTCCACCATGAGGGTTTCCCAGGATAAAATGCTGCGTACCTTGTGATTTTGTTTCTTTCAGTGATCCTCTTTATGATGTTGTTTTGGAAATGCATTGAATGTTCATGTAATTTGGAAATAACCTAATAACAAAACTAAAATTAACATGGTATCGGAGCTTGAATGAATAGAGAACCTTTCACTGGGTATCTAAAAACGTCACTGTTGTCATACAAGGAAATTAGGGATTTTTACTGAAGAGGAATTTTTTACCAAAAACTATGTTGGGAAGTGCGCCTTTCCCTAACGCATCTTTTGGTAGCTTGAGTGAACTTTTTCAGTCTCCAGATTCTCCAGAAAGTCAAACCCTAGTTTTGACTAGTACCAGAATACCGGGAAACCATAACTAGTAGTAGAAGTACTGGTCCATAATTGTGTAGGTCAATTTTCAAGGGGTAAAACTTGAATTTTTATGAAACAGTCAGCTCCAACAAACTCACCTCAGCCCAACGCATCTCTTGGTAAGTTTAGATTGATTTTTTGAACACTTTCATTTTCTGATAATTTTCCTAGCTCTAGGTCAAGATGTCTGCTAGCACTAAGCTTGTTGACAAGTTAGAAGGTGTGGAAAATTTCCGTGTTTGGAATTACATAATTGGACTCATTGTTGAAGATAATGACCTTGCAAAATTCACAAAAGAAAATGTATCAGAACCCGAAGAAGATGAAGCCAAAGAGAAGTACAAGAAGGATATGATTAGGGATAAAATAATAATTGCAGATTCCATTAAAGACCACTTGATCCCTCAAGTGTCTTCTAAGAATACTCCAAAATATATGTTTGATTCCCTAACCATAATGTATGAAGGAAAGAACATCAACCGGAAGATGAACTTGAGAACCCAACTCAAGAATACAAAGATGTAGAAAGGAGAAACAATTCAAGACTATTTCTCTAGGGTTTCTGAATTCACGGAACAATTAGAGGCATTTGGAGACAACTTAGATGAATATGAACTCATAATGACAAATCTTAATGGTCTCACAAGACCTTGGGATGCCTTCATCCAAACTATTTGTGCAAGAAAGGAGAAACTCCAGTTTGACAGTCTATGGGAAGAATCTGTTCAAGAAGAAGAAAGAGTGGCCAACCGAGAAGCCATCCTATTAGGAGATGAAGATCAAGCCCTGGATGCTCATGCTAAGGGTGGAAAGAAAAAGTCTCATTTTCAAAAGGAGATCCACTTTCATAAATAATCTCACTTCCCAAAGAGATTCCAGAAATATCATAAGGGTCAAAGAAAGGGAAAAGATTTCTCCTCATATCAATGTTATCATTATGATAAGATGGGACAAATTGCTAAGAACTATCCTACCAGAAGGGAAGAATACAAGAGGATAAATAACAAAATACATCATGCCCATAAAGCTAAATATGATGAGCCACCCAAGAAGTTAACTAAACAAGAGATTGAAGATTATGTTTTGTTTTTTGCCCTCTCAGGATCTGTGACACCTGGAGAAGATACTTGGCTCATAGATAGTGGTGCATCTAAGCACATGACATGTCAAAAATATATTCTCTCTAGACTTATAGAAAACGAATTCCCCTAGAAAGTTTCACTTGGAGATGATTATCAGTACCGTATCAAAGGAATGGGAGAATCCACCTACAAACTTGATTTAGGAACTACGATGAGAATGAAGGATGTACTCTATGTACCAGGTTTGAAAAAGAACTTACTTTCTATTTCATCCCTAGATAAGAAAGGTTTCATGGTTGCATTCATGGATGGTGAAGTTCTTATGTGGGCTAAAGGAAAAACTATAGAAGATGTAGTTGTTATTGGAACATAGAAGATGTAGTTGTTATTGGAACATAAGGTGGTTTGTACAAGTTAAAAGGTCACTCAAATGTAGCCTTGAGTCACTCTACTAAAAGTCCTTGTGAACTTCGGCAGAGAAGACTAGATCACATCAAATACAAAGCCTTACCATATGTAAGAAAGGTAGTTACAGGTTTACCAGAATTAAAGGTGGATCACGAAGGTGTATGCAAGGGATGTGCACAAGGAAATAACATAAATAATCTTTTTCTAAAGAGCGACAGTAAAGCAAAAGGAATCTTGGAACTCGTTCACTCAGATGTATGCGGTCCAATGCCATCTACCTCTCTAAGAGGGTATGTATACTATGTATCATTTATTGTTGATTCCTTTCATAAGAATTGAGTTTATTTCTTGAAATCAAAAGATGAAGTACTCATAAAGTTCAAGGAATTCAAAGCTTTAGTAGAAAACCTCTCCGAAAGAAAAATCAAGATACTCAAATCATATATTTGAGGAGAGTACACCTCAAATGAATTTGGAAGATTTTGCAGAGATGTTGGTATTAAGATGGATCTCACCACTCCCTATAATCCTAAAAAAAATGTTGTAGCATAAAGAATGAATAGAACAATTATGGAAGCAGTAAGATTCACGATCAAGATCTTCCAATGCACTTATGGGCTGAAGCAACAAGAACATCAATATATGTTCAAAATAGATTATCCCATAGTTCACTTGGATTCAAAACTCTTGAATAAATGCTCACTAGAAAGAAGCTAGAATTAAGCCATTTCAAAATATTTGGTTGTCCAATATTTGTACACATTCTAAAAGAAAAGAGAACTAAGTTGGATCCTTCAAGAAATAAGGGAATATTTGTCGGATACTGTGAAGTCTCTAAGGCCTTAAGAATTTACATACCAGGTTACCATCATATTGAGATTAGTAGAGATGTAACCTTTGATGAATATGCATCACTCAAAAGATAAAGGAAATTCCAGCTTCAAGAAGTATATAAAGAAGAACCTGTAGCTCCCAAAGTTACAAAACCTGTGAAGGAAGTTACAGTTACCCCTGATGATGAGATTCCAGAAGATCATGATATGATAGAATCTCAAGAACCTCCCCATATGACGATCTCTCACAAGATAAATCCATATTGGGCGAGATAAATTATTCAATATGCAGAGAAGTATGGTGCCCCAGAAGGAACCATGAGACAAAGCAAGAAACTTAAGCCATTCTCCAACTATATGGCCTTAATGTGTGATCTCATAGAAAAGGAACCTACTTGCTTTGAAGAAGCCGTTCAAAAGAAAGAATGGATGGATTCCATGAAAAAAGAATACTAGTCCATTGTAAATAATTATGTATGGGAAGTAGTTCCCAGAACAAAGAATAAAGATGAGGTATCTTCCAAGTGGATATTGTTGGTCCTTGACCAAGTTTTGAAGTTACTTGGTCATATTTGACCGTTTTTGGGACTTTGACAGCCTGTCGAAGATGGAGCGCCAGGCGAAGCAGAGATCACGAGATCTTAGCCCACTTTTGGGCCCATTTTGGGTTTTGGGACAATGTAATGGGATAGGGATGTCGACCTGTGGGTTTACCCACGTTTAGGCCCACTTTTGTAATGTATAAATAGACGTCTAGGCATCTAGTAAACTGTCTAAGGATTGTATTGTATCTATGTGATATAATCTAAGTGCCAAGAAGGGATCTGTGTGATCAAGAGTTTTTTGCATCATGTATAGACTTGTAGAGCTTAGTGCAAGTCCCTGTGTGAAGATATATAAGGCTGTGTGCGGAAAGGCAAGGAAGAAGGATCTAGCGGGCTGTGCAGATCCTCTTTCCTTTGCGAAGTAAGGGTTTCTATGGATTTGTGCTTGTAACCGATTGGACGACGATAATAAAGAAGAAGAGTTGGTGGACGTAGCCCCAGGGTGGGGGTGAACCACGCAAATCTGTGTGTTGTGCTTTGTGCCTTGACTTGTTGTGCTTATCTCTACTTTTGCTAAGTGCTTCACTGTATTTAGATGGATATATTTATGCTTTGTGCTTATTAGATGTGTATGGATAGTAGATCTGATATGTATGAATATGCTTAGTGATGATCTACCGAATCTAATCTGTTTTACTGTTACTAAGTACTAAGATACCTTAGATCTAAGTGAATGCTGCGATGCTCTGTGTTATCTGTGAAGTATAATAAGGACTGAATATTGATGAATGATCGATGCTAAGTGCTCTATAAGCGATATAATCATAGATCTGTGTCCCGGCTAAGGTTGCAGACACCTAAGTCTTGAAACCACCCCTGCCTCTACCTTGGGTGAGACTTTATCTGCTTTGCAGATGTTGCCGAAAGGGCCGGTAGTTAGGGTTTTTTTGTGCGCTCTTATAGCGTTGAACCCTAGGTTTTCCCCTGCCAACAAATGGTTCCGTTTCCGGGGACATTGACTCTGTCCTTGATGAAGAAACACCAGTGAACATTATGCCAGAAAGAACTTGGGAAGCCATAGGAAGTCCTGTTATGATCCCTTCATTAAGGGGAATAGGGTTATTCAAAGGGAAACTGGTAAACCTATGTGGGAAGCTCATTCAGATACCTATGAATGTCAATGGAACTTCGACAGAAGAAGATTTTGAGATTATCAAGTTTATTGAGGACAACGCCCCGTTTACTATGTTACTTGGAAAACCTTGGATTGAAAGAGATCAAGCCAGAAAGAAGGAATAAGAAGAAGTATTAGAACAATAGAGACAAGAGTTAAAATATTTCATGACCAGAAGGATCGTGCAGTTGATTGAAGAACAATAGAACAGATCGAAGCTATTTGACACTAGAAGCCCAGATGTCAAAACTGCAAGAACATTAGAGGACTCATATAAGATTGAAGTATCTGTCTCAGATATAGAAGAAGTATTGCCCCTGAGTCTTAGGAGAGAATCTCAACAACGCAAAGTGAATATGTCCAAGGAAAATAAGAATCAGAACGGGAAAAGAGCCACCAAGACAAATCTCACAGGGAAGAAGGCTAGAAAGCTGAATAAGAAGAAGGCTAAGATTGAAAGGTTACAACAGGTTCCCAAGTGTACCTCACAGAAGGGAAACTTGCAGAATTTGAACTTCACCGAGATATCAGAACAACGATATAGGCCACTTCATCGTGGCGAAGAAATATAGCTATTAGAGGCCGATATATCCGTTCAACTGCCGCTCTGAATAAATCGAAAAGCATTGATGTCTCATCACTAGACCATCAGACCGTGCCATAATGGACAAGACATGAATTAATGAGGCTCATACCCATTGCAAAGAAAACCATTGCCAAGATCACCTATTTATCTCGTCGCGCCATGCCCGAAGAACACTTTTTCCAACTGAGAATTTGAGGCCCGCAGACTAGCAAGTGTATACAGTGATCATCGCGCCCTCATTGTTCATTCCTGAGAACTGTCTGAGATCATTGTGACCCCGATAATTTATCCCGAGAACGTATGTATGAAGAGCTTAGCGCACTTGAATAATTTTCAAAGGAAGTACTCGCTGATATTAGGACCGAGAAAGTCATGTCAGAAAGAAGGATGTTTGCAGGTGTGAAAGCATCATCAACAGGAGGAGTCCAAGTTTCTCCATCGACTTCTCGCAGAGAAGGAACTTCCAGAACCATGACAGAGGCAAGAACGAAGCATAGAGACGACATTGCGAACACCAAGTTGATTCCGAGCATTGCACCTTCCTACCTACCCCCTCTAAGCAGTGCCATCAATCGAGACAGTGTGCCCAAATATTTTGACTATTATTTGGTCACGACGTACCTACCAAAAGGGATACTCGCAGTTCGAACCGACCAGGATAAGCTCACAGCATTGAAGTTCAGTGACTTCAACCTTGGCGACAAGAAGGCTTACAACATGCTCTCCCCGCACAAGTATCTAACCAGGACTAAAGGTAATAATTTGAAGATTATCCCACAGCCATGGACCCAGAACCTCACGCAGTCCACACTGCTCAATGTGATGAAGATCCCGCATTTCGGTCGACACCAGGAAGTAAATGCATGTGTGAAATTGTTGTTATCTTTCTACCATGAAGGTTAGTTATGGTTGAACCGTTGCATCACTATGGATTTGACCTTGATCAATCAGATCACAGGGCTGAGCATCCAGGGCCCTAGCCCATAGGATTTTTACCCTGAAAAGACCTCAGATCGAGCATTAGAGCAGAGAATCAAAGAGACTTATGGCGATGTCAAGAAGGGCATGTGAGGTTACAAGGTAACCTCTATCCAGAACGACGCAGTGCACCTTGGATGTTAGTTGATCGCAGGCAAGATAGTTTGAAAGAACCGACCCACTTAAGTGACTGGATTCGTAGTTGACCTCGCAGGAAAGTGCACAGAGGGACTATAGATGAATTGGGCGCAGTACCTTGTAAACCAACTGGAGCTTGATTGCAGAGAAGCAAAAGACCAAGGTAATGAGTTCCACTTTAGCTGGCTTCTCATCCTAATCACATTCATTGCATGGGAAATGCCGAAAGGTGTGACCTTCCCCGATATCGATCCCTTCGAACCTTTGGCTGTGAAGTTTAGTACCTTGTGGTACTCTAATGATATGAACAAGAAGTGGAAATCCAATTCCATCTTCCATACTTACTACAACCAGTGGAAACAAGCCATCCAGTCCAAGCCTCGGATGACCCCGAATACCCTCCACAAGTTTCGACCCTTACTGAAGTTCAATGCGGACCGCCACTTCATTTATATAACAACGCACAATGATGAGCACAAGCAATAGTTGCAGTCATATTACAAGCTAACAGAGGAAGACTTAGAGGACATCACTAAGGAATGGTCGGTGGACCTCCTTATTCCAGCCAACCCTGCGGAGTTGTCCGATGTAGATAGCCCAGAAGCTGCGCAGGATACACCTAGACCAAGCAAGATGAAGAAGTCTGAAGAGGTTCACGATGTAGACAACACATCTATGAGGACTACATCCATTTCACCAGAAGAAGGGGGTGATGGAGAAGAGATTGAAGGTGCAAAAATTGAACAACAGAAAGGCGAAGTACCACCGCCTAGGGACGAAGAAGACTTGTCGAAGAAATAAAAGGTTTCACCTCTGAAATATTCCTCCCGGAAGAAACCTAGAACCCCTGTAACCAAGATGTAGACTACCCTCACATTGGATGATTTTAATTTCATCATTGAAGCTTTGAACAATGCTTCACATGAGGTATTAGAGAAGCCAAAGGTGAAGCAGGAGCATATGTATAATCGTATCAAGGTTGAACTCCAAGGAATGCAACAGGCACTCCAGTCTAGCCGCGCAGTCTCCACTGCACCTCTGATAGCAGGAATAGTAGAACCAGGAGATGAGCCAGCCCAATTGCACTAGATCACTGATAAAGTTGAAGCTCTCCTTCGACGAGCTCAGGAAGAGATAGCGCAAGACATCCAGACTTTGACACAGGTACATGGAGTACTTGTCGAGAAGTGTAGTGCTTCCGAACGAGAAAAACTTTCTCTTCAAGCACAGTGGGACAAAGAGTAAGTAGAGCTACACCAGAGAAAGGAGCAGTTGATCATGGAGTAGCTAGAAGTAAAGGAAATGGTTAATAGAGCACTTCACTCTGTGACCGTCATAGAAGTGAGAGATGAAGAACGAATTCCACAGCAGGTGGCACAACTTAAAGAAGTGATCCAACAGCTTTAGCAACGCATCACAGACCTGGAACTTCATACTGTGCCTGAGACCCTTCAAGAAATCAGAGACCCAAGAGAGGGAAATGCTCGCAACACAGTTGGAAGAATAAAATCCCTTGCCTTGGAGTGAAAGCAACTGAGCTCTAGGAGCACTTAGACTTACGAAAACCTCACGGAGAATCCAAAGTTACAAGTGTTGGAGTTGCAGCTCCAAGAAGCAAAGCAACATGTAGATACGTTACATGTGCAGCTAAAGGCCTTATCACCAGTCAAAAGGATGAAGAGGTTTCCAGAGAAACGCATGACCCAACAACAGATCCACATGATCCAGGCCAAAGTTATGGAATCCTCTCAATGACTTCAACCAGTGCAAGAGAAGGCATGCCAACTGTTCACTGAAGTTGAAAGCCAAGGAGTAGAACTTGAACAAGTTGTGAGTACAACAGAGCAACGCCTAAAGGACTAGTCAATGATGCACTCATCCAGGAGTTCACTAAGCAAGAGGTAGTAGCATTGCAGCAGGTCAAAGTAGCTCAAGCCAATATTGAGGCTTTCGAGGTAGAATTTCTTAGACCAGAGTGACTCGGGATGAGTCATACGCGAGTGTTGGGGGCCTATTGGCCCTTGACCAAGTTTTGAAGTTACTTGGTCATATTTGACTGTTTTTGGGACTTCAATAGCTTGTCGAAGATGGAGCGCTAGGCGAAGCAGAGATCACAGGATCTTGACCCACTTTTGGGCCCATTTTGGGTTTTGGGACAATGTAATGGGACAAGGATGTCGGCCCGTGGGTTTACTCACATTTAGGCCCAATTTTGTAATGTATAAATATACGTCTAGGCATCTAGTAAATTGTCTAAGGATTGTATTATATCTATGTGATATAGGCTAAGTGCCAAGAAGGGATTTGTGTGATCAAGAGTTTTTTGCATTCTGTATAGACTTGCAGAGCTTAGTGCAAGTTCCTATGTGAAGATATAGAAGGTTGTGTACTGAAAGGAAAGGAAGAAGGATCTAGTGGGATGTGCAGATCTTTTTTCCTTTGCGAAGTAAGGGTTTATACGGTTTTGTTCTTGTAACTGGTTGGCCGACGATAATAAAGAAGAAGAGTTGGTGGACGTAGCCCCAGGGTGGGGGTGAACCACGTAAATCTGTGTGTTATGCTTTATGCGTTGACTTGTTTTTCTTATCTCTACTTTTGCTAAGTGCTTCACTATATTTCGATGGATATATTTATGCTTTGTGCTTATTAGATGTTTATGGATAACAAATATGATATGTATGAAGATGCTTAGTGTTGATCTACTGAATCTAATCTATTTTAATGTTAATAAGTACTAAGATACCTTAGATCTAAGTGAATGATGCGATGTTCTGTTCTATCTGCGAAGTATAATAAGGACTGAATATTGATGAATGATCGATGCTAAGTGCTCTATAAGGGATATAATCACAGATCTGTGTCCCATCTAAGGTTCCAGACACCTGAGTCTTGCAACCACCCCTGCCTCTACCTCGGGTGAGACTTTATCTGCTTCGTAGGTGTTGCCGAAAGGGCTGGTAGTTAGGGTTTTGTTGGTGTGCTCTTGTAGCGTTGAACCCTGGGTCTTCCCCTGTGCCAACATATATACAAAATAAAACATGCAATAGACAAAAGTATTGAAAAACATAAAGAAATATTTGNATCTAAGTGAATGATGCGATGTTCTGTTCTATCTGCGAAGTATAATAAGGACTGAATATTGATGAATGATCGATGCTAAGTGCTCTATAAGGGATATAATCATAGATCTGTGTCCCATCTAAGGTTCCAGACACCTGAGTCTTGCAACCACCCCTGCCTCTACCTCGGGTGAGACTTTATCTGCTTCGTAGGTGTTGCCGAAAGGGCTGGTAGTTAGGGTTTTGTTGGTGCGCTCTTGTAGCGTTGAACCCTGGGTCTTCCCCTGTGCCAACATATATACAAAATAAAACATGCAATAGACAAAAGTATTGAAAAACATAAAGAAATATTTGTGGCTCATGGATTTTCTCAGAAGGAAGGTATTGACTATGAATAAATATTTTCCCCTATAGTCAGATAAAATTCTATTAGAACCATCATAGCTCTTGCAACCAAAATTAAGTGGAAGTTACACCAGATGGATGTGAAAACAACCTTCTTATGGTGTTATTGAAGAAGAAGTGTATATAGAACAACCATAAGGGTTTGAAGTTGAAGATAGAAAGACTCATGTCTACAGGTTGAAGAAATATCTATACGAGTTGAAGCAAGCTCCCAGAGCTTGGTATGGAACAATTGATAGTTTCCTGATGAGCTTGGGCTTTACCAAAAGTAAAGCTGATCCTAACATTTACTTCAAGGTTATGAATGATAAGCCAATTATATTGCTACTATATGTGGATGACTTATTCTTAACAGGAGAAGAAAATCTCATCACAGATTGAAAGAAGAGGCTCGTTGCAGAGTTTGAAATGAAATACCTAGGCACAATGCATTATTTATTAGGTCTTGAAGTCTGGCAGAGCCCAACAAAGATATTCCTTAACCAAGGGAAGTATGCAATTGAAATACTAAAGAGATTTGACATGTTGGAATGTAAAGCCATGAACACACCCATGGAAACAAATTTGAAGCTTCTGCTTGATACTTCGTCAGAGTTGGTTGATGCTACTCTATACATATAGATGATTGGATCATTGATGTATTTGACGAATACCAGGTCAGATATATGCTTTGTTGTGAACACCTTGAGTTAGTATTTGGTGGATCCTGGACGTGTTCACCTTGTAGCTGCAATGAATGTAATGAAATGTTGGCAAAGGGACAGACCCAGGGTTCAACTCCAAGAGCGTACCAACAAGCCCTAACTACTGGCCCTTTTGGCAACACCTATGAGGTAGATGCAGTCTCACTCGAAGTAGCTATGGGGGGTTGTAGGAAACATATGTCTACAACCAAGTGAATACAAAGTGGATTCGATACAAGAACAACACAACATCTAGATATCAATTTCCAGCTTAGATCTACTTTGCACAACTATCTATCAGATCTAACACAATAATGAAATGACAATATATTTATAAACAAGAGGACACAACATCAATCAAACACAACACAAAGATGTACGTGGTTCACCCTCTCCCTAGGGCTACGTCCACATAACTGTGATTTATAATATATTATGACGAAAGCATACAGTTCTTATCTGCGTTCTTAGCTAGCAAATCTTCTCTCTTTCTCTCCGTCTCCCCTCCTTGCGCACCCAACTACAGGGTTGATCTTCGCACCCAGCTGAAGATCTTACAACATAGAATTCTCTCACAATACTTCTCTCTCAACAATAACAATGATGATACAACAACCCGATCCCATGTCCTCTTGACCTTTATTTATACATTACAATAGCTCACCGATAGCCTTAGGCCAAAACCTAAGTGTCAAAACCCTAGATACCAAAACCCTAGGTGTCTAAAACCCTAGGTCAACTTGACCCACATTTTCAGGGCTTTTCCAACCTGTCTTTCCTTCCTTCTCACACGGTGCTCCAAAGCATCCAATGATGGATTTTTCTGCTTGTTGAGTTGTCCACGATTTGTATTCCTTTCTGATCTGTCATCCTTGATATCTTCGTCCAACGACTTGCTTTCTCTTACTTCACTTCGTCTTTTCGGCTCTTCTACTCACTTCGACCCAGTGTCATTCACTGTGTCTTTTGCGCAATTCACATTCCATCTTTTCTTCTTTACTCTTCGCTTACTTCCATACCTAAGGGAAAACAAGCCCCCAACACTCACCTGTGACTCGTCCCGAGGCACTTCAGATCTGACCCTTCTAATTTGCTTCATCTTCAGGCTGCGTGAAGCAGCCTGTGCTTTCTGCTCTTTCCTTCCCCACTGTGTGTAGACTGTCTTTCCTGATGATGTCGTGTTGGGTAATTTCAGTAGAATACCCTTATCATTAAAGGGGAGTGTTGAATTCTTATAACTTTGAAGCATATTCTAATTATATTTGAGTTATTATCTTATATATCAAATACCCTTTTGTGGATTGATCATGTTGGGTCTTGTATAAGATCAAATCCCCTTTTGTGGATTATTCAAACCATATTTGTATTGTGGTATTTGTAAAGTCGCCCCCTAGTGTTTATAAAGTGGTTTTAACTACTTCTAGAAGAAGTCAACCCTGCTAAGTGAAGAGACATGACTCTAGCACCTCCTCAACTAGTATTTATATGTGAGGATGGTGCCTCACTTGAATACACTCACACTCACTCATCTAGTGCGCATATATTGAAGGAATTTGTAGTTGCAGGAGGAAGGAGAAGAGAGGCACATTCTCAGTCTTAGTTTATCTTTGCTGTTTTGGTCTTAGTCTTGGCATTGCATTGGAAATCTATTATTGAGGAATTTTTTGATGGGTTTTCTCCCCCATGAGGGTTTCCCAGGATAAAATGTTGCGTACCTTGTGATTGTGTTTCTTTTAGTGATCTTGTTTATGATGTTGTTTTGGAAATGCATTGAATGCTCATGTAATTTGGAAATAACCTAATAAAAACACTAAAATTAACACCAATCACACAGGATGATCACATACTAGAGTTCTTGTGCCATGCAATAACCTTTCCATCAAAGAAGGAAACCTTGTATCCTTTATCCTCCAAGGCTGAAATAGATACAAGGTTCCTTCTCATCCATGGTACAAACAATACATCACTCAAATAAAGCAGGGTACTAGAGTCTAGCTAGAAGGAAGTGGCCTCAAATCCCTTCACAATATATCTGGCATCATCACCAAGTACAACATGCAACTGAGAGTCTTTTTATACTAAATATGTAAGGTGCTCTCTATATCCAGTCATATGTCTCGAAGAACCACTATCAATTAACCAAACATCACTGTTAGTAGGAACTGTACCTGAGAGGGATGAAATAAATAAGAACTCCTCATCATCCTTGTTTGAATTTCGTGACCTCTTTTGGGGTGGCTCTCAGTCAACATCAACAGTGGAGGCATGTTTCTTTTCTTTCTTCCATAAAGGACAATGTCTGACATAGTGACCGAACTTCTCACATTTGAAGCACTTAATCTTTGAAATATCCTTCTTTTTATGCTTAAGAGATGGTCTTGACTTCCCTCCTTTGAATGGTTTTCTGGAACCTCTTCCTCTTACTTTTCCTTTCCTTGCATGAGAGGAAAGGGATTGAATTTCATCATGATGGGAACCTTGCACATCTTTAGCTACAATTCTTGTCTAAGTACAATTTTCCCACATCTGATCAAACTTAGGCAATTTGGATCACCCATTGATACTCTGAATGAATGGCTATCAATAACTTGGAAGACCATTAAGAGTCAACATGAGGATTTACCTATCTGAAATGATCTCTCCAATGGCACCCAATTGATCTATGATCTCATAAATCTTCATGAAGAAGGTGGCAAATGTATCTGCCTTAGTCATCTTGATATTCTGAAGCTGGTGTTTCAAGGAAATAGATCTGTTGGTGTTTTTGCTCTCAAAAAACTTATTCAAGGCATCAAAAATTTATTTATTTGTATTTAGTTTGGATATGTGTGGAATCAAGTGATATTTCACAGAGTAGATGATGATCTTTCTAGCTTTTGCATCATTCTTCTTCCACTGATACTTCTATGATACATTATCTAGTTTTGGCACAACTTCTTCCACAAACTTGATCAGATCACACTCTTCTAGAGTGATGAATAACCTAGACTTCCAAGATTTTAAGTTAGCGGATCCATCAAGCCTATCTTCCACTGGGACACTTGTCACCATGGCTGTAGAAACCCTAGGATTGAAAAATCCCCAAAATTCAAACTCCTCCAATATGCAATATGAGTGTTGCAGGGGGTGCGCTAGGGTAGGGTGAATTTCCCTGTTGTGAAATTTTCCCCAATGTATTAAGGACTAGTGCTCAACGAGCTTGAAAAGGAAATATGCAGCTGCAATCAAACCCTAGCGAACTGTAGAAAATGGATAGCGCATTACAAAATGGGTAGCGAGCTACATAACAAGGATAGAGAGCTTGTGCAAATGAATTCTTTCAAGAACACTGCTCTGATACCATGTTGAATTTTAAGCTTGTTCAACTTTATTAAATTTATTCAACATTTCATAATAGCATAAGTATAAATAAAGTATAAAATATATACAATAACTACAGTATATAACTAGGATAACAAGAACAAAACCATGCACAAGATACACAAGAATTTATCATGGGAAACCCTTCTGTAGAGGGGAAGAAAACCATGCACAAGATACAAAAGAATTTATCATGGGAAACCCTTCTGCACAAGGGAAGAAAACCCAACAACCTATCACTAGAATATTTTTCCAAGAGAAGATACAAGAGTATAAGAAGAGTAGCGCTACAACTCAAAATTTAGCACAGTAGTCCAATGTAGAGAAATACACAAGAGAGAAATATGTCCAAGTGATTCTCTACAGATGAGAGATAGCTCTCTTATATATATATGTCCAAGGTGTGAATTGTCACGTCCAAGTGGTATCTCTAATAGGGGCCGACTTGAACCTTTTGTCTTCTGTGCCAGGCTTGGGCCTTCTTCCTTCTCTCGACACCACAATGAAAGGTCTCCTCCATCACGTCACACATGGATACAACCAATGTGGACCTGTCCAACTCTTCTAGGGGCTACAACTCAATAGAGAATGATGGGATACAACCCATAATGTCCCATCCACATGGGCTACAACCCAAGGGTCACTGGGCATCGACCTAGTACAATATCCCAACAACATGGGATACAACCCAAGGGTCGCTGGGCACCAACCTAGTACAATATCCCAACTACATGGGATAAAACCCAAGGGTCACTGGGTACCAACTTGGTACAACTTATTAGTCCATCGATAAGTGCCATACTCAACTCAATCTATCGAGGAGTATCATCACAAGTCAACCCAGCTCATTCCATCGAGGAGTATGACCTGGATAATGTCTCACGAAGCTGCAATAATCAACATTGGAAGCCTTAATTATTTCATGTTCGACATCATAGTCGACCCATTGCTGAAATATCTCCTCGCAAAATCGCTACTAAGGGAACACATGGTTGTGCATGGGTACACACAAAATTTTGTTCGAAAGCACATGTATTCCAATATAGGACGAACCCCTTTAGTAACCACTCACACAACTAGATCAAATATCAACACACTAATGTTTTTACGTGGTAAAAACCTAATGGGGAAACATCCACGACCCTAGCCAACGTGGCCACTTGAGGCAATTTATTAATGAAAAAGAAAAATTTAAAAGATATTTTCTCACAATCGATCATTGGAAATTGACCCTCCATGCTCTTTAAATAGAGATCATGGACCAATCAGGTGTTAAGCCACATATCAATGTAGTCATTAAGATCGATGAGAATATGATCCATCATATCACTCTATGTTTAGAACATATTATGACCATCTGATTACAAATGCATACTAAAGAAAAACACTAAGAAAAAAACTAAGAAATACACTTTAACCTAACGACACATTATCTCAAGTTGATCTTAACTAACTCCTAAGTGTCTAAATATCCTAACATCCCCACTTAAGAACAATTTGGGATAGGATTGAAGGATTTACAAATGCAACACAATAGGATAAGGAAGGAGGTATTAGAGCCTATTCCCCCTTAATGAGAACTTCTTGAACTCCTAACATAGATAGAAGTTTGTAAAAAATCGCTTCTATAAGAGACTTTGTTAAAATGTCTGCAACTTCTTCTTCTGTAGGGAAAAAGAGCACTTCAATAACTCGATCATGAGTGATATTTATGATGAAGTGCATGTGTAGCTTGATGTGTTTTTTGTGTTGATGTTGAACTATATATTTTGTGAGCTTGATGGAACTGTGAGTGTTGCAATATAGGGTGGTTGGATGATGCTGCTGGAATCCAAACTATGAAAGGATATGTCAAAGCCACAAATATAATTGAATTGAATTAACCGCTGCTTGGTACTATGCTTCTTTTGAAGAAAGAAAAATATCTTGTTGCTTCTTACAAGACCAAGTGGCAGTTCCAGAACCAAGGTTAAAAACATAACCTGCAGTATAATTTTGATCATTAGGGTTGTCGACCCAATTTGAATCAGTGAAATCAAGAAACAAAGGAGTCCCCCCTGAACTTTAATGTATCCCAAACTGAACTATGCCCCACACATACTAAAGTATCCTTTTTGCTTCTTTCAAATGTATTTCATGGGGTGTTTTCATATACCAGGAAACAATACCAACAACAAAGGAAATATCAAGACTGCTATGGGTCAAATATAAGAGGTGACCAGCTAACTGAAGGTATAAAGTGGCATAAAATTTGGGAGTAGTATAGGTGGCAACAAGTTTGAATCCAGACTGAAAGGGAGAAGGGGATGGTTTAACATCGTCCATGTTAAAGAAACGAAGGTCACAAGCATACTTATATTGGGAAAGAAAAATTCCTTCCTTGGTTTGCAATACTTGGAGGCCACATAAATAATGCAAATGGCCTGAGCTTGTCATTTCAAATTTCTTCTTAAGGCTAGATTTCACATGATTTAAAAGTTTAGGGTCACTACCAGTAAGGATAAGGTTATCAACATAAAGAACAAGTATTATGAGATGGCTTCCTACTTTCTTGGTACATACATTAGGGGTAGAATGAAATCTAGAAAAGCCATGATCAAGAAGAAATATGTCCATTTTGGAATACCAAGATCGAGGAACTTGATTAATACCACAAAGATATTTCTTAAGGAGACAAAAAAGGCTGGAGTCATTATGGACATAGCTAGGAGGTTGTTCCATGTAGATTTCTTCTTGTAAATCCCCATGCAAGAAGGTATATTTAACATCCATAAGATGGACCTCCCATTTATGTGAGGAAACAAGGGTTAGAACAAGGCAGATGGAATTCATTTTGTCTATGGGGGAAAGTTTTTCATTATACACTATTCCTTCAACTTGACATAATCCTTTGGAAACTAACTGGGCCTTGTGTCTTTCAACACTTCCATCTGTTGCATACTTAGTTCTACACACCCATTTACATATGAAAATATTTCTTCCTTTTGGAAGAGGTAGAAGATCCAACGTATCTTTTTCCATTAAATAAAGATACCCTTCATTCATTGCTGTGTCCCAATATCAATGAACTAGAGCTTCTACAAATGTCTCTAGATCACGAGTCTATGAAACTTGATCCAAAAGAGAAGTTAGAACCATGAACGTGTCCAATGCTGATATGAAGGATCACTGACAAGATCACTAACTTCTCCTCATGTTGAATGAACCCATCTGGGAAGTAATGGGTGTTTGTGCATGTTCATGTTCAATGGACTTGTGTGGAGGAGGGTGAGTAGGCAGAGGTGGATTTTCATCCTCACTGTCATCATTTGAAGGACAATAAACTATAATAGGAACAAAATATGGCATAAATATTGAAGAAGGCTTGCCGGTCGAAGATGGTACAAATGTTGAATTAGGATCACAGGCTGAAGATGGCACAAACATCGAATTAAGCTCACAGACCAAGAGATTTTCATCAAATTTAAAATCTCTTCTAATAATAATTTCATTAGAATGAGGTTGAAGAAGTCTGTAACCTTTGAAATCTTTAGAATATCTAACAAAAATATACTTCTCACTTTTAGGCTACAATGCTTTCCTTTTCTCAACAGGAATGTGAGCCCATGCTACACTACCAAATACATGGACGTGGCTTACATCTGGGTTAATTTTATTCCATATTTCTTCCGATGTTATATTTTTTAGAGCCTTTGTGGCAATGCGCTTTACTATGTAATGTTAATGTTTAAGCCATTATTATAGTTCTTTGCATGTCAATAGATAGCAATAGCATAATACAAGATCACTGAGAAATACACAATCACAAGAGACACAACATTTATCCTGGGAAACCCTCCAGGGGAAGAAAACCCAGCAAAACTTCCTTATTATAGATAGCCAATACAATGCCAAGAGATAACTCAAACTAATACAGAA
>ML784161.1:84017-107971 GCA_009831015.1 Picea engelmannii | reverse complement strand
TATGATCTCAACTTTTAATCCATCTAATACCTTGACTCATATTTTGATCAAAGGTTAGAATGATGGTCATAGCTACAACATGCAACACTGATCAAAATAATTTCATAACAAATAGATGCATATCAGAATAATCACACCTGGGTTGCATCATTCCTCTGAATGTGTTGGATCTTGAGATCCTTTTGGATCTATGGCAAGAGATCTATTATCTTGGAAATACTCTTTAAAGTTTAACCATTTAAACATTTGTGAGTGCATACCTTTGATGACATTTGCAGGTGGTAGCTCCATCTGGGAGCAACGGTAATCATTACCAACTCTTAAAAACTTCAAGGGCGATTGCAACTGGTGCTGCGGCTACAACTGGTTCTGAGGCTACAATTGCAACTGCAACTTAGGGTTTCATGAGGAAACCCTATTTTTTCAAACTTCAAATTTTGAAATTCCGATCTAGGGGATAGATGCGCTGAGCTGAGGCGAGTAAGATGGTGTAGTCAGATTTATGAAAATTGAACTTTTATCCCCTCACACTTGATCTGTGGATTTCTGGACTGGTGCTTCTGGTTTTCTGGTACTTCTAGTACTCTGGTACTTCTGGTACTCTGGTTTTTTGGTTTTCTGGTACTTTGTGAAACTAGGGTTTCACTTTGCAGGAGATCTAACCACTGAAAAGGTGCGCTGAAGGTTCCAAAATGATCCTTGGGGGAGGGCACACTTTTCTAGATGGTTTTAGGGCTGAAATACCTCTCCAACAAAAAGCCCTAATTTGCATGTACGACAACAATGACATTTTTCACTTTTCTCTTGTGAAAGAAGCTCTCTTCAGCTTGGCTCTGATACCATGTTAATGTTTAAGCCATTATTATAGCTTTGCATTTCAATAGATAGCAATAGCATAATACAAGATCACTGAGAAATACACAATCACAAGAGACACAACATTTATCCCGGGAAACCCTCTAGGGGAAGAAAACCCAACAAAACTTCCTTATTATAGATAGCCAATACAATGCCAAGAGATAAATCAAGCTAATATAGATGATCCTCTCCCAAATATGCTCAACTCTCTCTCCTTCTTCTCTAACTGTAGTTCCGAAACTTGTCTCTCAAGATGAGCAAGTGAGTTGTGTGTCTAAGTGAGGCGCTAGCCTCCTTATTTATACAAATATGGCACGTGTGAAGTGTCTCTTTATTGGTAGGGACGACTTATCAAACTGGGTGGTTATAACCACCTTTATTATATTCCGGGGCCTCTTTAATATATTCTGGGGTCGACTTCTCTTTCTGCCTATTACAATTACATTATGACCAATCCGCAAAAGGGGATTTGGTCCTTTTACAATAGCCGACATGATAAATCTATAATGGGGATTGATCCAATGAATAATATATCAAATAATAATAAGAATACTCTTTGCAGTTACATTATTTTAACATGTAATTTTCACAATTGATGGCTTCTGCCCAATAATGAAGACTTAATCCTTTAGATGGGATCATACAATTAGCCATTTCTTTTAATGTGTGATTCTTTCTCTCAACAACACCATTTTGTTGTGGTGTATATGGAGCAACATGTTGCATCTGGATTCCCTGTGTAGTGCAGTGACTTTTAAATTTGTTGTTCACATATTGATCTCTATTATCTATTATTAATCTTTGAAGTTGATGTCCAAATTGTTTTTCTGCAAGGGCCTTGTAGGCCAAAAACTTGTCAAAAACTTAACTCTTAAGTTTTAAGAAGTAAACCCAAGTGCGTATGGAGAATTGATTCATGAAAGTTAATAAATAATTTCACCCAAAGAAACAAGGTGAAGAAAACGTACCACACAAATCACTATGAACAAACTGCAAAGAGGTTGAGGCGTGCCAAGAGGCACATTTGTCAAAGGTGTCATGATGATGTTTACCGAGAACACAAACGGCACAAACAAAATATATGCAAGAAACAAGAGGAAGACTAGTGACCATATGTTGATTACATAGTTGCTTCAATGAGAGATAGTTTAGATGACCAAACCGCTCATGCCATATTTTACTCAAGTCATCACTATGAGCAACAAAAAATGATGGAAAAGATGACGAACCAAAGTTGTTAAACTTGTACAACCTGGTAATATCATAAAAAAATCAGTTTCTAGGACATGCTTAGGATATTACAAATCCTTGATTATAACTTAGTGAGGTGAAAACTCTATGGTTTTACCTTCACTTGAATGAGTGATCTGATACACTGATATAAGGTTGCAGAAAATACTTGGAACACATAATACATCATTGGAATGATTATTATCTACCTGAATTGTTCTACACCCTACAACACTAAGAGATGTATCATCACCAAAAAATATTTGTTTGGTGTTTCATTCATTAAGATCATAAAATATGGATTTATCCTTAGCCATATGATAAGATGCTCTAGAATCAATAAGCCACTCATCAGAAGAAGAAGTAGAAGTTGCATTGTAGGAGAAAACAAAAGCAAAAAGTGCATGTCCATGAGAAGAAGAAGAAGAATAAATACTAATTTTGTGCTTCTTCATTGTTGCTTCTAAGGCTTCCATATTTTTAAAACATTTATATTCCACATGACCATATTTCCCACAAAATTTGCAATGTCCGTCAGTCTTCTTACTTTTGGATTTTTCTCCTTTGTCACCATTAGCAGAAGAAGTTGGCAGAGAGGGGTTGGGACCCTTTATTTTCTTGTTTTAGTGGCGAGGATGTTGCTTCTTGGGATTATTGGATTTCTCTTTCTTCTACGTCACTAAGGATTTATTGGATGTACCTACAATTCTGATCAATCCAAGTTGCACAATCTTATCTTTCTCTCGAATCAAAGAATCACAAAAAGACTCAAGAGAGGGTTCTTTATAATCACTCCCTAGAGATTCTGCAGTGGCATAAAAGGTAGATACAAAGAATGGATATGCACTACCAATATTAGAAAGAATAAGATATATGCATCGATCATCCTTCAAATCTATTTTACAGTCTATACATAAAAGTCCAAGTGTTTTGAACTTAGATAAATAATATTCAATGCAAGGAAAATCATTGGGACTTAAATTAATTAATTGATTTTCAACCTAGTGGGTTTGAATAATATCGGGTTTACCAAACATAGCTTGAAGCTTTTCCCAAGCTTCATCGTGGTCATCAATTCCTTGAAGGTGAAACCTTAAATCACGAGAGATGGACATTCTGATTAGTCCACATGTTTCATCATTTTTATTATCCCATTTGGATTTCTTGTTGTCATCATTGGGTTCTTGTTCTTTTTCTAAGGTGATCTGGTACAATCCTTTACTTCTTAGTACATCCTCCATACAAAATTTCCATAATAAGTAGTTGGTACTGGTGAGAAAAAGATCATTGGGAGAATCCATATTAAAATAGGTAGAGAATATGGATTTAGTAGATGAAACTGATGGTCTGGATGGAAAGCTCTCAAAAAAATATGCTGTTTAAAAAAAACCGACATTGAAAATGGAATTCAGATGTGAAAGTTATACCCTTTTGAAGAAAGGCATAGACAATAACTAAAGAGACACGTGGAATCACTTTTACAATGAAGTGGGAATAACTTTCACAATGAAGTTACTTTTTAAATTAAAGTTTCATGCAAAAACAAATTAACTAAAAATAATATTAAAGCTACTTATAATGATTCACTTTTATAAATTAAGTGAAATGCACTTTACAATGAATGCATGAAATTTTTCAAAAAAGTAACAAAAAAAAGGTTTGAACTCAAGACCTCTTACTAAATAAATCAACTTTCAACCATGTGAGCTATTGAAAAACTGATGCAGGAGAATACTCCCATCAAAATCAACTATTTTGGACATGCATAGGGGGTCTTGGAATTTACCAAAGGGAGTGGGTTCCCTTAATGAATTATTGTATTTTTCCTAAGTTGTAATTATATTCTACAAGGATAGGGTTTGTTTCCCTAATTCCTGTGTAAATCAATTAGTTGAGTTAGAATGGATTTTCCTAAGTTTGGAGGATTCAATCTCGTTGATATTCGTATGTATGTAATAAAAAATAGAGACATGAATGCTATTGATGTAATTAGTTGCATGATTTTAGGGATCTGTTTTGGTAGGTATGGAATTTGTCTTCCACTTAAATATGTAAGACTTTGGGCATGAGAGGGTGTGGAAAAACAAAATGAAATTAGGCCAAAATAATGGAAGGGTCAGTGAAACACCCGAACTATGTAATCGGGCTAGAGGAAGGATACAAGGAATTTTCATAGTTTTGTACATGGGTACTCAATAGAACTATTGTAATTATGCATCCGAGTTGTATGTGTGTAAATTCCCCTTGATATTAACTGTGTTTCTATATTGATGCATTTGAATGCATAAATCAATGTTAGATCTGTGGGGAAATCGAGCGACAATGTATATTCAGTGGAAACCCAGTTAGAATCAAGTGTTGGATGAGTAAGTCTCATTGTAGAGGAACAAGATTGAGAGAAAAGCAAGATCGAAGATCCCGAGAATGAAGTCTAGAGAACGATATTGAGGAACAAAGTTCCTACGAACTTCGTTGAGGAGTGCATATTCAAGGAAATCCAACGAGAACAGATTTGTAAAAAGAGTTGAAGCTTGATGGCGCAACATAAGCATGGTCAAACCATGACCATAAATCGTTAACCACTAGAGAGATCAATGACTGAGATCGATCAAACAGACTAAGAGCACAATTAATTAAGTGAGTATGAGTTGGAGAAGCACTTTGGTACTCGGTGCCCAGTGTAACTGGACTAGAGTAAATAATTGAAGACACAAAATTAATGTTCTGGGGGTCAAGTTGTTCGGTGGTTGGTGTAACCGAACTGGATAAATATTTGAAAGGTGTAGTGTTAGGGTGGTTCTAGTGTCCCAGTGGTCGAGACACAAAAAAAATAATATCGCAGAGGGTTTCTGGTGGATTGATGATTCTGGTTGGCCAGTTAAGAGTAGAGTTAACCGAGAAGAATTGAACTCGATTGAAAGAATTTTATGTGACATAGATTTCCAACCGGTTATGAGAAGGAGTTTAAGAAATCCTTAAGTGATTCAAGGTCGCATTGTGTGAATGTTATGTGATAGACATTTCCAACCGGTTATGAGAAGGAGTTTAAGAAATCCTTAAGGGGTTCAAGGTTGACCCGTGTGTGTAATATTTGGTATAGGCCTTGGTCATATGGGCTTGGAGCTATAACTCTCAGGTGGTTGATGTTAAAATGATATGACCATCCACTAAAGGATTTTTTGCAGGTTAAAGGGTGGTTTCCTACATCAAAAACACATTATAATATTAAGGAGGAGGATGGGGGGTGTTGTCGTTGGAGCTCTGCTTTAAAGTGCATGCTTAAAAAAAGATTCTTTTAATGCATGCACACATAATAAAAATCACTTCTCAACAACAACAAGGGGTTAGATATCGGTTATCTTACTCGAAAAGGCAAGTTTTTTCATTGTTTATGATTTGTCGAGATTGCATAGAGTAAACGACAAAGAGAATACATACAAAATAAAACACTTTCCGATCTATTTATGATTTTTCTAGATCACAAAATCATATGGGAAAGAGAATATGTAGACTGGAAAGAGTAGAAACCCGAAAACAAAAATAGAAAACTGAAATATTATCTCTTTAATTTAAAAAAAAAGGGGAGTATTCATGCTTTATACCTCTAGATATGACTAAAATGGTTGTATCTTGGGAAAACATAAACCTTTTTCAAGTGAAAATAAAAGTGTTTCTAACTGGAATAAGTACTCCGAACTTAATGGAACAGTCCTCTCAACCCATAAATGTACTAAAATGGTAGAAACCAAAAATGTGGCAAAACGACTTCAAGATATTGATCTACAATGGGAGAGGGTATTCAAATGTGCTCTGATACCATGTTCTACAACAAAGATATTCCAATAGAGGATGGACAAATTCAGTAACCACTCAGAAAACTAAATCAAATATCAACACATTGATGTTTTTTACATGGTAAAACCCCAATGGGGAAACATCCACAACCCCAACCAATGTGGCCACTTAAGGCAATTTATTAATGCAAAAGAAAAACTTACAAGAGAGTTTCTCATAATTTATTATCGGAAAATGAACCTCCATGATCTTTAAATAGATATCATGGACCAATTGGATGCTAAGCCACTGATCAATGTAGCTATTAAGATCGAGGACAATATGAGTCGTCAAATCATTCTATGTATAGAACATATAATGACCATTGGATTTCAAATGCATACTAAAGAAACACACTTTAATCTAATGACACATTAGACCAAGTTGATCTTAACTAACTCCTAAGTGTCTAAATATCCTAACAACTTTCTCTCTTCTTCCTAAAACGTAGAGGATATTTCTTGATCTCTAGAGTCATAAACTCCATCTTGGCACACATCCCTATTTCCTTTAAAAATAATTTTTGTATATGACCGTGCTAAATTGATGCGATTCCTTTAATTTTATCCTCTTGCTTTTTGGACACCTTCTTAAATTGATGCACTACTTGATCGAACAACCAAAAATGTTTCAACTGGCCAAATGTAGGAAATTTGTTTTTCAACATGGTCTCATCCATTCGACGCTACAACTCCGTGCATACCTTCCATTCCTTCTCTGATTTATCTTTTGATACCATCGATAACTCCCTCCAATAATTCAGATACCTTTTTATCTTGACACATCTTTCCTCAGTCAATATTCTAATGTCACGTTCTTCATCACTGTGACCCTTTTGAATATCCATAATGTAGTTTATATGTTCATGTGTCCTCGTATGTTTCTCATGCTACTTCAATACTTCCTTGTGTACACTTTTCAACTACAAAGTTTCTTCTTGAAACTTTGCTGCTTTGACGACAAAGTTCATCTTGATGTGTGCATGTTTGTGATCCTCTTCTTGTATATCCCATTTGAATTGACCCACCACACCAAGAGATCCATGGTAATAATCCACTTGATTTATTAAGAACTCCAACTCTTTCTTCATACTTTATACCTAGGTTTCATCAAACTTGTATTTTCCAATAGTAGCATGTGAAATTTCCACCCCTTCAGCAACAAGCTCATTGAACTTTTCTTTCCTTGTATCGAGTAAAGGCTCTTCTATTGTATAGATCACAAAATTATCAACATCAACCCTTTTCCTCTCTTGCATTCTTCTAACAATAACCTTCCTCAGCCAGTTATAAGCTATAGATTTAAAATCATCTAGCTCTTCGATCGGCTCTGGAATATTCCTATCACCCCATGCCAATGAATTATGAAAACTTCCTGGGGTATGGAACTGTTCAACAACAATATCCTTCCCCTTATCCATAGTGTTTCCTTTTGGTGATTTGAGTGATAATTGGATTCCTTTTATTCATTGTGTTTGGTTGTATTTCCTTCAACATTTTCCTATTCATGTATATATACTTGCTTCTTATTTTCAAATTATTTTTCTTCTTGATCAAATGCAATTTTGTCGTTTTTGGTCAAATCAATGATCTCTTTGGGTATACTTGTAGGCTACTACTCATGTTTCTCTCCCTATGGATGTCTTGCATTATTCTATTTTGGTAGCAAGCTCTCCTTGCCCCTTGTTCCCGATCTCTTCTTCTTGTTCTTAGAATCATTTTTTCTCTCTTTAACTAAGAAAGTCATATCTTCTCTACTTTTCTTCGACAACTCTCCTTTTTTCCTCTAACTCTTATTGTTTAGATTTTGCTTCCTATTTATATTCCCATCCCTTTTTCCTTTATACTACCTTCTCCACTTGCAATCTTACCTATTCCTTCTGGGTAGCATTTAACTCAACTTATTCTTTCATTCTTAGCTCCTCTATTCTTTGGGCTTCCTTTTCTTCTTTCTTTGCTTTCTCAGTCATAATCCTTCTTTCCAAATCGACCAAATGTTCGTTAGAGGATAGAGTTTTAAAAATTGTGAGTTGCAAATTTCTTCTTCTTTCTAACATTTCCTCCCAATCATTCGCGTCTTGGAGAAACACTCCATCTTCCCATTTTTTGTGACTATATGACCATGATGCTACAACAAGCTCGCAATGTTTGGCTACAATCCCCTTTGGGTCATGTCTTCTAAAATACCTTGGAGGTGAGAGATATTCCAAGCCGCCTCTTGGAAAGCATATTTTGGATCCTTAAAGAAAAAAAATGGCCCAACTTGAAACCACATGGATTTTATTTTTTTTAAATTCCTTAAGGAGTGAAGTGTTAAATCCCTGATAAATGGTCTGATAGGAAATTTCCCCAATCACTAGGTGATTTGGCACATACTTTGGTAACAAGTAGGGTGGTCCAATTGCGCCAAATATTTTGATGTAAATATAAATATCTTAGAAATACTAGTTACCTATGTGGTTGATCAACCTTTTTTTATTTGTAGACAACCTTGGACATTCTTCTCAAAATATTGTATAATACAATCTTGCTAGAAAATGGTTACAAATTTCTGATTACCTTTGTTTATACTTATGTTTCGATAAAGCTTAGAAGTATACATTCACATGAGCCTCAATGGTATGCCAAATGAGACTCAGCCTCAAGAAAACATTACTGGCACAAATACCATCAAGAAAATAAGAGGGCATGTAGAAAGTAGGGACAATACCAAGTGCTTGCTTCACATGGTGGAATTTTTCGATAATTAAACCCAACTGGTTTGACAAAAGAATTCCACAATTAAATTTTTTTCCTGTGATGACCAATGTGTGAGCCAATGGAATCCAAGAATCCAAAAACCTTGAACAATACTTCTCCCCATACAAACGACATAATAACACCACCATATGCATGTAAGTTCTATGAGGTTAGTAATGACATACCAACTGCTAGTTATGTTGACGAATTGTTTTCCTCCTTCCACCATCTAGATAGGATTTTACCAATGTTGTTTTTATTAGATAAATTATTAACAAAAATAATGTCTAATGAAACCTCAAGCCTATGAAATTTATAATAGGAATTTACGTGTTTCATTAGAAAAGGACCAACACAGTTTCCTAGAGTGTCAATGATCATACCTCTATCTACGAGGGCCTGATAAACAATCCATTTGATGGCCTTTGAACAAGGAAAAATTGACACCCTAGAAGCAACATAGCCCAGTTGAGATTTCTGGATATTAATGAAAAATTTGTCATGCAATTCCCTAATCGCTCTGGATCACTGTGAGGAATACTACCTAGATAATATTCATCTTTAAACTTTAGGAAAAAATCATTCCACCCTGGTAACAACATCATTGAGTTAGTGTTGGTGTATGTGTATTTGAAAAATGGGTGTACTACAAGATCTCTTACAATTGGAATCTAAATGTTTGGAACATAATCATCAATTGCATCATTGAAATCGAATGACTTTCTTAATGATCCCTCACCCGCTTCTCTCAAATTTTCCTAGGGAATTTCAATTGTAATTTTAACTGGTGTATTTCTTGGAGGCATATTCCCTGCATACAAAATCAATTTTGGCGCAATAGACAATTTTTTTACCATATTATACTTCGAAATTCTTCAAACAATGTTTAACAGAGATATACCTAAAACTGGATGAACTCCATAAATCATAACCTTTGAAGAAATGAATCGTAATGAACACTATGAGATCTTGACCCTAAAGTGAATATACTCGGGTACATTTACTTGTAATTTTGTTGAAAGGACCGAGTTTCATAGGCTTACATTTTTTTCGGATAATGATGAGTGGTGAACTACACCAAGAAGAAAACCCCAATCACAAATGATATTAGAAAACCTTCTGCTGTGCATGAAAAAATTATCTTTGCTCCTATACCAACAAACTTACCTTGTTTCCTTGTAACCCCATGCAATATTCATTCCTTCACTACATCAACAAATGTCAAGATTTGTTTTGATAGTTTTCCAAATGCGTTTTGGTGGACTTCTCAAACATGTTTTTGGAGGTTTTCTAAATATGTCTCTTCGTTGATTGCTTCAAAAAATCATTCTTTTCAGTGGATTGGTCTAATTATTTTCGACACCTATGAAAATATGTTTTGATGGATAGGAATAATTATGCATGGCGTGCTTTGTCTTGGTAGGTCCCAACCCATATGAACCTACCCCTTTAACAATGTTCAAAAAAATAAATTTTAGGTGCTTTTTTTGTCTTCAGATTCTACCAAAAAAAGGGCCAAACTAGGTCTGGGATCTAAGATGCATTTATTTTGATTGTTTCTCCTAACTCTAACTCTTTCCTAAACTTACATGAATGAATGAAGGAAAGGCATATGCATCAAAACTCAAAATTTAAAGAAAACCAAAACTTCAGTAGTCAATCCAATCATAATAGTAAAGTGGTACCCAAAATTTAGATTTTTAGGGTGTGTTGTGTACTTAAAAAATGGTGATTCATAGGACGAATTCAACATCTCAATATATACCTTTGAACAAAAAACTTGAAACATTTGAGGAAAAATAAAATTTGAATGCAATGAGTCTGAAACCACCTATAGATTCTTTTGCATGGGATTCATAAAACATTTGTCAATTCTTTATGGGACCTTGTTTATTTATCAAGTACAAATGCCAAACTTTTAGATCAATGGAATATGATTTTATTCTATTAAAGATTCAAAACATGCATGTCTTGCTGTCATTTAGGTTTTATTTCTTGAAGTCACTAAATTTCCTTATCACTCTTCTAGTGTTTCGTTGTTTCTAATGAGCGTCCATAGCCTCGACATAGTCACACTGACATCACAGACCTTGCTCCACTGCCAGCGAGTGTCCACAACCCCGACAAAGGTATCTGGATGTCCTCATTGACAGCTATTCTACTAAGACCTTCCTCTTAGAAAATTATTATTAATACACACACACAATATAGAGGAGGTCCAATAGAACATCTTTGTCGGCTTGAGGATGATATCTATTTATGAAGAAATGAATGAGATGCTCAGGTGTCTAAAGGTTAACCCATTTTCCCTTTGAATCCAAGCACTACTTAATCTCCTTCCATAACTCGGAGGTCCAATGGAACATCTTTACCGGGCCAAGGATGATATCTATTTATTAAGAAATGAATGAGATGCTCAGGTGTCTAAAGGTTAACCCATTTTCCCTTTCAATCCAAACACTCCTTAGTCTCCTTCCATAACCTAGATCTAGTTGGTTTCAAAATTGATACTTTCTTATCTCACTTTTACTTGAAAACATCCATGCCACCACCAAGCATATATTTGTTTCTTTAAAATTCCAAACAAAAGAATCTAGAACCACCCCAAAAAATATAATCTCTTTCTCCATTAATTACCCTAATGAGATATTCACAAATAACAAGGCATTCAACAAAGAGCTAAATGCTAGTTCTACTATAAATCGAACACTCCATACCCAAAAATTATTTTATTTTCTCATTAAAAACATTATTATTATTATTTTATATATATCGAAAAATCAAAAAACAAAGAAATGATGAAAGTAAAAGAACAATTCAATAAAAAGACAAAGACTATGATACATGAATGTTTACTTAAATATGTAAGTGAAATGTCTTTTTAGAACATAACCATTGACTGGGAGAAGATCAACTTCCCCTTCCAAAATTTGCAAGCGATATGCACCAATACCTATTTTTTCAACGATTTGTGAATGTCCTAACCATAACTGTTGAAACTTTGTGTGTTTACCCTTTGGTTCATTTACTCTATCCCACTTAAGGACCAAATCCCCTACTTCAAAATTCTTATTACCATCTTTGTGTTTATGAAACCATCATTTTATTATTTGCTCGTGTGCTGCAAATATTTGTCTAGCTTTCTCCCTCCATTCTTTAATCATTAATAAAGTATCAATCTTGTTTTGGAGAATGAAAGAAGGTTGTCCTCCCGATGCTTGGGATAATTGGAGAGATGGTAAATAAATATTGGTAGGAAGAATCTCCTCATTTCCATACACTATATAATAGGGGCAAGTACCCAAGTCTTCTTTAGGGGTCACCCTGTAATCCCAAAGGGAATTTGATAGAGCATTATGCCAATTCCTATGATTCTCAGTTACAATTTCTTTAAGAATTTGGATTAAATTCTTGTTGGTTGATTCTTCCACTTTGTTTCCCTGAGGATAATAATTAGCAGAATATATCAATATGATCTCTTTATCTAATGCAATTTCAGAAAACAAAGTGGAATAAAAATATGCATCATTATAAAAAATAATGACCAAAGTAACCTCAAATTTGGTAATCAAATGCTATTCTAAAAACTAAATAACTTTTCTTTAATTTACTTGTTTTAAGGGGATAACGCCAAACCAGTGAGTGAAGTAATATGTGGCGGTGAGAATATATTTGTGTTTTTTTATGAATGAGGATTTATTTCACTAATTATCTCTATTCCCCACTATTCTAAAGGTCAACTAAGTGTAACTGGTTGTAGGGGTATTGATGCCTTTTTTTCTCTCCCCACACTTAACTGACAAGTTTTACACTTCCTAACATATGCATGTGCATATTGAAACATAGTAGGCTAATAATATCTATCTCTCAAAACTTTGTGAGTAATACTCTCTCTTGCGAAATGACCACCAACTGGTCCATCATTGAGATATTTTAATACCTTCTCAGTGTATTCCTTTTCTAAACATCTCAATAAGACTCCCTTGTAATTTTTTTGGAACATAATATTGTTAATTAGTTGATATTGGGATGATTTCAATCTCAACGTCATTTTCTCTCTAGAATTCATATGATCATGAGATGACCCATGGTGTAATATGTACGTCATATATAAATACCATGAATCATCCCTGATTGGCACAAATAGTACATTGTTGGAACAAACAAAAAAATGTTTTGCCATCCTTCTTCCTTAAGCCTAGAGATGTGTGATTATGCGTCTAATTTACAAAGACCTTGACCTCTAATGATATGATAAAGTTTTATTTATAGATCAAATTCTTGAATGCTACTCATCCAATTTCCCCTACGTTATCCCAACTCTTGTTGTGTAAATAATCACCAAATTGCGAGATGATGGACTATCACCTTAGTGTGGTTTTTAAGAATGTATGGTCTAAAATTCTTGAAACTTTAAAGACTACAAATGATTTCTTATCTATAGCGGGATAGTTTAACTCAACCCCTTGCAAGATTGTACTCATGAATGATATGGGTGCTTCATCACCTTCAATGTCCTTTTGTGTTAATATAACAACTAAGTAATGATCAAATGCAAAGGTATATAGAATAAAATCACGAGAAAAATCAAGACTGCACAAAATAGGTGTGTTAGAGATGTAATTCTTAATTTTGTCAAAATATTCCCTCTCTTCTTTGTTCCATTTGAGGTCGACATATTTTCTGATGATCTTTTGCGAAGTGTTAGAGTCCTATAGTTAATAGTATCAAATGGTGATTGAATATTTCTCTTTCAATGATTTTATATTGTAAATAATATTACATTCTTTAAATGATTTTCAAAAGAAAAAGAAAAACATTTAAAAAAAGATTTAATAAAAAATGAAAAGAGGGTAGAAAAGAAAAGAAAAGAAAAAGGAGAAAATAAAATAAAAATAGAAAAAAGAGAAAAACAAGAAAACCCCATGAAAAGAAAAATACGTTTGAATCATATAATCTAATCATGATCACACATTTTTAAATTTCTGTTGTTAGGTTAGAGAATAATTTTAGCCAAACTATTTAATCTTGGCTAAAATAGTTAGGTAGAGGAATAAATTAATCTAATTGTTTAAGATGGATTAATTAGTTAGATGCATAGGATAAAATATAGGTTAGATGAATTTTCCCTTCAGAGATAAATTAAATAGGGTCTGCACATTAAAATGCACCCTAAGTTGATGAAATAAGTTAGATTAGTATAAGAAAAATAAATAACAATGTAAAGGTTTCAAAAAGAAAACATTTTGCTTTATGGCGCATGTGTTTTATGTTGGATTACTGAGAGGGGGGTGAATCAGTAATAGAGAAATCTAATCCTTTTTAACCATATAATGCAAGTGTTATATCAATGTAGAATTATCATCCAATACTTGTAGAGTAAATAAAAAATGAACAAATGAACAATCATACACATACACAGTACACCAATGCTTTTATGTGAAAACCCAAATCGGGATAAAACCACTGAATGATTTTTCTTATATGTCTTGAAGAATCACATTCATTGGAAGCACCAACTTCCTCTGTTTTCCAGTTGAAATTGGAAGGAGGCTCCAACCCCCTAGTTTCTTAGGCTAAAACCTGAGGGAAACTCCAACTTCCCAATTCTCTGGCTACAACTAGAAGGAGGCTACAACCCCCTATGTTCTCTGGCTACAACCGGAAGGTGGCTACAACCACCTATCCTTGCCCCGTCCAAACGCCCTGGCGTACAAGTAGAATGATGGAACCAATGCCACACTATCACTGTGAGATATACTGTTGTAAACTTGTACCAATAAACCCACACCAAACAACCTGTACCAATAACTTGAACCATGCATCAACCATGCATCAACTTGTACCTCAACCTGTAATCAACCTGTACCATAAACAAGTGCATCAACCACACACCAACCTGTACCAAACAACCTATAATAAAATTGTACTATAAACAATTGCATCAACCATGCACCAACCTGTACCTGAACCTGCAAACCTTCCTTAACTTTAACAATAAGAGACTAGCATTTTCATCAAACTTTACTTTAGTCTCACATGACTAGTTTTGGATTAGTCAACAACCCTAACTTGAAATAATCATAACTGTGTACCTGTAATGAATACAAATATGAAAATAGTACACAATGTTCTTTAGTGTGTTTTATTCAATTCCTCCAGGTTTCACTACTTGGAACCTCTCAGAAAAGGAGTTATAGAAAAAATGGCATACCTTGTTGAATTCAGGCTTATTCTAGAGAGTGAACTTGTAGAACGTTCCCCGCACAGAATATTTGTTGTATGGATCTGAAAATTTTACACAATACTACAGATTGTACTCTAACCAACACATTTGGTCTTACTGAATTTGGATCTGTTATGAAGAAGTTATGACATTTTTACCCGAAACACCTGTTTTAGACTAGTTTCAGGACTAGCCACAAACCCTATTTTCCACGGAGTGTAACTCCAAAAGTAAAATGACCCATAAGATTGAATTTGTACCACAACTACTTGGATGTGTTTCTTAAATGGCCTCCCAATTTCACGGTCTGAATCATTCTAGAAAAAAAGTTATTGCGAAAATGGTGAGATGACCTATAAATAACATACCTTAGAAAGCATCATCAAAAGAATTTATCCTCCCTTGATTTTCGGCTTTCTTTACTTCACCTTCTCTCTAAAATTCGGATTAGATATCCTTTGGTTACCTCAATCACCTATAGATATTCAATATTCTCAAGTGTGATTAAAATGAGAGAGCCTTGCCTCTTATTTATACTCTCCAAGTAGCTTCCTTAGAAGCATCTTCTAGGCCACTTTGTCCACATAGTCACCTATGTCCAACTTTTCCCAATTTTCCGTTTGTCCATGTATCCAATAGCCACTTGGCCACTTAACTCATTTTCCTCATTTTAGGGTTAACCTTCTTATAACCACTTTCCATAATTAGAAAGTACTCAATTTACTTTATTATTTAAATAATCCTCTTTGACTTTGTCACTTCACTTTATTATTTAAATAATCCTCTTTGACCTTGTCACTTCACTTTATTATTTAAATAATCCTCTTTGACTAATTTGTCACTTCACTTTATTATTTAAATAATTTATTCTTTGCAAGCACTTTGACTTCTTTGACCTTTTGGGGCTTCAAGTCAATCATATGAGGGTCCTTCAACTTAGTAAGGCCATAAATCTCAAACCGTGAGGAGTTATGTGATGTTCCACATACCACCGGAAATGGCATGACATGTACTATCCATATAGAATAGTCTTACCTGCAAATATATCAAAACTCATACCATTATACATGAAAAAAAATTGGGTCCATTAACCAAACCTTTGTGCTACCGGAATTCACTACCAGACTTTCTTCAAGGGTTGACATCAATGAAAACCAACCCAATTAATCAACAATATCCCCCTTTGGCATTGATGACAACACTATGATGCAATAATGAAATCATATCACTCATGCTCCCCTTGGAACCATGCCTGCATCTCTGTGACCAATGCTCCCCCCGGAACCATGCCTTTGTTCTCTGCATCTGGTAAATCTCTCCCCCTTTGTCATCAATGGAAAATTTATCTTTCCATTTAGGTCTACTCCCCCTAACTGAATCGTCTGATCTCCCAACTTGAACTGTCCTTTTTATGGTGCTTCCTCATGTACATCTAAGACATATAAGATAAGAATTCAAAAACATTCATATTGGAGTAGAAATAACTCCGAGTCTCTGGCAAATATACTTAAAGGCTTCCCATGGAAGCGGTTTTGTAAAGATGTTTTCCACTTGTTCTTTTGTACCCGCATATTCAAATCTGATGTTCTTTTCTGCAACCTGTTCCTGTAGAAACTGACACTTGATTGGAATGTGGTTCGTCTTGGAGTGCATCATCAGGTTCTTTGAGATACTGATGGCACTTGTATTATCTCTCCCCCTTGTATTATCTCTCCCCCTGGAATCATGCCTACATCTCTGTGACCAACACTCCCCCTAGAACCATGCCTCTATTCTCTGCATCTGGTAAATCTCTCCCCCTTTTTCATCAATGGAAAATGTATCTTTCCATTCGGGTCTACTCCCCCTAACTGAATTGTCTGATCTCCCAACCTGAACTGTCCTCTTTATGGTGCTTCCTCGTGTACATCTAAGACATATAAGATAAGAATTCAAAAGCATTCGTTTTGGAGTAGAAATAACTCTGAGTCTCTGGCAAATATAATTAATGGCTTCCCATGGAAGCAGTTTTGTAAAGATGTTTTCCACTTGTTCTTTTGTGCCCACATATTCAAATCTGATGTTCTTTTTTGCAACATGTTCCTGTAGAAAGTGATACTTGATTGGAATGTGGTTCATCTTGGAGTGCATCATCAGGTTCTTTGAGATACTGATGGTGCTTGTATTATCACAATATATTGGAATGGACTCATCATACTCAACCTGTATATCTGTCAGAGTTTCTTTCATCCATAGAACCTGTGTACAACATGTTGCTGCTGTAATATACTCTACCTCGCCTATAGATACAGATACTCATGATTGTTTCTTGCTTAGCCATGATACTAAACACTCACCCAAGTAGAACGCTACTCCATTGGTGCTTCGTTGGTCATCAATGCAACCTGTCCAATCTGCATCTATGTAGGCAATAAGTGATAGATCCTTTCCTTTTGGATACCATAATCCATACTCTTCCGTTCCTTTGATATATCCTCTTCACTTATAATACATGTGATTCTGTTGGTGCTGCTTGAAATCATGGCACCTGTCCAACTTCCTGCATTACATCTGGTATGGATGCTATCACATATAGTAGGCTACCAATCATTGACCTGTATTGCCTATGATATGTAGAATTTGAATCATCATCTTTGCTCAACTTGCAACTGGTTTGCATGGGAGTGAGAACTAGTTTGCAATCTTCCATTCCAAACCTATTTAGCATTTCTTTGATATACTTAGTTTGAGAAATAAAAATTCCTTGATTACTTTGACATATCTGAAGACCCAGAAAGAAGGATAGTTCTCCAAGTAATGACATTTCAAATTCATTTTGCATGTACTTTGCAAATTTATGGCTTAACCTGTCATCAATACTTCCAAAAATAATATCATCAACATAAAATTCAATTAATAAAATACCATCTTGAGTTACCTTGATGCAGAGATTGCTGTCTGCACTTCCTTTTCTGAACCCTACCTGCTATAGATATTTATCTAGTCTAGAAATCCATGCTCTAGGAGCCTATTTTAGACCATACAAGGCCTTATTTAATTTACACACATAATCTATGTTCTCTGACAACTGAAATCCTTCTGGTTGTTCATTGTAGACTTATTCTTCAAGTTCCCCATTCAAAAAAGTTGATTTTACATCCATCCGATATACTTTAATATTTTTGGAGCATGCATAAGTTAAAAGAAATCGGATTGCTTCTATTCTAGAAACTGGGGCAAATGTCTCTTCAAAGTCGATTCCTTCAACCTGTGCATATCCTTTACATACCAATCTAGCTTTGTTCCTTGTAACATGTCCATATTCATTCAATTTATTTCTGTATACGCACTTTGTGCCGATCACTTTCTTATCATTTGGTCTTGGAACCAATTCCCAAGTGTCATTTTTATCAATTTGATCCAATTCTTCATCCATGGCCTTATTCCAAAATTCATCCTTGTTGGCCTCTTCAAAACAGGTTGGTTCAATCATAAATGAGAGTGCTAGGTGCGTTTTTTTTTTTTTCTGGTGAACAGATTCTTCTTTTAGTCTCAACTCCTGCATCTTTGTTTCCGATAATTTGATTTGAAGGATGATTATTCTGTACTCATATGCTAGATGTCTTTGGAGGCACTTGCTGAACTTGNTTGTTGGCCTCTTCAAAACAGGTTGGTTCAATCATAAATGAGAGTGCTAGGTGCGTTTTTTTTTCTTCTGGTGAACAGATTCTTCTTTTAGTCTCAACTCCTGCATCTTTGTTTCCGATAATTTGATTTGAAGGATGATTATTCTGTACTCATATGCTAGATGTCTTTGGAGGCACTTGCTGAACTTGCTCTTTTGATTCTGTTGGATCCTCTTCATATTCCCCTTCTACTTATTTTTCATCTTCTACTTCTTCTTTGTGAAGTTGTTCCATTGATTCATTTTCTTCTTCCTTTAATTCTTGTCTACCTGTTTCATCAATTGTTACGTTGATGATTTCCACAAATTTGTTCAATCTCAGGTTGTAACACTTGTATGCTTTCCTTGTACTTGAGTAACCAACAAGTACTCTTTTGTCCACACGAGCGTCAAACTTTCCCATTCTTCCATATTCTCTTTTGATGTAACATTTGCTTCAAAAAACTCTGAAGTGCTTCACATTTGATGGTCTTCCTTTCCATAGCTCATAGGGAGTTTTGTCAGCGTTGTTTCTAAGAATTACTCTGTTTTGAATGTGAAATTATGTATGCACTATCTGTGTCCAAAATATATCTGTCAATTTGGAATTCATTAGAATTGTTCGAGCCATTTACTGTACTATCATGTTCTTTCTTTCAACAACTCCATTCTGTTGAGGTGTCCTAGAAACAAAGAATTTCCTTTTTATTCCATGCCTGATGCAGTATTCCATAAATTCCTTTGAAGTGAACTCTCCTCCATTATCAGATCTCAAGCATTTGATTTTTGAATCCATTTCATTTTCAACAATTTCCTTGTAGGCCTTGAAGTTTTCAAAAGCCTTTGACTTATTCCTCAGAAAGAAAAAAACAATTTTTCTTGTATAATCATCAACTGATAACATAAATTATTTCTCACCTTTTAAACCCTTTATTGTAGTTAGTCCAACTAGATCAGTATGCACAATTTCTAGTGGTCTTGATGTTGAATATTCTTTTGATTTAAACCTGGTCTTTGTTTTCTTTCCTTGTTGACAATGCTTGCATAAAGTGTTGGTTGGTTTCATGATCTGGGGAATTTCTCTAACTTCTTCCCTTTTGTTGACTTTGACAAGGTTATCAAAATGTATATGACCCATTATTCTATGCCATAAAAAAATTTCATCTTCCTTTCATAGGAAACACTTTTCATTTCCAATTTCACTTAATACATATATGTTACTTGAAGTTGTCACAACTTTTGCAATCAATTTTCTTGAAACTTCTTTTCTTCTCCCACACTTTTGTGAATCAAAAGTAACTTTATGACCTTGGTCACACATTTGACTCACACTTAGAAGATTATGTTTCATATCTTCTACTAGTAGAACATTTTCTGCCTTGGTATTCTTGTTCCCAATTCCGACTGTGCCGTTTCCAATGATTTTAGCTGAATCATCATTTCCGAAGGAGACTGATCCATTTATTTCCTTTATTAATGTAAGAAACTCATCTCTATCACCTGTCATATGTTTTGAACAACCACTATCAACATACCAACCACGTTTATTCTGCTTAGCTTGTAGAGCGAGTGTGCATTCTTCATTGCTATACTGATTATGGTTTCTTATCCATGTCCTTTTTTGAGGTTCCTGTCTGTGACTGTTGTTGTTCTGTTGTGGTTCTCTAGGAGGGGCTGTCATTCTGCAATCTTTGGCAATGTGTCCAAAGTTGTTACATTTGTAGCATTCCACTTCAATGCTCAAAGATTCAAACCTGTTGTAACTTATTCTCTGTGTTTCACTAGGCCTTCTTGGATAACCCTTTTGTGTGTGACTTTCAAAATTGTTTATGTTCTTGTTGTTAGCTCTACAATTCACAACTTTATGTCCAAAATTATTACATGCATAACATAAACCAAAAAATATAGTTTGATACCTAGGAGTTGAATATCTTCTGAAAGGAGGTACTCTTATGAATCCTTCTTCTTCCTGAGGCCTATCTGTTTCTGTTGGTCGTTGATTCTGAAACCTGAATCTTATCGGTGGAGGAGTGTCCCTGTAATTTTCTTTGTAGAACTTCCTATACCCTTTGATTGTTTCTGCATAGCCTTTTGGATATGTTTCTTGTTATGTTGTTTTGGAGCTTGATCCCTTTTCTGTCTGATTGTATCCAAGTCTAGACTTGTCATGATGAGGTTTTTGACTGTTGATAATGTCATTCAAAACTTTTGAGTTGTTCTGCATATTTTTCTTTTGAAGATCCTTTCTTAATGTGACAATTTGTGCTTCCAAATTTACAATGATCCCGTCTCTTCCTTCTAGTTGTTATTTGAGTGCTTCTTCAATTATTTTATCTTATTCAATTTGAACCTTCAAATTTGTGATCATTTGTTCTAGTTCTCGAGTGTCTTCTTTCTTGTCTAGTTCAACTTGTAGTTTCTTGTTTTTCTTCTTTTCTCTTCTGATAACTTCTATGGCACACAACAATTCTTCTCGGTAGTCAACTTTTACCTCTTCATATTCTTCTTCGGCCTCTTAATATTCTTCTTCTGAGTCTTCTTTATCAGAGTCTTCTACTTCCATGAATAGAACTCTTTCTGTCTCACTGTCACTGAATTCATCTTCATCTGATGATGATATGTCTTCTTTGGCGCATAAGATTTTCTTGAAAACTTTCTTTGTGGTTCTTTTGCCTTTATATGTTTGTTTTCTATTTTAGTAACCTTCATAATTTCTCTTTTTCTTATGAGGACATCGGTTATAAAAATGACCAAAACCATCACAGTTAAAACAAATCAAAGGAATCTTACCTCTATACCTACTGTTGGTTCCCTTGTTCAATCTTCTGACAAAGTTGGCCGCTTCTTCATCATCTTCCGAGACGTCACTTCTGCTGCTATGTTATTTTTCTTTTTTCTTTCCCTTTTTCTTTGACCTTTTGGATTCTTTGAAGGCTGCTTCTTTTATATCTGGATTTTCCTGTTCAGTTCTCATTTCATATGCTGTGAAGATTCCATGTAGTTCGTCCATGCTTATTGAGTTTAGATCTGCTCTTTCTTCTAGTGCTGATATCTTAGGGTCAAATCTCATAGGAAGATATCTTAGTACCTTTTGAACAATTATAGATTCTTTGATTTCTTCTCCCAATCCCAAGATTGCATTTACTATTTCATTGACTCATAAAAAGTAAGCTGCAATGTTCTCATCTTCCTTCATCTTTAGTTGTTCGAACTGAACTCTGTAAGTTTGAAGCTTTGCTTCTTTGACTTTTGAATCTCCTTCATAAATATTTCAAAGTTTGTCCCAAATCTCTTTAGCGGATTGATAATGTGCAACTTTGGTGAATACCAATTCTCCAAGACCATTTAGAAGTGCATTTGTGGCTTTGGAATTATTCTGACCTAGTTTCATTACTTTGTCTTTTTTTGAAGGAACTGCTGGTGTTGTGTATCCATCTACAATTGATTGCCAAATTTAAAATCCTTGTGCCTGTATATATGTGTTCATCCTTATGCTCCAAAATGCATACTTATGTCCATCAAACTGTGGTATTCCATTTTCATACATGTTGTTGCTCTCCATGATCTACCTTTCAATGGTTAAACCGATTTCTGAAGGAACCTGCTTTGATACCAATTGTTGGATTACTGAAAGGGGGGGTGAATCAGTAATAGAGCAATCTAATCCTTTTTAACCATATAATGAAATTGTTATATCAATGTAGCATTATAATCCAATATTTTCAGAGTAAATAAACAATGAAAAAATGAACAATAATACACATACACAATACACTAGTGTTTTTACATGGAAACTCAAAGTGGGAGAAAAACGCAACATGATTTTTCTTATATGTCTTGAAGAATTACATTCATTGGAAGCACCAACTTCCTTTGTTTTCCAGCTGCAACTAGAAGGAGGCTTCAATCCCTTAGTTTCTCAAGATACAACATGAGGGAAGCTGCAACTCCCGAATTCTCTGGATACAACCAAAATGAGGCTACAACTCCCTATGTTCTCCGGATACAACCGGAAGGTGTCTACAACCACTTGTCCTTGCCTTGTCCAACCGCCCTGACGTATAAGTAGAATGATGGAACCACTGCCACACTATCACTGTGAGATATATTGCTGTAAACATGTACCAATCAACCTGCACCAATTTTTTTTTACCAATAACCTGAACCATGCATCAACGTGTACCTCAACATGTACCATAAACAAGTGCATCAACCATGCAACAACTTGTACCAAAAAACTTGTAATCAACTTGTACCATAAATAAGTGCATCAAACATGCACCAACCTATACCTCAACCTGCAAACCTTCCTTAACTTTAACAACAAGAGACTATCATTTTCATCAAACTTTACTTTAGTCTCACATGACTAGTTTTGGATTAGTCGACAACCCTAACTTGAAATAATCATAACCTGTAATAAATAAAGATATGAAAATAGTACACAATGTTATTTAGTGTGTTTTATGAAATTCCTCCAGGTGTCACTACTTGGAACCTCTCAGAAAATGAGTTATAACAAAAATGGCATACCTTGTTGAACTTTGTCTTATTTTAGAGAGCGAACTTGTAGAACGTGCCCCACACAGAATATTTGTTGTATTGATATGAAAATTTTACATAGAATACCACAAAATGTACTCTAACCAACACATTTGGTCTTACTAAATTTGGATCTGTTATGAAGAAGTTATGATGTTTTTACCCTAAACACCTATTTAAGACTAGTTTCAGGACTAGCCGCAAACCCTATTTTCCACGGAGTGTAACTCCAAAAATTCAACGACCCACAGGCTGAAATTTGTACCACAACTACTTGGATATGTTTCCTCAATGGCCTCCCCATTTCACAGTCTAAATCATTCTAGAAAAAACATTATTGTGAAAATGGTGAGATGACCTGTAAATAACATACCTTAGAAATCATCAGCAAAAGAATTTATCCTCCCTTGAATTTCGCCCTTCTTTATTTCACCTTACCTATGAAATTTGGCTTAGATATCCTTTGGTTACCTCAGTCACCTGTAGATATTCAATATGCTCAAGTGTGATTAAAATGAGAGAGCCTTGCCTCTTATTTATACTCTCCAAGTAGCTTCCTTAGAATCATCTTCTAGGCCACTTTGTCCACATAGCCACTTTGTCCACATAGCCACTTTGTCCACATAGTCACCTATGTCCAACTTTGCCCAATTTACCACTTGTCCATGTATCCAATAGCCACTTGACCACTTAATCCATTTTCCTCATTTTAGGGTTAACCTTCTTATAACCAATTTCCGTAATTAGAAAGTTCTCCATTTACTTTATTATTTAAATAATCCTCTTTGACTTTGTCACTTCACTTTATTATTTAAATAATCCTCTTTGACTTTGTCACTTCACTTTATTATTTAAATAATCCTCTTTGAATTTGTCACTTCAC
>ML784161.1:47404-68326 GCA_009831015.1 Picea engelmannii | reverse complement strand
AAAATGAAAATGTCTCCTTGGTATATATAGGAGACTAGGAGGTATAATTACAACTAATGGCCTAAAGCCGACATAAATAAAATAACATTACTAATCTAATATGCCCCAATTAAGGGGCAATGAGCCAATATTAGGGCTTAACAAATTTTACTAAACTGTTTACTGAAAGATGAGGTAGATAAAGTTATGCAGGAATTTCATGAAGGATATTGTGGTGGACACTTGAACTGGAAGACTAATGCCAACAAAATCCTAAGAGTTGGTTTTTACCGGCCAACCTTATTTCCAGATGTGCATAAAAAGGTGACCTCATGTCATAACTGCCAAATTTTTGAAGGCAAAAGGAAACTGATTTCTTTACCCTTGAAACCGATATCAGTTGAAAATATTTTTCAGAAATGAGGCTTGGATTTCATTGGAGAAATTCATCCACCATCATCAGGCCAGCACAAATGGATCCTTACAGCCACTGGCTATTTTTCCAAGAGGATTGAAGCTGTACCTAGAAGGCAAGCTACTGATGCTGTGATTATTAAATTTTTAGAAACTAATATTCTTTCAAGATTTGGATGTCCCAGGAAGATCATCATTGATAATACAACAACATTAAAATCAAAGAAGATGGTGGAGTTTTGCAACAAATATCAAATTAATTTAGGACACTCTACTGCCTATTACCCTCAAGGGAATGGATTAGTAGAGTCTTCCAACAAAAGTCTGGTTAATATCATAAAAAAGTTGTTGCAAGATAAAAAGAAGTCATGGCACAAGAAGCTGGTCAATGCATTATGGGATGACATAATTACTACTAAGAGATCAATTGGCATGTCCCCATACCAATTAGTTTATGGAATGGATGCTGTGTTTCCCACTTCTTTAGGTTTCCTTGTTATGAAAGTACTGCAGGAAGTACAAGCATAACCTAATGACATCTAGAGGAGAATAAATCAAACCATACAACTGCAAAAATCCAGAGAAGAAGTTTACAATAAAACTCAAGTGATCCAGGTCAACATTAAGAAGATCTATGATAAAATAACCAAGACTGATGATTTCCAGACATGAGACAAGGTGTTGAAATGGGATTCAGGGAAAGAAGAGAAAGGTAAGCATGGAAAATTTGATAATTTATGGAAAGGCCCTTACATAATCCATGCTTACAAAGGAAATAATGCATTCTTACTTAAGGATATGGATGGAATAGATCTTCTTGGTGGACCTATCAATGGAAGAATTCTTAAGCACTACTTTTCACTGGAATAGAAGCATTTATCACTTAATATGATTGTAAATACCATTTTATTTGCTACTGTCATGAGTGGGTGACTCATACCATAAGTTGAAGCCCGAAGAGAAGGCYCTAATCTCCTGATCATTTGTCATCATGTTTACAACTACAATAAAAAAAATCAGATATAGAAAGTACTGGAGAAGATAATTCAAGACGACCGRTCACTGGTTCTTGGCACCTCACAGGGAGAGCACCATCCCCAAGTGGAGCCACTGTTAGAGTCCTATAGTTCATAGTATCAAATGGTGATTGGATATTTCTCTTTCATTGATTTTATATTGTAAATAATATTACATTCTGWAAATGATTTCCAAAAGAAAAAAAAAAAGAAAAAGAAAAAGAAAACGCTTAAAAAAAATAATAATAAAAAATGAAAAGAGGGTAGAAAAGAAAAGAAAAGAAAAGAAAAGAAAAGAAAAAAAGGAGAAAATCAAATAAAAACAGAAAAAAGAGAAAAACAAGAAAACCCCATGAAAAGAAAAATAAGTTTGAATCATACAGTCTAATCATGATCAAACATTTTTAAATTTCTGTTGTTAGGCTAGAGAATAATTTTAGCCAAACTGTTTAATCTTGGCTAAAATAGTTAGGTAGAGGAATAAATTAATCCAATTGTTTAAGATGGATTAATTAGTTAGATGCATAGGATAGAAGATAGGTTAGATGAATTTTCCCTTCAGAGAAAAATTAAACAGAGTGTGCACATTAAAATGCACCCTAAGTTGATGAAATAAGTTAGATTAGTATAGGAAAAATAAAGGACAATGTAAAGGTTTCAAAAAACAAACATTTTGCTTTATGGCGCATGTGTTTTAACCAAAGTTTGGAAATTAACAAGACATTTTGTCTTGTAGCGCATAAGATTCGCGCAGATCTTCCCTGATGACATTGTCCCTTTCTCGATCGATGGTCCTCTCTTGTTTTTGTACCCCCTCGACCTACCTACCTTTATCGGCGGAGGGGGGGTCCGAAAAATGGTTTTTCCCTGTCCCAGCCCACTTAACGTAGAAAATACTCATCATTTCACACCCCCCTATCCTATTACCACATAACGCCGACCCCCCCTCCAAAATTTTCTTAATGAAATCCCGACATCGCTCACCTTTCCCACTGCTACTTACCCTCTCACTACATGACACCTGTCCCACACATTATATCCATTATCCAATTAATCCCCTCCCCATGACCATTAGCTATCCCATAACGGTCCCACGCCCTAATGGATATCCATGTGCATATAAAAACTCTCTTTTTCACCTCCATCACATTGTTTGCTAACTAAGAACCCATGAAGACCGTGCCGATATAGCTGTTAGACTACCACCACTATCTCTTAACTTCAACAAACGAGCTATTTTCCTGGTAATTTCAGCATTGCCAATCCATTCTACTGTTAATTTTTCAATTATGGCTCCCAAAGGAAAGCCTATCGACACCTCTGAAAATACAATGATTCCGGCCTCTCCAATCGACCTTGACCACATTCCTAGGGTAGAAAAAGACTATAAAATTGCAGAGCCGAAGTGTGAATTCAATTTTTTCAAATTACACTGCTGGCTGAAGGATATTTTCCTTGACCAGAGTGATGAAATTGGACTCTGGGAATCCAATTTTCCCCTCTACATGTTTCCCCAAACTTACCCTTTCCCTGAATTCGTCCTCAAATGCCAAGCTAATTATCTGCCAAGCCAAAGAGCCATTGCATCTCACACTGGTGAAATTCTGTTCACAATTACTCCTGAGACCATTGACCAAATTCTACAGATCTCTCAAAATGACTCCACCACCCCTTTCTTTTTTGAAGGCCTAAATGAATTATACCAAAAATTAACCTTTCCCCAAAGAGCCCAAATTTTTGAAATTTTCCTCCCTGAAGATGCCCAATTGCCTAAGAAAAATCCACCATACCCCTCTTCTATTTTCATAGAGAAGGCTAATCATATTATATCCATGCTTTCATGTCTATTAGGTTAATATTCTGTTGAATAAGTAGATGAACCTATTTTAGGTTTTTTGTTTATTTTCTCTACAGAAGAAAAAGTTTCTATCAAGTTCAATTTCTGTCAATTCTTGGCTGACAACATTCATGAACAATTCCTTAAGTTTCCAACTGAAGGAATATTCAAGTATTCTTCAATTTTGGTTTGCATGTTAATATTCGATCAAGCATAAATGTTCCCTTTTGCACTTCATAAGATAAATGAACAAGGAATCCCACAGTCAGTCATTTTTTGGACTTCATTGGCGAGAAATAACTCATCAGAGTATAGTTTCAAACATTTCATTGATTAATTCATTTATCCAACTACTTGTTTACTGAGCAGTAGTATAGAACCCAGGGTTAGTGAAGAAATTCAAAAGGTTTTACATCTAACTGAGCAGGCCAAGATAGGTGACTGATATTTATACCAAAATTATACAGAAATAAGGGTGTATGGATGTGAGTTGCCACCATACAGGTTTCCTAAATACCTCCCAATGAGAATTTTTGCATTGGAGTACATAAGATAGATGATAAATTCAGATGAAATTCACTTTGTAGCAGCCAAGAAGAAATATCGGTTCAAAATTAGAATTCAGATTGGACCATTTATTTGCAACAACAGAGCAGCAGGTGAAGAAGAAGACATCCTCTTAAGACATATGAAGTTTCCTCTAAGATTCTCTTGGTCATATGACCCATTTAGAATTATTTTTGAGCTGAGGACTAAACATAAGACCACTCCCTATGTGCATACACAAAGGCCAGAGATTGAAAAATACATGAACCAGGCTCAGTGGGAAGAGAACACCTTTCAAGAAGTAGAAGAACAACCTTTTTCCATGACCACTTCAAATACCATCACACCTCAGAGAAAAGTAGAGAAAATATCAATAAAGGAAGACTCTCCTTCAGTCACAAAGGTATAAATAGATGATTTTCAAGTATATAGGAAGAGGACTAAAACCATTCCTACAATAGGTTTTCGTAAAGAGGGAGAAATACAGTCTACAATAGTCTTGGAAGGCCCACTCTCTTCAACACAATCATAAAATTTGTTTGTAGGATCTCCATCATCACCAACTTCAAAAAGAAATCCAGAAACAACTCTAACATCTGAATCCATTCATGGAGAAAAGGAGTCAAATATTTTTGACAAATATAAGGAAATTAAGCAAAATAATGAACTTCTCAACAACAATACTTATACTCAATTTTGGAAATAGACTTCTACTGCTCAACACTAACTTTTGTCATCTTTTGACACAGATAAGGGTGTTATCGTATTAATCGATAAGTGCAGACACAAATAGATCTCCCTATATCCTATTGGAAGCTAGAACAAAACAGAACAAAATATGATACTTTGCCTAAGCTCTAACTATTGAGTTTACTAATCAACAAGAGATAAACAACATACCTTTTAAATGTCGCTTCCTCTTGCCATTTCCATCCTAGCTCCACTCTAGTGCTCTTGTGATATTGAATCTGCAAGGGAACACAAGCCAACCAAAGTGAAAGCAATATAATAAAATCAACAAGAACCTATGTATGTGATCAAGGAATCATACAATAAAACAAGACTAGTTTTATGGAAAGAAACACATCACTGTATTATATTGAATTGAAAGTGGAGATTACAACCAAATCCTTGATGTTGCAAGCTCCCATTTTGATGGCCATTTTCTCCAACACACACACTTTTTCTCCTTATCCTTTGAATGAAGAAGATCCACCATGTATCTTGTATAACTAAAGCAAATCTCTTAAGAAGAAGTAGAACTCTCCATACAAATATTAGCCTAATCAACCTTAGCCTTTTCCATGAGAGATACCTCTTATATAGTGTGAAAGAGATATGGATGAGGATATTAGGATGATCCCACCAAATTAGAAAAAGCAAGTAAGATCCAAACCGTTCAGAGGCCACCTCATCTTCTAGAAGATACCCTTCTAGAACATTCATGAAACTTGCCCTTTTCTTATATTTTGACATCGTCACACCCTAGGTATAGTGCATCTTGTGGAGATGTTGTAGTTTATCCCTAGAGTAGGGGGTGATTATCAAGCATCGTCACACCACATGCATTTTGCAGGGTGCGATGACCTTCCTTAATAGGGTTTTTAAGAAGTGAAAGCTAGTCACTTTCCTCATGGAGAAAGACTCTTTTTATCTTTTCATGGGAACATGAACACATGTTATCGGTGGATTACTGGGGTGACCAAAATAATGTGTAATAGAATTCCCCCCAAAGTATTAAGCTAGAACTCGTGACATCTGAAATACTTTGTAGAATGTGTGTGTTGAACAAGGAGCACACCGATCGAGAACCTACAAACAATCAAGCCTCTACATTATAATATACCATCGTCTGAGGTAGGCATTACCATACTCATATTACATAAATGTCAAGTGAGCCATGGCCACTAAATATACACTTTGGTTCCCTGTCATTTATGAATCGGCATAGCCACCAGGAATACACTGTGGATCTATGCTCTAAAAGGATTCAAATTCAGACATAGCCACGAGACATACAAAGTGGATCTATGTGTCAATACAAATCACGAATACTCCGTCGCAACCTGGACCAAAGTGATAAGATCCATGGTCTTCATTTCCATCATCTCTAAGTACGAATCTAGCCATGTGACTTGAGGTGCTGAAGTCGAACATGGTAGAAACCACTTGATTACCGGTCATTAATGAAAACTGTTAACAAGTGTGAGGGAAATCACCATTGATGTCAAATGACGCCCAAGGTACCCCAGTACAATCCACCGAATGTGAATAAATGATTTGAAGTTGAACACTCGATGGAATCTTCCAATCAGGGGTCAAATATGTGAACCCACTGTTGAAAGCGAAGAGACCTGCCATTGAGGCATGCAGGCTATAAGGTACCGAATGATTTCTAAGTCTTATTCCTAGACAATGTGTTGAATTTGAAAAGAAAAGACTCATCACAATAGAAATTTTATGTATCCCCCATTAATGACATGAAATATGGAACAAATTTGAGGTAGATCAAAGTATGAAGTGGTTCGAAACTGACACAGGGAAGGCCGACATGGTAGAAAATTTATAACTGCAGATGGCCAACTCGATAGAAGGCTCATTTAGGTTGGACTTCTCTTGAACATATGAACGACACGACATTGGTATTGGCAGCATTGACTCAAGGAGGAACCAACATATGGACATGCAGATGGTAAAACGAAAGACAAATGGATCTCCCAACCCAGATACAATGATGAAGGGAGGTTTCATGTTCAAGAGCGATTATTACCGCCACTAAAACAAATACAAAGACACATCTCTTTCCCAATCCCCCCCCCACCATTTCTGGCGAGTACCTCTTTATTTTTACGCAAGCTTGAGGAGGATACCATATGCTTGTTGATGTAAGCTCATCCTTCGGATGAGTCCCTCAGAGTATGTTTAACGAACCTTAGGAAGGAGTGGTTCGATCCCATATGTGTCTTTCGATGTTCGTTTAATGAGTCCAAAGAGAGAAAACTCAGGGGTTTTTCAATTTTAGAGAGTCTGAAAAACACTTAAAGAGAACTCCATCAGTTCCTTTTTCATAAATTAATCCAATGATACAGAAAAAGTGATAACCTACCACTCATCATATGTTTTCTTCAAATACTTTTATGAGTGTAAAAAGAACAAGGTCGCTCGGTAATCTTTTCATTTTTTAGGGAGCGAGAAAAGAGCTTAAAGGATACTCCATGGGTTCCTTTTTCGTATAAAATTTACGAGTCTGAAAAAGTAATAAAAGTATACTAGGTTACATTCTCATTGATTTATGAGCATGAGAAAGAACAAATACAAATACTAAGCTCGAAGTTTTTCCTGAAAAACCCTAAAAAGATCTATACACGTGACAAATGTATAAAAAAAAACCAAAAAGCAGACCCTTGTTCCAATGTTTCACTCCTAGACTTTTTATCTGCAAAAATCAACCACTTGTAAAGTTGTTATGACTTTAGGGTTTATATGAAGCATATCAAATAATATAATATACAAATGAAAAAGTAAAAAATCAATAAAATGTGTAAAAAACCATATTTCACTACTTCATTTGTAACTTCACCCAAACATTTGCTACATCGATTTTCAACTGCAGATTTCAGAGTGCACGACCGATCATTTGATGAATTGTCTCCATAGAAAATGCAATCTTCATTTCCTTCATCTTTCCATAGATTAAAATTTGATTTTCATTAGTTAAAAATAGACTTTTGGTTGATTTTCTGGGGGTACCCATGCACGGAGGTCGTTGCAGGCGCCCTATATTGGGGCCTGCGATGATCTAGGATCATCGCAGGAGGTTTTACATCCATCCTGCGATGACGTCGCACTGTGCAAATGCACAGGCCTGCGACGACTACAACCCAAAAGTTTTTAAAGATGAATCCAACAAGAAAAACCTTGCAGGAAAGAAAATTATGATTGTAATCTCTTTTTATGGTTCCTTGGCAGGTCTTCCATAGTCAAGATGTTGGAATGACATGAGAGAGAGAACGAAGAGGAAGACTACTTTTTTGGGAATGACCTAGGAATAGTCATGGCCCTCTGATAGTGTGGATTGTTGAAATTCTTCAAGATCCAGGGTACGAGGGCCCAATTGAGATTACTTGAGTACCTAGTTCACATGTGGTATGTGAATGAGAAAGAATTTCATGTGGGTTCCCACACACTCACTATAGATATCGAGGATATCTACTTCCTAGCATGAATTTCTCACCATGGATCACAGGTGACACTTACAGGTAGTAGGGGTGGCGGTGAGCCTATGAACCACTACATCAATGAATATTGTGTGTCGGGTACCCAGAAACATAACAGTAAAGTCACTATTAGAGATGTGAGAGACTTTCCTCTATGGACCATCCTCTATACCATCACACACATGGCAAGGAGTGTAGCTCCCCATATGGCTCTTCAGAGCTATTTTCAGTATGCACTGTTGTATGGAGACCCGAGTCTTCAACTGGTGCGAAGGGGTTCTTAAAAGTATGAAAACACAACTTACCAAGTGCATAAGTGGTGGGTTGAAATAATTTGGATACAATTCTATTTTGGTTTCCTTCTTCCTAGAGAGGGTCCCAGTTTTGTGCTTACAAACAGAGTGGGGTATACCTGCTCCACAAGATCCGAGAATGAAGAGGTGGGTCGACCTCATGGCCCTACATGCAGCTAGTCCCATAGTTAGGTATAACGATGTCTTCTTTGACTGGTTGAGAACTCAAATGCTCATGGTCGACTATTATGCATATGCCGGGGTAGACTTCTGTGGAGATCCGGACCTAGATCTTCTTGAAGGCCCAATGGGGGGACATAGGTAAGAAGGAAATTTTGTTTATATCATGTTTTTGTTATTTTTAAAGATATAAAATGTTTTTTATGTTGTTTATCCGATGACTAATCAAGTGCTCTTTGATGATGCAAAATAATTTATCACTTAATATGATTGTAAATACCATTTTATTTGCTACTGTCATGAGTGGGTGACTCATACCATAAGTTGAAGCCCGAAGAGAAGGCCCTAATCTCCTGATCATTTGTCACCATGTTTACAACTACAATAAAAAAAACCAGATATAGAAAGTACTGGAGAAGATAATTCAAGACGACCAGTCACTAGTTCTTGGCACCTCACAGGGAGAGCGCCATCCCCAAGTGGAGCCACTGTTATAGTCCTATAGTTCATAGTATCAAATGGTGATTGAATATTTCTCTTTCAATGATTTTATATTGTAAATAATATTACATTCTGTAAATGATTTCCAAAAGAAAAAGAAAAAGAAAATGCTTAAAAAAAAAATAATAATAAAAAATGAAAAGAGGGTAGAAAAGAAAAGAAAAGAAAAGAAAAGAAAAAAGGAGAAAATAAAATAAAAAACAGAAAAAAGAGATAAACAAGAAAACCCCATGAAAAGAAAAATAAGTTTGAATCATATAGTCTAATCATGATCAAACATTTTTAAATTTCTGTTGTTAGGCTAGAGAATAATTTTAGCCAAACTGTTTAATCTTGACTAAAATAGTTAGTTAGAGGAATACATTAATCCAATTGTTTAAGTTGGATTAATTAGTTAGATGCATAGGATAGAAGATAGTTTAGATGAATTTTCCCTTCAGAGAAAAATTAAACAAAGTCTGCACATTAAAATGCACCCTAAATTGATGAAATAAGTTAGATTAGTATAGGAAAAATAAAGGACAATGTAAAGGTTTCAAAAAGCAAACATTTTTCTTTATGGTGCATGTGTTTTAAACAAAGTTTGGAAATTAACAAGACATTTTGTCTTGTAGCGCATAAGCTTCACGTAGATCTTCCCTGACGACATCGTCCATTTCCCGATCGATGGTCCTCTCTTTTTTTCGTACCCCCTCGACCTACGTACCTTTATCGGTGGAGGGGGGGTTCCGAAAAATGGTTTTTCCCCGTCCCAGCCCCACCTAACGTGGCTACTCCTCATCATTTCACACCCCCTCTCCTATTACCACATAACACCGACCCCCCCTCGAAAATCCGCTTAATGAAATATCGACATTGCTCACCTTTCCCACCACTACTTACTCTCTCACTACACGACATCTGTCCCACACATTATATCCATTATCCAATTAATCCCCTCCCCGTGACTGTTAGCTGTCTCGTAATGGTCCTGCGCCCTAATGGATATCCAGGTGCATATAAAAACTCCCCTTTTCACCCCCGTCACATTGTTTGGTGACTAAGAACCCGTGAAGACCGCGCCGAGATAGCTATTAGACTACCACTGCTATCTCTTAACTTCAACAAACAAGCTATTTTCCCGGTAATTTCATCATTTCCAATCCATTCTACTGTTAATTTTTCAATTATGGCTCCCAAAGGAAATCCTATTGACACCTCTTAAAAATCCAATGATTCCCTCTCCAATCCACCTTGACCACATTCCTAGGGTAGACAAAGACTATAAAATTGCAGAGCCGAAGTGTGAATTCAATTTTTTCAAATTACACTACTGGCTGAAGGATATTTTCCTTGACCAGAGTGATGAAATTGGACTCTGGGAATCCAATTTACCCCTCTACATGTTTCCCCAAACTTACCCTTTCCCTGAATTCATCCTCAAATGCCAAGCTAATTATCTACCAAGCCAAAGAGCCATTGCATCTCACACTGGTGAAATTCTGTTCAAAATTACTCCTGAGACCATTGACCAAATTCTACAGATCCCTCAAAATGACTCCACCACCCCTTTCTTTTTCGAAGGCCTAAATGAATTATACCAAAAATTGACCTTTCCCCAAAGAGCCCAATTTTTTGAAATTTTCCTCCCTAAAGATGCCCAATTATGTAAGAAAAATCCACCATACCCCTCTTCTATTTTCACAGAGACTTTCATTAAAATTTGATTTTCATTAGTTAAAAATAGACTTTTGGGTTGATTTTCTGGGGGTACCCATGTGCAGAGGTCGTCGCAGGCGCCCTATATCGGGGCCTGGGATGATCTAGGATTGCCACAGGAGGTCCTACATCTATCCTGCAAGGACGTCGCACTATGCAAATGCATAGGCCTACGACGATCGCAGCCCAAATTTTTTTAAAGATGAATCCAACAAGAAAAACCTTCTAGGAAATAAAATTATGATTCTAATCTCTTTTTATGGTTCCTTGGCAGGTCTTCCACAGTCAAGATGTTGGAATGGCATGAGAGAGAGAACGAAGAGGAAGACTACTTTGTTGGGAATGACCCAGGAATAGTCATGGCCTTGCGACAGTGTGGATTGTTGAAATTATTCAAGATCCAGGGTACAAGGGCCCAATTGAGATTACTTGTATACCTAGTTCACATGTAGTATGTGAACGAGTAAGCATTTCATGTGGGTTCCCACACAATCACTATAGATACCGAGGATATCTACTTCCTAGCATGAATTTCTCGCCATGGATCACAGGTGACACTTACAGGTAGTAGGGGTGGTGGTGAGCCTATGAACCACTACATCAATGAATATTGTGTGCCGGGTACCCAGAAACATAACAGTAAAGTCGCTATTAGAGATTTCCAAGACTTTCCTATACGGAACATCCTCTATACCATCACACACATGGCAGGGAATGCAACTCCCCATATGGCTCTTCATAGCTATTTTCAGTATGCACTGAAGTGTATGGAGAACTGAGTCTTCAACTGGTGCGAAGGGGTTCTTAAAATTATGAAAACACAACTTACCAAGTGTAGAAGTGGTGGGTTGAAACAATTAGGATAGAATTTTATTTTGGTGTCCTTCTTCCTAGAGAGGGTCCCAGATTTTCGCTTAGAGGCAGAGTGGGTATACCTGCCCCACAAGATCTGAGAATGAAGAGGTGGGTCGACCTCATGGCCCGACATGCAGCCAGTACCATAGTTAGGTATAACGATGTCTTCTTCGACTGGTTGAGAACTCAAATTCTCATGGTTGATGATTATGCATATGCCGGGCTAGACTTCCATGGAGATCCAGACCTAGCTCTTCTTGAAGGCCCAATGGGGGGACATAGGTAAGAAGGAAATTTTGTTTATATCATGTTTTTGTTATTTTTAAAGATATAAAATGTTTTTTATGTTGTTTATCCGATGAATAATCAAGTGCTCTTTGATGATGCAGATGTTGGACCTTATCGTCCTCCAGGTTCATCCCCTATCCAGAGGTGAGAGGAGAGAGGTGATGTAGCTAGAGTAGTCGTTGCTGACTTCGAGACCATAGAAAAAAATATAGAGGGAGTCACAATGAATATCCCAGATGCCTCTATAGATGATGTCCCAAGGAATTACCAACGCCACACAGTGGGCGTGTCTGTTCTATTGTATATGAAGCCATGTGCTTCACATTTTTGATATTTTGATCTTCGGAAAAAAACATTTTTTGGACATATTGTCATTCATGTGTTGTCATTGATGTCAACAATCATAATAAGTAGAGAAGCAAGGTTAATCTCAGGAAGAAAAGTATACTAAGAATCGACAGAAGAACATCACCTTAATAATGAAGCAATTCATGATTATTGTTGATCACAATAGGATCAACAATGTTCCTATGATAAAAGATCAGAAGGGTTAGAAAATTTAGAGATAGGATGAAGCAATTCGTGATTATTGTTGATCACGATAGGATCAACAATGTTCCTATGATAATAGATCAGGAGGGTTAGAAAATGAAGAGATCAAAGCTCAGAAGGAAAAGTGTATGCTCAAGGTGAGAAGTCTCAGCAGCCGTCCGATCAGAGTGAGAAGCCTCAACAGTCGTCTGATCAAGAAATTGACCGTGTTGATCGTCTAAATATTACAAACGTCAGTCATATGAGTGACCATGGGCTTGAGGACCGTTGGAGGATCATGACCATTAGATCATATTAGAGTGAAAGGATAGGATAATCAGGGCTAAAGGGTTGAGAATTTGATTATCCGAATACCCGTCAGCCATCAGATCAAACCCGAATTCTTGTCAGCTGTTGGATCATTTTCGAGTGGAAGGATAGGATAAGTGAGGTAAGATCTGAGATCTCATTTATGCGAATTTTCGTCAGCCGTTGGATCATTCTAAGTGGAAGGACATGATAAGATAGAAGAGAAACACCATAGACAGATCGAGCCGTTGATCCAAGATCCTGATCGAACGAACATATTTCACTTTGGGTCTAAAGATGTGAGGAGGTTATGCTCCAAAAAGTTTGAGATGTGAAATTCCCGAAGCCCGGAGACCCAGAGAGTCGAAATAAATTATCGACCACCGGATCATCTGAAGTAAGACTCAGCCGCCTGATTCAATAAGACATGTGACAGGCCACAGTGGTATACCACGTCAACAAAGACATATGGTAGATTACGTCAACAGACCACGCCAACAAGAAACTGTGAAAAACCACGCCATCAATCAACGTCAGCAAGGACACATAGCACAGTTAGAGAATGACAAGTGTCAAGTTGAAATCATTATTTTAGGTACATGGAAATCACGAATATGAGTGACACGTGGTAGCTACTCGGCTCATGACACGTGATCCAATGACGTAAGCAAGTTACATCACTCTAGGAGTTTTCACCACTAGCAAATAACAAAAGATATGAAGTCCCGAAGGACGAAATCCCGAAGTAGATATGGTTCGTCTGATCTAAATAAAAAATTCGGGAGTATTCTCATCCATCGATTTACTACAGTGGAGGGATAGTTTAAGTGAAAATTCTAATCGACAATAAGTGATCTCCACCGTATTATGACTTACCACAACAAGTGATCACTCCTGAGGGAAATGGAGAGACATCTATTCGAAACCTCTGAAGTTCCGAATGCCGAAATCCCTAAGTGGACATGGGTCATCCGATCTGTAGAATACTTTGGCTGCATTCTCGACCATTGATGAAAACATAGTGGAAGGATAACATAAGTATAAATAGATGAAGTCGCGAAGTAATTTTTGGCCATCCATCTCAATGCTTGAATAAGACCCAGCCGTCGGATTAAGCCTTGTAAGAATCAAATCTGACGATTGATCAGTTTCCATGAAATAAACGTAAACCGTCTGATGTGTTCAGGAAATTTATTTCAAAGGTTTAAAAATTTGAAATCCCGAAGTTCCAAAGGGAAAAGTCTCGACAATCGTCCATCTCACCAGGAAGATTGAATCATGACTGTTGAATAGATAAGCACTCAAGCGCTCGTCTCACCTAGCATTTGGTCACTGCCGTTGGTCATATGACATAAGAGATATAAATGAAAATATAATACATCGCTGTAATTGGTAAGCCCGTGGTTCTGTAAACGCCCAGTCACATGTAGTGGTTTGAAGGAAGCGCCTTCGTAGAATTATGTTTCTGTGAAAATAATAGAGGTTCGAGATCGAGTTTAAAGGATGAAATTGATCCATATCTGTGATCAATTTATAAAAATCCTTCACGATAAAATGTTAAAACAATGTTTATGGTTAAGTTAAAACGAAGAGGTGCGATGATCCAAATACAGGGACACAATGTGTAACACTCACACCGTTTTGAAGAATATATAAATGAGGAAGAGTGTTGAGAAGAGGTGTGTCTCTGTAGTCCGAATTAGAGAATATATTAAATCAGAGAAGCAGAGAGAGATGCAGTAAAAGACTTGAAACAAAAGTTTGTCTAGATTCAGAAAATCAAGGGTGGTTGGGTGGTGCAAGGGCAGGTTGGTGCCTCCTTGTCAGTTGTAGTTGACTAAATAGGGGGTTGTAGCCTCCTACCAGTTGGTGCTAGTGAATAAGGGTGTGGGTGTATTCTGATCAGTTGGTGCTGATCGAAAAGGAATAATATCTTCCTTCTATGTAACATGCAAAACAAATTTTGCAGTTAATAGAAAAAAATTTGTGGCTTTTCCCATTTGGGTTCCATGATAAAATATTGTGTCAAAATTCTGTTTTCATAAATAAAATAAAATTGATAAAATTACTGTGTCACTGATTCACCCCCCCTCTCAGTGACAGGATCCGATCCTTCAATTGGTATCAGAGCACCTCTCTTCACAAAAGGTTTAAATCACTTGAAGAGGAATATACATTAGAATGGATCAACAGTTGAAGAAGTCATAAAAAATCCCCCTATTTAATGGTGAAGACTATGTCTTTTGGAGTGTTATAATGAAAATCTATCTGATGTCCATTGGACTAGAAGTATGGACATTAATGGAAAATGGATATGATGTTCCCAAAACCACTCCCATAGAAGAAGAAGACAAGAAAATTTTTTGGGACCATGCAAAGGCTTTAAACACACTACAAGCTAGACTGAGTAAGAAAATCCTTGCTAAGGTACTAAACTGTAATAATTAAAAACAACTCCGGGATAAATTGTAAACCATATATGCAGGAGATTCCAAGGTAAAGAGGGCCAAACTCCAGACTCTCAGAGTACAATATGAAGTTTTGAATATGAAGGATGAAGAGAATATCTCAGAGTACTTTGAACGAATCGATAATATTATTAATGTGATCAAAGGATTGGGAGTAGACGTGTCAGACAATGAGCTAGTTAAAAAAGTACTAAGAACACTACCTATTCTATACAATCCTAAAGTGTCCTCTCTTGAAGATTGGGATAATCTAGATAAACTCACCATGGACGAATTGTATGGAATCCTCACTGCCTATGAGTTAAGATTAGGTCATGAGAACCTCCCACAAGGAAAGGCAACCTTCAAGGTGCTCAAGAAAACAAAAGGTCAAAAGAAAAAACCTCAATCTAGCCATCATGAAGAATCTGATGTGGAAGAAGCCAATTTTATAAATAAACTTTAGAAAGGAGCAGGGAAGTACAAAGGCAAGCTGCCTTTCAAATTCTTTAACTGTAGAAAGGTTGGACACTCTACAACCAAGTATCCCTATCCCAAGGAAGAATCTGAGGATGAAGAAAACAAAAGTAAACAATATAAGAAGAAGGAAAAACCCAACTACAAGAAAAAATTTTACAAAAGAAAAAATAATTTCTACTCAAAAGAAGAAAACAATAGTTCATCAAAGTCCAATGACAGTGATGAATCTGATGATGATGAATTCCTTTTTCTAGGTATTGAAGAGTCTAAGAATATAAAAGAAACAAAACATGAGAAAGAGTCAGAATATGAAGCAAAAGTTAATATGGAAGAAGAACTTCTCAGTGCCTTGGATGAGTTAAGAAAATACAAAACCAGATCTAGACAACTGAAAATTTTTGTAGTTGAACAAAAAGAAAAACATGAACAAAAAGAAATGGAGATGGAGAAACTCATGAGCAACCTGAAAAACCAAATCCTAGAAGCAAATAGGATCGAAGAAATTCTAGAAAAGTCTCTTAGAGAAAAACAAACAACCTGTGAAAGAATGGAGGCAGAAATAGTTCAGCTGAGAAAAGAACTGGATACAAAGTTCATTCAAACAAAATATGAAAATAGTTCTAAAATATTAGATAAGATTATTACCACACAAAGGGATTCAGGTAATAAAAAAGGAATAGGCTATTGTCAAGAAGAAATCCAAGTTAATTCAAAATCTTATGCAAATGTTCTCCTCAGTACATTCAAGAAGAAAAATGAAGAGAAGACAAGAAATGATCAGAACTCCAGAGGACCACTTCCACCCATCAAGAAGGAAGATAAGACAATACCAAATAAGTTCGATCAAAACAAGTATCCTCTCATTTTCTTTGGTTATTGCTTTGCATGCTCTAATTTCATACACAAAGCTATGAATTGTAAAGAATATAGAAGGAAAATTTTGAGGGTTAAGAACTATAACCAAAGAGATAACAAGCAGTAAATCAATTCAAAAGAAAAAACTATAACTCCTTTGCACCTCTACAAGAAGTGGACCTAGAATTCTTTAGATTCCATAACTATGGACATAAGGCCAACAATTTCAAATTAATGGAAGCCTCAGAACAACTAAGATTCATTAGAGAGCAAAAGAATCTTTGGAAAGAAAAAACACCAAATATGGAATGTCTTATTGCCTTAAAAACCCAAGATAAAGAAGATATCTGGTATGTTGACAGTGGGTGCTCAAAACATATGACAGGAAACAAAGACAAGTTTTTGAACTTAAAGAAAAAAAAAAGGTAAAGTTACATTTGGTGGCAATGCTTCAGGTAACATACTTGGGAAAGCACTGTGAGGTTGGGAAAATACAAAGCCAAGAATTTGCTTCTTGTTGAAAAACTGAAACCTAGCCTATTAAGTGTCAGCCAAACCTGTGATCAGGGGAAATTTTGCATCTTTGATTCCCAGAAATGTGAGATTAGAAGAGAAGACACAGGAAAACTGGTTGGTACTGCTCCTAGAACTCCCGAAAATGTGTATATACTAGATGAAAAACTGAATGAGGAATTTCATATGAATCTAGTAGATGAAAGTTGGCTATGGCATAGAAGGTTGGGGCATATTAACTTTGACAATATAGTGAAATTCAGAAATCTTTGTGCAATAAGAAACATGCCAAAGATCATAAAGCCCTCAAACACTATGTGTTGACACTGTCAACTAGGGAAGAAAACTAGAATAAGGTTCAAAGCAAAAGAATACACAACCTCAAAACCTTTAGAGCTTGTTCACATTGACCTATATGGACCTATAAGGACCAAGAGTTTGCAAGGAGAGTCTTACTTTATGTTGTTCATTGATGATTTTACTAGAATGGGTTGGATATGTTTTCTCAAAGAAAATACAGAAGCACTTAAAAAATTCAAAGCCTTTAAAACCCTTTGTTGAAAATGAAAAGGAGACAAAAATCAAATGTCTTAGATTAGACAATGGTGGTTAGTTCACCTCAAAAGAGTTTGATTTATTCTATGAAACCCATGGAATAAATTTTAGAATATAGAAGATGGTGTGCTTGTTTAACCATTGGCAATACCCTCATCACCCAACCATAGGGCGAAGCCACCCTTCGAGCACCTTAACCTTGACTGAGAATTCCTCCGGAAGAAAACCCTAGGTTGGATAGACAAACAAAGGGTAGCGCACCTTTCCCCAAGGATAGTGCATCACAAAAAGCTGATCAGATAGTCCAAACCCTAGCCAAGAGATATTCAAGCCAATACTGAGAAATTGCTGCTACTGTAGCTGCACCTGCAGCTCTCCACAACATGTGCGCACCAAATTGGGAACTGCAGTGTGCACCAAACTAGGAACTGCAATTTTGAGATGCTACAAAATGAGAACTGGCGCCCTGTATTTATACTGGTTCTGCCACATTTGTTGGGGCCGACTTCTCCTTCTGGATATGTGTCTGTTCAGCATATTATTATTAATTCTGTCCGACTTCTTCTCTTGGAGGCTAATAAACTAATATAAATTATCTTCTTGAGCCGACAAGGCTTCTAGGGTTATTATCCAACTCATTAGGGTTTTCTCTTGCTTTCCGGAGCCTCCTATTCTCGCCAGGTTCACACATGGAGGTAAATACCTCCTGTAGCTACCATAATATTAACACTCCCTCCTATCTAGAGAGGTTTTTATAGGTAATGGACTTGAGCACAAAACATACCATTTACTCGGTAGCATCAATATAGTCATCTAGACTATTTCATGACTAGATCATGAGCGTCACCATCACCATCAACTGCATCATCTCTCGAAACCATACTTCATCTGAGTAATTAGACATGATGCTAGATAAGTCACTCACACCATAGAGTGATACAAGAGCCACTCTTATAATATAGAGGAGTAAATGCTCTGAACCAATTTTCGTCTAGAAAATCTATGTTCATCATTCGTCTGGATGGTGATTGCTTCCAATAAACTACTGATAGTCTTCAAGGCAGTTAGAACAAAAATAGAACACAACTGTGTTTATCCATAGTAGTACATAACTACAATCTAGTGGTTCACTACCACACCAAGTAACACACAAGTACTTGATCAACAACGTAAGGTTGGGAACAATGGAACATATCCACCATAGTAGTCCTCATCTACTGTCATACAATCTTCATAACAAACATCTGATAACAACCTGCACATAAACAATGTTATGATATAAACTGATTTGTCTGGGCCAATCTTTCACTCACATCTATGAGCTCTGAAAGAATATCTGCCTCAAAATAGTGGAACATATCCACCACAGTAGTATATCTCTAATGTATGGAGATAAGTAGTCTCCATAACAATCATCTGATGCCATCCTGCACAAAAAAATATTGTTAAAGATAAACTGAATCATCTGGGCCAATATTTCACTCATGTTTGTGAGATTTGAAATAATATCTGCCCTCATCAACAATGGGATATCTACCCTATTCTTCACAAACAAGGAAGAAGGATTGTTTCTGATCTCTGAGCATGGACCATTCCTCACCCTGGGCCATTCTTCCTACACTTATCAAAGTGCACCCTGGACAGAATATATAAACCCTAAGGAATGTCCGAGTCTGGACCACTCCTCACCCTGGGCCATTCCTCCTACACTAATCAAAGTGTGCCCTGGAGAGAATGTATAACCCTAAGGAATGTCTCTCCCTGATTGTTGAGCCTGGACCATTCCCCACCCTGGGCCATTCCTCCTACACTAATCAAAGTGCACCCTGGAGAGAATTTATAAACCCTAAGGAATGACTATCCAGACCATTTCCTCCATTAACCACAAGAGGAAAAGACTGTCCTGCATCAACCTCCAAAACAAACCATTCCTCATGTTAACCACAATGAGAAATCGCTGTCCGGAAAGGTGGGCCAGTCTTCTTGAGTAACCCTCAAGAAGAGAGAATTCCCTAGACCACTCCCCATGTTAACCACAATGGGTAGTCATTGTCTATGATACATCAACAATCATACTACTTCCCATGTTAACCACACTAGAAAGTCACTGTCTGTCATAAATCTCAATCCACTTTCTGAACAGGAAAGCATCTGTCCAAGATAGACTATTTTTCAAATTTAAGGATGAATGTCTTCAATAATGTTTTCAGTGCTCCCTCCTAACTTGGAGAGTCATTTATTCCTTTTACAATAAGAGGGAAGTTGTTTCCATGAGATCTAGCTTGAGTATGCAAACTATTTCATCTTGGATAGGAGTTTTACCAAAATGTCTGCTTATCTGCTCATCTGTGGAGATATGTATTGGAGAATCATTTTCTCCTTTCTGGATTTCATCATGGATACTGTAGTGTTTGATTTCAAATGTATTTTAGTCTGGAACACTATGAAGGCTTCATGTAGATATGAACAATAGAGTATATCATAGTTGGAGAACTGGAACATGTCTATGTGGCACTTCTTCTGTCATCATGAGATCTGATTTACTGAGTAGTCATCTTTATAGGAAATCTTCACCACACTTCTGCTGTGCACTGAAGGTTCTCCACCAAGTTATCTTCTTCTATCTTCATACATGAGTCTCTTTCTGGTATGTCTCAAAGTCTTGAGATTTCTCTTCATACACTCTTTATTCAGTTTCTCTGGAGAACATTCTTTCCATTCCTCTGATGTAGAATTCCGACTCATGGATGTTGCGGATGATATAATGACTTATGTAGTGATATGTCTGGTGTAAGTAATCATCATAGTCTTCTCCCTCCATCTGGGAGAACCTATGGTTCTAGATCTTGCAATGCTTTTATTCATAAGTCTTCTATACACTGTTCTTCATCATGACTTCTAGTTCTTCTGCTTGATTGCTTTTATTGAGTTCATATCAGGCTGGTAATCTTTTGATTCTTAATATTATGACTAGTTGTTCTGGCTTTTCTTTCTTTCTTGGAATCTTCATGTTTTTCTTTAGTTCTCGGGTCCATGTAGTTTCTTATAGATTCCATGCCCTAGAGATTCCATTTCTTCCTTTCATCATAGGATCACGAATCTCAATGGACAACCAGGAATACTTTAAGGCTTCTCTTCGAGGAAGTATTCTTCTGCGGTTGAAATAAACACGTACTGTCTTTTCATGGCTGCTACCATGGATATATATTTCATCATCTTCAATGGATTATAGTATTAGATCCCTCCTAACCCTTTCTTCTTGTAAGACTGCATATAATCGGCTCCCTCCATCTGATAGAGTCCACACTTCCATCTGCATCCTTATTATCTTCTGCAATATATAATTGGATTTCTTGTCTAACAGAGTCCACACTTCCGTCTTGTTGTCTTCTACAAAGCGTCATAATT
>ML784161.1:11364-32287 GCA_009831015.1 Picea engelmannii | reverse complement strand
GGAAAATGATTCTTGTAGTGACCATAATTTTGACAGTTGAAGCATTGTACTTTTGAAATGACTTTCTCTTTATTTGGCTTCCTCCTTGAACCAAACTTCCTTTTGTTCCTGAAATTATTGAATCTTGCTGTGAAGGCTTGATCATCGTACTTCCTTTGGGGTTTCTCTTTTGCACTGATCCTAGATTATTCTTGAGCACAACAAGTCCAAACTTCTTCAAATGTAGGATACTCCTTCTTTGTGTTCATGCTTGCGGAAAATGCATCCCATGTCTTGGGAAGACCATTGAGTACTATGTTTACCAATTCCTTCTCTGGAATGATCTATTCAATAACTTGTAGTTGATCTCTTAACTGAGATATTCGCACAAAGTATGATGTTATGTTGTCATCATCATTCATCTTCATGTCATGGAGCTCATTCTTCAGACTCATTACTTGTCCAATGTTTCTGATTGAGAAGAGCTTTGTTAGGGCATCGTACATCTTCTTTGATGAGTCAATATGGGAGATGTAGGGTATCAAGTGGTATTTTATAGAGTCCAATATGATACTCATGGCATTGATGTCACTGTCTTTGAAATTCTCCATAGCTGCAACGTTCTACAATTCCTTCTCTTTCCCTTCTTCAAACTCTGGTTTCGCGATCTTTCCTTTCATGATATCCAACACTTTATTCTTGGCAAGGGTGAGATCAATCCTTGTCTTCCATGCTATGAAGTTAGAAGCTCCATCTAACTTGTTCTCTGACTTCATAGAGTAAGTCATGGCTTCTTTGACTTGGTCAACCTTAGATTTGACCAAAAGCTCAAACTCCACATCTTGGATTTCTGAGAGTACCAGGAGATGTGCTAGGCTAGGGTGCACTGATCTATCCAAATATTAGGTCAATCCCTTCATTTAAGGTGCCTCAAAAAGAGGATTAGGGTTTCTGCAACTGCACCTGCTAGTAAACCTAGTGACAATGCTATGGTGACTACTCCTACTAGAAACCCTAGCGGTAGTTCTTCAATGAGATTAATATCATTACGACTATGTTTCCTTTCAGTGGTTAGACTAAATGAAGGAGGTGTAGGCCCATAACCTATTATAATATAATGTATGTGCTTGTTTACCATTGAAAATGCTATTGTCACCCAACCATAGGCCGAAGCCACCCTCTGAGCACCTTAACCTTGACAGAGAATCATTCCGGAAGCACACCCTAGGCTAGATAGACAAACAAAGGGTAGCACACCTTTCCCTAAGGATAACACATCAACAAGAGCTGATTAGATAGTCCAAACCCTAGCCAAGAGATAGTCCAAGACAAACATGATCTGCTGGCTACAACAACTACGATGGAAAATCTCCTCAAACCTCTGCACAAGACTGGGCACTGCAGTGCGCACAAGTTGTTTCTCTGCAATTCTGAGACTACCTGCCAGAATGAGAACTTGCCTCCTTTATTTATACTAATTTTGGCTAACTGCTTGGGCTAACTTCTCATTCTGGGTATCTGTCAGTTCAGTATATATTAATTCTTTTGGCCGACTTATTCTCTTGGAGGCTAATAACCTAATATAAATTATCCTCTTGAGCCGACATGTCTTCTAGGGTTATTAGCCAACTCATTAGGGTTTATTCTTTCTTTCTGGAGTATTCTATTCTCATCAGTTTTACACGTGGAGGTAAATACCTCCCACAGCTACCATAATATCAACAGTGAGAATTTTTTTAATTTCTTCAACCTAGCCATTGGCATGTGGATAATAGGGGGTTGAGTTTTCATGGCGAAGACCCAACTTTTCAGTAAGTTCAGACATCATAAAATTTCAAAAATGACTACCATGATTAGTAATGATGGCTTGAGGGACACCAAATCTAGAAATGATATGCTTGAATATGAACAATTCTGCAGTATTCCTAGTGTTATCAAATGTAGGAATCGCCTCAGCCCATTTAATGAAATAATCCATAGCTACAATGATGTATCCATGCCCCCTGGACGAGTGAGGGTTACATGTCATGAATTCAATGATCCATTTGGAAAATGGACCAATGGAAACTACAGGGTGTAGAGGAGTAGGGTGTGATTAGATTTTATTATTATAAGTTTGACAAGCATGGAATTTCTGGATGACAATAATGCAATCCTTAAACAAAGAAGGCCAAAAATAACTAGCTCGTAAGATCTTTTGGGCAATGGCATAACCAAACATATGACCTCCACATGCTTTTGAGTGATAGTCATTCAAAGGTTTCTTAGCTTCATCATAGGTGAGACATCGTCGAAATATAGAATCAACACCACGACGGTAAAGGGTATCACCAAAGATGATGTATTGGCGAGCTTGATACCGTATACGAAGAGGATCTGTACTAGAAAGATCAGGATGAAAAGTTTGAGTCTAGAGATAGATGATAATATCTCTGTACCATACGTCATTAGAACTAATCAAAAAGAGGGATTCGTCAGGTAAGAAATCATTTGCCAGATTTTCTGTATGAGTAGAGGGAAGGTCACATATAAATTCAGAAAAAACCAAAGACTTCTTTGACTTGGCGCGTTCGAAATCCAAGTAAAACTCTTGGAGAATAAATATCCATTTGGAGTACTTGCCCCCTAACAATTGTCGGGTAAGGATATGTTACACGGGGTTGCATTCAGAAATAACTGTGGTTCCGCGTAATAAGATGTAGTGACGAAAATGTTGGACAACTTGAACAACTTCCAAGGCCAGTTTCTCCACATGTAGGTATTTGGTCTCGGTAGTTGTGAGACTTTGACTCAAATATTATATCACATGTTCTTCATGTGAATCATCCTCTTGGACTAAGACCATAGCAATGGTAGAGTCTGAAGCAACTAAGTATAGGAAATAATCTTGGCTATAGTCAAGGGGAAACAACAGTGGCTTACGGGTTAAGGCAAGTTTCAAATCCTCAAAGGATTTGTTTGCATTATCTTCCCATACAAAAGAATAACCTTTCTTGAGGAGCCGAGTAAATCCTTTTGTTAATTCAACATAATTGGGAATGAATCAATGAAAAAAGTTTGCCTTCCCTTGAAAACTTTGGAGCCGACGTAGTGTGGAAGGAGGAGGTAGATTAATAATAACCTCAACATTTAAGGGGTCTACCCAAATCCCATGTATAGACACAATGAAACCAAGAAGTCGGCCATATTCCACACAAAAAACACATTTGTGTGGATTCAAAAGTATGCAATAATAACGACAACGTAGGAAAATGGCCCGCAAATGTGTCGGGTGATCTTGACAACGCATGGAATGCATCGGTAGATCATCGAGATAGGGTTGTATGATGTGCTTAATATAATGCATAAGACATAGCGTGATAAAAATTTGCACCAACATTTTTGAGACCGAAGGGTAGTTTCTGGTAGGTGAAGGTTCCCCAAGGGAAAATAAAAGAAGTCTTGTGTTGATCCATTGGTAAAATGTTAATTTGATTATAGCCGAAGAAACCGTCCATCAAGGAGAATATTTAACTCTCGGCACAGTCGTCCACAATCTGGTCGATGAAAGGGGTTGGATAATTTTCCTTAGGAGAAGCTTTATTTATATCCCTATAATATACACAAACACAGATCATACCTTGTTTCTTATTTACCGAAAAAATATTGGATACCCAGTCAGTCAAAGACACAAGATAGACAAAGCCAACTTTAAGAAGTTTTTCAACCTCAAGCTTGATAGCAACAACTTTACATGGATGCATTGGGCGAAGTCTCTACCGAACAATTTTAGCATCTCGATACGTCTTAATCTCATGCACAATGATATCAGGATCAATACCTGGCATTTCTTCATAACTCTAGGAAAAAACGTCACAAAATTCTTCAAAAAAAAGGGCTTTATAGTTGTGTACCTCATCAGTAGAACATGAGGCACCGATATGAACATTTTCCACGAATCTGGGTTTAATCGATATGCAAGAGGAATGGTAGGTGAAATTTTACTCAGGTTCCCTTCATACAAAACATCGTGTGTTGACTCAGGAACATAAGAAATAACAACAACGGTCGACAGAGTCGAAACCCATTGATAACTCTCCATGGTGTCACGTTCTAGGAAGAAAATAGAACAATGATGCCCATCGTCCCATGGAGTATCTTCTATAGACATGACTGACATGATCATCTCATCAGTAGGAAAGATCATGTGAAAAATATCAATAGATGTATCAGAGAGAGAAGGAGGAGAAGGAGTTGTTGATTGAATAGATTGATAAGCAGATTCGACCAGACTTAAAGGCGTGTGGTCGCAATAACAAAGATAATCACCAGAGTTAGGTACTATCCACGGGTCATATGACTCGGGGGTTTCACAAACAATGGTTGAGATCATGTTAATCGAAGTGACAAGAGGAGGTGGAATATCGGGTAGTGGTATTGGAAATGTACCCATCAAGGTTGAATCTTTTAAAATACCCACGTCGACATTCTTGTAACCAGGAGGTGTTTTTGAAATAAAAGGCACGTTCCTAGTACGAGAATCAGAATGAAAGAAGGCCAGTTGGTCAATGATAATGAACTTTCCTTGGCGTGGGAAACATAACACACAGAAAAGGGTAGACACAACTGCACGCATGGAATCAATCCAACTATGGCCAAGTAGAAGGTTATAATCAAGAGGTGCATCAAAGACCTCAACCTTGACATTGACCAGTTTACCTTCCAACGTAATAGACAACGAAGGAAGAACACCGTAGGGTTTAAAACCTGTACCATTGAAGACCTTAAGTGTATTGTGTGACTTGGTAAGGGCATGAGAGCTAATAAATTTCCAACAAGCGACGAACATAACACAAGTCGAGGCTCCTTCATCAATGATAGTTCGACATATATTCTTGTTTTCAACAACAACTTGGATTTGAAATGCTAATTGAGGAGGAAGACTTGGAATATGATCTTCTAAGTCAAATATTATCAAATTAGTGTCAGTAGGATCAATTCCACCAATGGCCTTTAACAACACCTTCCATTGAGCAGGACAACTTTGAAGGACTTCAAGAGACGACATTGCAGAGGGTGCTTGCACAAGGTCTTATACAATGCTGTAATTTTGGGTAGGATGTGCATGAGGATTAAACGGGGACTTTAAAACAACTCCCTTAGGAGGAGGATGAAGAACTATAGCGAGACCCGGTTGTTCGAGATGAAGAGGACCGTTTGGAGGTGACGTTTGGGGAGGAGGTTGAACCAGCGAAGGTGGTAAATCATCAACTTTACCCTTCGATGGAGAATAATATTTGGCTTGAGTTGCAATTGCAAATTCATTCTTCTTGGAGTCACCAGTACACATAAGGACATAAGAATAGGTAGAGGGGGAGGGTTGGTCATGAATGACCAATTGGGCTTGCTGCTGAGAATGGAAAGGTTGTGACAAAACTATAGGTGTAGGAGGCTTCCCGGTCCCTTGGAGGAACATATTAACCTCAACGCGTCATGGACAATCTTTCATGTAATGATCGTCACCACAAATAAGGCAAGGGTAACGAGGTTTACATTTATCTTTCTCATCAGTGGGTTGTGTTTTTGGATTTTCATATTGTTGATTACTATTTTTTTCCTCCTTTTTCTTACCCTTCCCTTTCTTTTTATTTTGATTTTTCCCGGTAGGTGTGGATTGGACCGAATTAACTTCAGCAGTCTTACCGATAGAAGGAGTAGGCGCAGGAGTATTATGTACACTAGAAGTGGTATACTTGGGATTGGTATGAATGGCCCGTCTGGACCAAGTCTCGTCATGAAATGTGCCAATCACACCATCAACAACATGAGAAGATGCTGGAGGTGTTGGGGTAGGATTTGTGGAAGGACTAGGGGCGTTAGGGATCAAGTCGTAAAGTGTGCTTGTTTGTGAATAAACGAGATCTAGAAACTAAGCATGACTAATCACCTGCTCTTCAGTGACAAAACCTCCCATGGACACATCACAGGCTATGGGCCCAATGAATGATTTGGTAAACCACTCAACCAACAGTTGATCATGAAGGGGGACTTTGATTAAGAGTCTTCTCCTCCTCCATTCATGTATGTGATCAGAAATATGAGTGGAAGAAGATTGTTTAAAAGAACTCAAAATTTTGGTTCCTGTCTCATATCGAATCGACAACTGGTAATGTGTTAAGAACGCCATGGATAGGGTATTAAAGTCATTAAAGAAACCACATGGTAACTCAATGTACCATTTGGCTGCTGAACCCGTGAGATTTCGTTGGAAAAGTCGTAATCTAATGGAATCATCCATCAATGAGTTGGACGGACAACAAAGATGAAAAGTCATAACATGATTATTCAGGTCCTCTCCCGATCGACCGTCAAACTTAGGAATGTCAGACGGTAACTTGGCTGGTATGACAGGCCAATAAGGAGAGTGAAAAATAGGATCATTCAAAATCCTAGATAGATCCGGTAAATCCAAAGTGGCAAGAAAAGGCAACTGTCTGTTCACTTGAGGGAACTGATAGTTTTGTGGAGGAAGTCTCGTAGGTATACCAGTAGGACCATAAGACGTCTGTAGATAATTAGATAGTCATGACATATTTAGTTGTGGAGGGTTTTGATTAAAATTAGGTATGCTCCCCTGGAAAGGAACATTATATTGAAGTTTCCCCCCCCCAAGTAGGGTTCATAGAACCTGGATACAATTGACCGATATTAGGGGGGAACAAAAGCATTAACTTGAGGATGTTTCCCCCTAGACAATTGCTGATTCCATTGGAAATGAAGATTCCAAGGTTGCGATTGTAACCTAGGTACACTTTGACCATAACTAGGGTTAAGGCATCCAACTTGAGGTTTCCCCCCAAATTGAGGTTGTGCCCCAAACTGAGGTTTCCCCCCAAATTGAGGTTGTGCCCCAAACTGAGGTTTCCCCCCAAATTGAGGTTTCCCCCCAAATTGAGGTTGTTCCCCAAACTGAGGTTTCCCCCCAAATTGAGGTTGCCCCCAAAATTGGGATTTCCCCCCAATTTGGGGTTTCCCCCCAAATTGGGATTTCCCCCCAACTTGAGGTTGGCCTCCAACAAGAATCTGAAAACCAGAACTGACAGAATCATTGGTGCCTCCAACTGGATTAGAGCCACTAGGGCTAGGATGATTAGACCCTCCAAACAAAGGTGGAGGAGGAACGTAAGGCCCCTCAGAGAGAACCTGGGTAGGTGTAGGAAAAAACTGACTAGCGTCATTATACCTAGGGGGAACAAAAATTTTAGACCCTCCTGATGGATTCTGAGTAGAAATAGCAATGGAAGTGTTCAAAGCATTATAACTAGGGGGAAATGACAGATTTTATCTAGGTGGAAGTGGTGTTCGAATAGGAGCTTGGGTGACAACCACATTTCCAGCAGAAATAGTCATAGCTTATGGGACCATAGTAGAATGGGCCATCTGGAGAGGAATAATTGAGTGAGAACAAACCAACAATGGTTGCCAATTTTTTTATCACATTAATCGGTAAGTGCGGACACAAATAGAACTCCCTAGATCCCACTGGAAACTAGAACAAAACATAACAAAATATGATACTTTCCCTAAGCTCTAACTATTGAGTTTACTAATAAAAAAGAGATAGACAACATACCTTTTAAATGTCGCTTCCTCTTTCCATTTCCATCCTAGCTCCACTCTAGTACTCTTGTGATATTGAATCTACAAGGGAACACAAGCCAACCAAAGTGAAAGCAATATAATAAACTCAACAAGAACCTATGTGATCAAGGAATCATACAATAAAACAAGACTAGTTTTATGGGAAATAAACATATCACTATATTGTATTTAATTGAAAGTGGAGATTACAACCAAAGCCTTGATTTCGCAAGGTCCCCTTTCGATGGCCCTTTGCTCCAACACACACTTTTTCTCCTTAGCCTTTGAATGAAGAATATCCACCATGTAGCTTGTAGAACTAAATAAATTCTCTCAAGAAGAAGTAGAAATCTCCATACAAATATTAGCCTAATCAACCTTAGCCTTTTCCATGAGAGATCCCTCTTTATATAGTGTGAAAAAGAGATGGATGAGGAGATTAGGATGATCCCACCAAATCAAAAAATCGATTAATATCCAAACCATTCAAAGGCCACCTCATCTTCTAGAATATCCCCTTCTAGAGCATTCGTGAAACTTGCCTTTTTCTTAGATTTTGGCATCGTCACACCCTAGTTATAGTGAAACCTGCAAATACATCGCACTACAGCCCTAGAACAGGGGGTGATGATCAGGTTGTTGATGATTGAAGCTATGTGATACATTCTCCATCTTACAAACCTGTGAGATGTGGAGCATTGCAACTATGTGAGTCTTTCTCTTAGCTTACAAACCTGAGAGAAATCCCATAAGAAGGGTACATGGTTCTTGCCTGAGACAGCTCTAGGAACGTAGAGATGACCTAATCCATTCATAGAGTTGATAAGAACTCCATATGATTATCCAGTGGAAAAGAGGATCTGTTGAGTTAGATGTGCTCGTGGCTGAGCACAAGGTGAATGTGTGAAATCCCAAAGTGTTGGGTGTATCATCATGTGAAAAACAATGAAGATGATGTATTAGCCTCCTCTGAGCAACAAAGTTGACGAGAATACTCCAGATGATTTTCCTGTGTGAGGCAATGTGAAAGAAGCTTTGTAGAGTGGACATGCCTGTGGACGAGCACAAGTGAACGTGTGAAGATCTGGTTCTTCTGTGTAATTCAGTGAACCAGAGATATGAGATCCCTATGGATGTGCCCCTAGTGGATGAGCACTAGTGGGTGTATCATATCCTTTGCAATATATTGTTCAAAAGTCAGACCTGCATGTAACCTTAATTGTTATGTAAAGGGTACAGTTTGGCCCCACCTTAATGTGATTAATAATAAATGTAAAAGAAAATTAATCTGGTTAATATTAATTATAATAATAAAATAATTATATTGTGACTTAGAGAGGTCATCCCTATTGAGCCAATAGACACTTCTGTTGATAGGACAATTCTAATATAAGTAAAGGAAGATTCCCCATTGTGGAATCACATCATTCATGTGAATTTGGAAATTTCATCCACTTGGGAAAAGGTGCACACCTCTCTTAGGCACTAGAGTTCTAGGGTTTGAGCACCCTCTTGTGTGCTAGTGTTTATCTTGGTGGTGAAGGTATTTCTCTTGGAAAATATAGCAAAGGATTTGTCTAGGTTTTCTTCCCTTGTTGAGAAGGGTTTACCCGGATACATCTTGTGTTCTTGTGCATGGTGCTTCTTCTTGTGATCTTGGTTGCTACAACATTTATGGTTATGGTTAAATGATAAAATGGAATGAAATTCATGCTTAACCTAAATTATTGAAAAATAAACATGGTATCAAAGCCTAGGTCTTGAAAGAACCCATTGCAAAAGCATACACGAAGTCTCCTCTCACCTTTTGCTGAACCGTATGACCCTTCTAGGGTTTCCAGAAAAATCTGTACGACCCTTCTTTTTAAGGTGTTTTAGCCATTGATACTTGAATGTTGGGGATGATTTTGGCATGTGAGAGTACGGCATCCTCCAATGCATCTCTAGAGACTCTCAGAGTGAAATTACGAGCATTTTGAAATTTTGGCCCTAGGGTTTCTAGGGTTTTGCTAATTTCTGTAGAAATTTCATAATTGTGTATTCTGCAACTCATTGAAGGAGCTCTTCAGTTCACCAGTGTTCTCCTATATTTCAAAGGATTATTTTTGTCAGTCATAAGTCACACAAAACCTAAAAGTGATATCCTAGCCTAGTCGTTAGGTTTTCTAGCCCAGTTGAAAAAGGGTTGTGAATAATCTAAAATTATGATGAACAAAACTATGTTGGAAGATAAGCTCGATGAATCAAGTAACTTCAAGTTCCTAGAAGACAAGACTTCTAAGGAAGAATTATTATGGGTGATACAAAAATGTGTCACTGTGACCACCTCCATAAAGATGTCAGAGGACAAAGATCAACCATGTTGCATTAGAGAAATCATATCAGCACCCTTAGGTATTCACTTGTATATTTTTTATTTGTATCATTGTCGTGAGGGAAATTGCAGGACGAAGGAACATTTTGCTGAAGTATTGGATCCAGAGGGATCTCAGTGCATTCAGAGGAACAACACACTATAAGTGAAGAATCCATGTTTGATTTTCATAATTGTCATTCCTCTAACCTATATTTCTAAAGTTTTCTACATTACAAGTTGGTGTTGTAGCTGTGAAAACAATCCTTAAATTGTTTTGATTATAGATATGTACCCATTATTCTCCTTTAGGAGATATTCTTGTTTTTGGTTCCCCTTTTTTTCTTGTTCCAGACAGGTTAAGAACAAAGGAAGATGCTCATCCTTCAGAGGGAGTCAAAACTATTTGAGAAAAAGGAAGAATAAAATCATCATTGAGACAACCAATCCAATAATGCATGATCATAATCCTTCTATGATTCCATAAGAAGAAGCATGCATGACACAGTATATTCTCAGAATAAGAGTCTTCATCAAACTTTGAAAAACATAAATCCCAAAGAAACATTCACCATAGTGAAGTATGATATTGAACACTTTAGGATATTTGGGTGCCCAGTTTATTTTCATGTACCCAAAGAGAAGAAGTCCAAGCTATACCCTTCAGGGACAAAGTATACATTTATGGGATAAACAATGAATCTTCAAAGACATTCCAGATCTACATCCTTGGTCAGAGAAAGATTGAGACAAACATAGATGTTTTCCTTGAAGAAGAGATATCCTTTCAAATATCCAAAGAATATCAGATGGAGATTAACAATGAGACAATACCTTCTCCCCCTTCATCATTTCAGAGGGAGACATACATTATTCCAGCTGATCCCGTTGCTCCAGTTGATATGTCTGGAGATATTGCAGTAGGGAATAAAAGGCCTACCTAGGCTCACTCTGCAAGAGGCAGAGGAACATACAATCCCCTCAAGGGACATCCTGAGAAATCAAAAGATATTTTCTAGCTATCCTTCAGTCATGAGCCACTTCATTGATTTTGAGCCTCCTTGTCTTGAAGAAGCAACAAGAGAATAAATATGGTAAGATGCCATAAAAAGAATACCAATATAAATTAAAATAATGATGTTCAAGATATCATTCAGAGACCAGAAGGGAATTCTGTGGTAAATTCCAAGTATATCTATAAGGTCAAACATGCAGCTGATGGAAGTGTCGATAAATAAAAAGCGATATCTATAGTCAAAGGTCTCTCACAAACATAGGGAGTTGTCTATGATGAGACACTTGATCTGGTAAGCCCGATACACTTCCATCCGTAATACCATCCATGATTTGGAAACTATATCAGATGGATGGATTCTTGATGAGTTTGGGTTTCAACAAGAGCATTGCTGATCCAAACCTATATTATTACAGTGTTGGTGACAAGAGCCTAATTTTGATGACTTATTCAGAAAGCCTTGTTGTTGAAAACAAGCAAGCATTGACTTCTGATTTTTTTATGAAGGATTTGAGTATGATGCACTACTTCTTGGGACAATAAGTATGACAGAGGACCAATGAGATTTTCCTAAGTCAAGGAAAATATACAGTGGGAATATTAAAGAAGTTTAGTATGACAGAATACAAATCCATCGTGATGGATTTAAAGAAGAAGATTGATGATGATTCAGATGAGACTGATCCATAGTTGATTGGATCACTGATGTATATGGTTGACGCCAGACTTGATTCATTCCATGCTTTGAATGTGCTTACTCATTTCACGAGTCAACCGATACAAACTCACTAGACAACAACAAACCATGTATTGAGATATATTTGAGGCACAGTTGTATATGGACTGAGATGTGGCTCTAGTGTGAACTTGAAGTTGTAGGATATGCCGATTCAGATTGAGCAGAAAGTGCAGTGGACCAGAAGAGCACATCCGATTGATTTTCTACCGTGAAGTTTACCATGGTTTCCTGATGCAGCAGGAAACAAAACTCTACAGCCTTGAGAACCACAAAGGTAGAGTATATACCATCGAGCGTGCGAAGCAATGTGGCTTCACAAGCTTCTGACAGATTTACTTGGCCATGGGATGGATCCTATGATGATAATCAAGAGCCGTGTGTAAATCTCCTTAAGAACCCAGTGTTTCCTGATGGATCGAAACACAATGAGATGAAATATCCTTATATCAGAGATATGCTGTAGAGGAAAACTGTACACTTACAGTACCTTCCTACACCTGAGAAGATTGTAGACATCTACACCAAACAAATTTGGTGAAGAATGCCTTCCTCATTGGAGTATTGATGACTCCAGTTAAGAAAAAAATCAAAATACATCCATGTGAGACTTGGCATGATGAAGAATGCCTCCCTAGATGAGAGGGAGTGTTGATGATTGAAACTATGTGAGACATTCTCTAGCTTACAAACCTATGATATGTGGATCATTGCAGCTATGTGAGTCTTTCTCTCAGCTTACAAACCTAAGAGAAATCCCTAAGAAGGGTACATGGTTCCTGCCTGAGACAGAGCTAGGAACGTAGAGATTAAATCCTCCATTCAGAGAGTTGAGGGGAACTCCAGATGATTATCTAGTGGGAAAGGCGATTTGTTGAGTTAGACGTGCCTGTGGCTGAGCACAAGGTGAACGTGTGAAATTCCAAAGTGCTGGGTGCATCGTCATGTGAACATAAATGAAGATGATGTATTAGCCTCCTCTGAGAAGAAAAGTTTATGGGAAGACTCTAGATGATTCTCCTGTGTGAGGAAGTGGGAAAGAAGCTTTGTAGAGTGGACCTACCTGTGGACAAGCAAATGTGAATGTGTGAAGATCTGGTTCTTCTGTGTAATGCAGTGAACCAGAGATATGACATCCCTATGAATATGCCCCTAGTGGACGAGCCCTAGTGGGTGTATAAGATCCTTTTCTATATATTGTTCAAGAGTCATAGCTGCTTGTAACCCTAATTTTTATGTAAAGGGTACATGTCGGCCCCACCTTAATGTGATTAATAATAAATGTAAAATAAAATTAATCTGGTTAATATTAATATTAATAATTATAATTATATTGTGACTTAGAGAGGTTGTCCCTATTGAGCCAATAGACACTTCCATTGATAGGGAAAGTCTAATATAAGTAAAGGAAGATTCCCCATTGTGGAATCATATCATTCATGTGAGTTTGGAAATTTTAGCAAGTACATCTACTTGGTTAAAGGTGCAGACCTCTCTTGGGTGCTAGAGTTCTAGGGTTTGGGCACCCTCTTGTGTGCTAGGGTTTATCTTGGTGGTGAAGGTATTTCTCTTGGAAAATATAGCAAAGGATTTGGTTGGGTTTTATTCCCTTGTTGAGAAGGGTTTCCCAGGATACATATTGTGTTCTTGTGCATGGTGCTTCTTCTTGTGATCTTGGTTGCTGCAACATTTATGGTTATGGTTAAATGCTAAAATGGAATGAACTTCATTCTTAACCTAACTCATTGAAAAATCAACATAGGAATCGTCGCACCCCATGCATTTTGTAGTGTGAGATGACCTTCCTTAATAGGGTTTTTGAGAAGAGAAAGCTAGTCAATTTCCTCATGGAGAAAGAATCTTTTTATCTTTTCATGGGAACATGAACACATGTTTTCAGTGGATTATTGGGGTGACCAAAATAATGTGTAACAAAGGGAAGAATGCAAATTTCATTTTTACAGGCACAGGTCCCCTATCCAAAGACAACAACTGATTACAAGAAGACCTCATTTGAATTCGATATAAAGGATTTCCATCCTGTTGATCAGATGGATATGCACAAACAGACAGGGGAGATGACTTTTTCAACCCTAACAAACACTTCATTGTCAACTTCCAAATTACATATATCACTGACTAATATCCAGTCTCAATTAAATATTGAAAAGATCTCTTCTTTGGCCAAGGATAATAAGATAAAATCATTAGAAGAACTAATACTTAAGATTGGATATGACCCAACTAATGTCAAAGCATTAGAAGAGTTGATTAAGAAGAAGAATGATGACATCACATCACTCAGGAAACAATTGAAGCTACCAACTACATAGGATTTACAGACTAAAGAAGTGACTAAGACAGAGAGCCAAAAGGAAGAAATGATCAAATTGATTATGGAGCAAAATGCACAGATTAGGGAAATGGAAGCAGATATGGACAAGCTGATCAAGGAAAAGAGAATAATGCACAGTTGGCCATGGTTCCACCAGATGCAGTGCCCCTGATAGGGATACGAACAAAAAAAGTTTCTACATCAACATCAACCCCAACACAAACTTCAGATGCCTCAGATAAATTGGTGAAATCTATGGAGGACATGTCCATACAAGGAGCAGAAATACAAAAGTTACAGGAAGAGGTAAAGTAATTACAGGAACATAAAGTAATGGTAGAGACTTTCCAGCAAGCATAAATGCATAAATATCAGAGGCTCAACTAACGACTACAACAATTAGGAAAAGAAACAACCATGGAAAATACCTTAGCCCAAGCTAAGGAAAATATATGGATAGACATCAATAAATCCATGACAGAGATTTGGCCTTCTATATAGATCATCTTTGAGAAGCATGAGTTAATTCAAAAATCTAGAGGAGCCATTGAAATCATTAAAGAAGAATTGGAAGAAAATCCAACAGAAGCCACATATCTCATCAGGTTTCTAAATTCTAAAAACAAAAAGGAGTTAGAAGAGCTAGAGATAGAAGACATAACTGAAACTATATTGGAAATAAAAAGGATTCTAAATAAGAAATGTGTTGGTTTAATTACTCTTCTCTTCTACTTTATCATTCATCTACTCTGATCCTATTTGAACCAGGTTCAGACTTAATAGGCTCCCAACAAAATCCCTCTAAAACTATCAGCCCCTCTAGTAGACTAGAAGGCAACGCAACACACAGAGTGCACTACGCAGTATCGCCCAAGATAGCTCTATGGGTGGTTGAAATACTTAGGTTTTTGCAGCCTGGGAATGAGTGGAGATATGTGGTTGTATCTTGTAATCTTTATTTATTCAGTCTAGCATCCGATTATAGCAATTATTCTACTCATGCATGTGAAATACCATATCTAACTAGTTAATTCATTTATCTAACATTCATCACATAAAAACAATAAATACACATACATTCATTCAAACACCACATGTATTACCGTGGTTCACTCCCTCTTGGGATAAATCCACAAATATCTGGCTCTCAAGATCTTTATTATCGTTTAGTAATATGTCACGTCGTGCGTGTTTATAATCTTAGATCTTACTATCGTCAACAGGATCCTCGATCCATGCGAGGCTGACTAGATCACACCAATCTCCTCATCCTGTGATCTAATCCTTAGGATTAAGTCGCTCACTTCTTCCCTAGCTCACCAACTCACTGAATAGTATAGTTTTTACAACTCTCTACCATCTGTTCTCTGTTCTCTGCTCTCTTCCTCTCTTCCTTCTCTCTCTCTTTTTTCTATCAGGATATCCCTCCATCCTCTAAGTACTACCTATTTATATTCTTGGCTAATCAACCATTACAATACATTACAAAATCCCTAACCCTAGCATCTTTAGGTATTCCCTGCATGCGCGCTTCGCTTGCTTCCCTCACACGTGTTACTTTTCCTTCCAACTACCCTTTTCTCCTTTCATGCTTCTCTTCCCAAAAATGGACTTTTCTCCTGATTATGTCTACATCGAACATGCTCCCAACACTGACATGTGGCTCGTCCCAAGCCACCTAAACTTTGTGCGCTTCTTCAATAGCTCCCGCGAGAGTCTAGAACTTCTCTGTGAGTTCCCTTGCTTGTGTTTGAGCCTGCATGGTATTTTCTCTGAGTGCATCCAATACTTGCGTTGTAATCTCCTTGCTGATCATTTCAACGCACTCTTCCTAAGTTTGCGCCATGTTATTCTTTGCCTTTTCTGCTTGCACAATGACCTCCATTGCTAGCTCTTGGAGAGTTTCCATTTGATCTTGTCGATCCTTCTTCTGTTTCTGCAAGACTATGAGTTCTGCTTGCAACTTATTCATATATTGTACTCCTTTGAGGCACTTATTTATCTTCATCGTCTTATGCCTACACTTGAGGTCCTGGATAGTTGCACTTATCTTCTCCTCTTCCTATTCCCACTGCTGGACCTGTTGTTCCTCCTCGAGATTTGTCCATAGTTGTGCTTCTCTATCGAACAAGTCGGCAGTTGCACTGACTTGCCGCTCCATTTCCTCCAACTTCCCTACTACTTCCTGCTTCCTTTGCTCCTTCACCTTCGGGGGAGTGGTAGGGATGAGTTGTTCCTCGAGGTTCTCAATGTCCTGTCTGTATTGATCGATTGTTTTCACAATCTGATCAATTTTCTACATCGTCGTGGGATATTCTATTTGCGCATTCTTTGGAATTTTTTCATAGGCTACAACCAATCCCTACTCGAGCCTATCCACACGATCCTTTTCGTCTTTGGTATCCAACTTGACTTGCTCGAGAACCAACTCTAACCCCTTTTTTTTGTCCTTCGTGTGCTGCAATTCTATTGCGTCTGTACATGCACGCGAATGTACCTCCTGCAAAACATTGACTTGCAGTTTATATAATGCCTTGGTTGGTATGAGCCCCATTTCCAACTATGTTTGTGCTGTATATTTCAAGAGTGTCTGGCCCACAATTTCATCCATGCGAAACATGCTTGGTGTAACATGAAAATTCGAGCTCGACTGTGCTATCGTCTGGATCATATCCTACTTACTTGGTAGAGCCTTGGCTCTTTCTTCTGATGTTGTGGGGACTAACTCTATTCCTCTTCCTTCCCTTTGTGTTTCTATGATATGTTCTAGGAGATGCCTCATGCTGGCCAGCTCATCCTGAATCCTATCCCTTTGGTGTTGGACTTCTTCAAAATCCTCCATTGTTCGGTCCTATACCATTTCGGCCACGAGGTCCGCGTCATCCTTGATGATTGTATATTCCGGTGGCATTTTTTGGCATTATCCTTCTTGCATGCACCCCTAGTGTGTATGGTCAACCTCTTGGTCTAGACTTGTTCTTGTTGGGTAGAACTTGATGTGGTCCTCTGTGCTATCTCAGTCTCTTTTTCTTGTTCATGTGGCGCTTGGGTGTTGTTCTTCTTGCCCTCCTGGGTGCCTTTCTTTGGCACACCCCCTTTCTTTTATTGTGCCGGCTTCAACCCTAGATTTGGCTTCTTGGGCATAGTTTTGTCTCATGCATGTGTATGTTCTTGCCCTGCATAAAACTCCTTATCCATGGACATCTCTTGATTCAAAAATGGAACTCTTCGGTCATCTTGCCAATCCTTGATGTCCATCTCTACGTCCTCTTCCTTGATGCAGTATCTCATTTGTAGCCATTCCTTCTTTGGATCCTTCCATGCTTGGATCCATACTATATGCCTAGTCACTTTAAATTTGGCTATGCCCTGATATTGTGCGACTAGTTCTAGCGTGATCCGCGACATGTTGGTAATGCTTTCCTACAGGTCATTATAATACTCTGCGAACATGCCTGCATTTTCACTTTTGTTTTTGGGGTCTGAAGTTCTCCCCAATTATAGGTATCGCGCTACGCGACAACGAGTGGATCACTTACAAAATTATGAATACTCAAGATCCCTCCATCCAACCAAGGCGATCAGGTGAGTATACAAGAGTAGTGAAACTCTATCCCCAAGTCCTACACGTCTTTGTAGTCCTCCAGGAATAGGTTTAATAAGTACGGGGCCCAAATAAGCATAGTTCCCTCTGCACACTGTGTTGCAGCTTCGACGAGCCTGCAAAGGACTTCCTCCTTGCGACACTTTCTGAGTAACTTGCACGCCATGAGTTTGGTGGCCATCCTTGTTGCTGCATCATTGATGCGTTTAATGATAATTCTGCACAACCCTCTTTCTGTGCCATACATCTTCTTCATTTCCTCAACCAACGCCTTCTCCTTTGTCTTGTCATTGAGGAAATGCATGAGACTCTCTCCCCGAGATGATAGCCCCGAAATAAATGCAATGAGATCTACTTCTATCGAGACAGGCTCATCCACCCATAGGTAGCCTCCGTGGGTAAATTCCATCAGTTGCTTAATGCAATTATTTACGTCGCAAGCCCTTCCAAAGTGTGGGATATTCAACAGGCTTAGAATCCTAGTGTTGACCAATCCAACTTCCCACTGTTTTGGTTGGAAAATTGGCTCACCGAAGGGTCCTATACCCACGGTATCCATGTAAACTTTCTTCACAAGCTTAGGAAACTTATCCATGTCGGTCACATCGTGATCCAAGTACCATTGTTTTTCCATACAGCCTAACAGGTTAGCCATGATACGCACCCATTTTGGAATGCGTGGTAAGACTATGGTTGTTTTAGCCTTCCCGCGTGGTAATATTGATACTGGATGCTTTCCCTTCTGCTGTGGTGGCTGACTCGAGGTTCCAACCTACATTTTTCTCTCCTCTTTATACTTCTTTGGTTGACCGATGATATCTTCTACTATGCCCTCCTATTTCTTCTCCGACGTTGTTGTGTGTGACCTTTCTGGTGCAGTCGCTTTTGTCTGTTTTGGGACCGTCCCATTAACCCTCGGGGCTTCTTTAGGATTTTCAGGGCATGAAGGATTACCTTCTTCCTCAGCCTACTGGCTCTGTCCCCCTTTCTGGAATGTCGATGTCCATGCCTACTGTTGCTGTTTGTTGGGTTTCCTCCACCACTAGTGTGGGGCTCATTGGTTCCATATTGGGTGAAGGGATTTCATCAAGTTGATGAATTTAGTAGTTTGTGCTGGCTCCTGTTCGCTTCCCTATGGTTTTTGAGTTTCTCTAAGGTTGCTTTGAGGTCATCTGTAGGCCTGGATCAATGCTCCTAGCTTGGGTGGTGCCATGGTGTTAAAAATGGTCTTCCCCGAGCTTAGTTCATTTTGTAACTCCTGCAAACTCGCTCTCTACTCCATTTACTCTGTTGACTGTCTCTATACATATTCAATCGACTCCCATTGATCATTCCTCTAAGTTTTGTTCCTCCCAAATCCTTCAACTGTACATCTCCCCCATTTGTGACAGTATTTACATCATATGGTGCCAACCAATGCATTCTGAGTTTTCTTGGGTGTTGAAGAGACTTATTGTCACACACCAAGACTACGTCTCCCTCCTTGAAAATTTTCCTCTTGATATGTCTATCATGCCAGGCTTTGTCCCTTGCTTTCTATAGCTCTTGGTGAAACCCTGATAGAATCCTATCTTCTTCCATGATCATTAGCTAAATTAGCCTTTCTTGTACTACACCTCATTCTGTCATATTCGTAATTGCTGCTACGCGCAGACTAGGTACCAAAAACTCTAAGGGCACCACTGCTTCTTGTCCATACACCAATATTAATGGTGTCTGACCTGTCAATTTTTTACATGCCATCCTGTATGCCCATAGTACTATTGGTATCTTCAAGCCCCAATCATCCCTATTAACATTGCATATCTTTGTCAATGCATTTTCGAGGATCTTATCAAAGGCTTTCAATGTTCCATTTTCTTGAGGATGATATGGTGTACTCTTTTGATGATAAACTTCAAAATCCTCAGTCATCACCTTAATAATGTTGTTAATGAAGTGAGTGCCTTAGTCACTCATCACAATCCTTGGGCATCTAAATCTAGTGATCACGTGCTCAAACAAGAAGTGTGTTGTTGTCTCCGCACTGCAATATTTTACTGGTGCTGCTTCTTCCCATCTTGTTAAGTATTCTATCACAGTAATAATATACCTTGCTCCTGACCTTTTTGCTGGTGGGTTAATTGGTCCCACAAAATCTATTGCCCATTTTTTGAATACCTACAAGGTTACTTGTGGCTTCAGGGGCATATCATCCCATCTATTAGGTTTACCAACCCTCTGACACACATCACATCGCTGGCGGTAGTCCTTTGAATCTCTCAGAACAATCGACCACCATAGTCCTACACACAATACCTTCTGCATGATAAATTTTCCGGCATAATGTCCTCCTTCTATTCCCTCATGGGCCTCTGCTAAAATCCCAGGTCATTCATGTTATAATACACATATTCTCAAGATGTTGTCTTCACCCATCTTGTATAAGTGTCCTACAATCAATTGATAGTCGCAACTATGACTACTTTTCTTCTGTGCAATGTTGAATTCTTGTGGCACAATCCTTGTACTTAAGTATTGAATGATGTCGGAAAATTATTCATCAACTACTTGGACTGAAAATAACTATGCATCGAGAAATTTGTCCTCTAGATTCGTAGGTTCCTCTCCATTAGTGATCCTTGACAGACGATCAGGTCCTACGTTCAACTTCCTTGTTTTGACTATCAATTCAAAGTCAAATTCCTGGAACATCAATAACCATCTACAAATTATCCCTCCCAACACTGGCTTGTTGACTAGGTATTGGAGAGATGAATGGTCTGTAAACATCTTGAAAGGTTTTCCCAATAAGTAATGTCTAAACTTCTGAAGCGCATAGACCATAGCTAATCCTTCTCTCTCCGTGGTATTGTAATTATGATATGACTCTGATAGTTTTCTACAACAAATGATATAGGATGGTCCAATTAACCTACTCCTGGCTGCGCCAGAATAACTCCAAGTGCTATGGATGATGCATCTACATGCACATGGAATTCCTTTTCCCAATCTAGGAATACTAGTATTGGTGTGATTACCATCTTCTCTTTCAGGGTGTCCAATCCTCGCTGACAGTCCTCATTCCACTGAAACTTGCTATCTTTTCTCAACAATTTATCCATAGGCACAGTGATCTGTGAATACCCCTTTATAAATTTCCTATAGTATCTTGTGTGTCATATTTTTTCTCTTAACTGACGTACTGATTTTAGTGGTGGTAGATTTGTTGATTAAGGTTGGTTGTCATTGATGTCAACCCTTGAAGAAAGCCCCGTAGCACAAAGGTTTGAGTAATGGAC
>ML784160.1:1224364-1235237 GCA_009831015.1 Picea engelmannii | reverse complement strand
GTTAGTTTGTCCGTGACATGTGGGACTAACCTGTTTCTAAGAAACCGCGACTCAGGGGCATCTAAGCCATCAAAATCACCCGGGGATCGCACCCGGCCTGAGCCACACAAACCCTTAACATGGTTGGATTTTTTGTCCCCGCAGGTTTCAAACCGATGACTTTAACATCACAGAGTGCCTTAACAGTACACTCCGTCACTGACTGTCCTACACCTCAGGGACATTAAATTTTACAATATTATTTAAAAATAAAATTATATTTATTCTTTATCCCTTATCACAAAAGTAATATTCGTCCTCTCTCATATAGTCTGATGGTTGATTCCTTCTGCACACGAGAGTGAATAATGATTAATTCCCGAAAATGATTTCTCTCCCTAAATACACCAAGGCTAACAATAGATATTGCATGTGCCTTAGTGTATTTGGGGATTTTCGAGTGCAATTGATTTACATATTGAATCAGAAAATCAAACAACTCCAGAATCAAGCCATGGAGTTGTTAAAGGTTCAATGGACCTGGTACAGTCCTAAGAATGCAACTTGGGAGTTCGATGATGCTATGCAGGTAGAGTATCTGCATATTTTTGAAGATTTTTGAAATTTTGTATGTACCTGTGTATATGATGCACTAAGGACAATGCATAATTAATGGGGAGGGGAAAGTCATATCCCTAATCCAAAACTCTTTGAAATTGTACATATATACTAGTGAGCCGATTGTCACATACCCACTACGACAAAAATCAAATTTTCGCTCTTCTTCAAGGGATAGAATCCTCAAATTCCTACGGGGGCGTAGCGCAGGCTAGCTCTTCCCTTATCCACCTCCATGTGATCGTTGGTTATGACCACACGCCAAGCCAAGAGGCGCCTTTCTCATTTTACGACTCAGTGATGCAAGAGAGTCAAGTCTTTCGATTGTTCAAACTCCGAAACTGGAAATCTTACCTTCGATGAGATCGACGGCTGTGAATCTCCCCTTGATCTGACGGTCCTGGCCGTATCGAGATTTCGATAACCGAGAGTTCGAAATGCAGTGACCCAAACCACTGGTCACTCCATTCCCCGAACTATGATACGCAAGTTCTTGTACGAGATCCAACGATCCTCAATGATTTGGATCCAACGGTCTAGATCTTTTCGGAGTTTCGTGAACCGAGAGTTAACGATGCAGCGACTCCAAATCTCTTGTCACTCCAATCCCCGAATTTCGATATGGGAATTCATGTATGAGATCAACGACCCTCGTTGATCTGGATCTGACGGTCACTATCCCTCCTCAGCTTAAGGGTGTTGAAAGACACTCAGTCTTAATCGCGCGTCGGGGTTTCGTATACCAGGATTTCATGACTTGTGAAGATGAGGGGTCTTGCCCTCTGGTTTCCTGGATGCCGAAATGCCGAAACTTATTCACACTAAATCGGCTCATCCACAGAGCGCATTGGGGTTTCATATACCAGGATTTCACGACTTGCGAAGACGAGGGGTCTTTCCCTCTGGTTTCCTGGATGTTGAAATGCCGAAACTTATTCACACTAAACTGGCTCATCCACAGAGCGCATCGGGGTTTCGTATACCGGGATTTCATGACTTGCGAAGACGAGGGGTCTTGCCCTCTAGTTTCCTGGATGCTGAAATGCCGAAACTTGTTCACACTAAACCGATGGTCCAGATCACTCATGGATCAACATCGCGATTTCGTGAATCGTGAGTTCGTGCGGTCTTACCCTTTGACAACTCCAAGTTGCGAGTCAGCGAATTGCTACCCAACTGCCATGTGTCCTGTGCCGATGGACGGTTCCGAATACTTTGGGACTTTCAGGACTTTGACGAGTCCTCTCTCCCCTGCATGAACCAGGTTAAACCTCGTGTGTATTTTCTGGATCCGACGACTATCAATCCCTTGCACTTGATCTGAAAATTCATATCTATTCTCCTATGCACTCTTCTCTGGTTGTCTGGACGTAGGCTCCAACGGTCCATATTTTCCCCTGCGAATCGACGATTCTCCCTTCAGGACTTTAGGGAAATCCTCACCTCTATTTCCCCGAATTGAACCAACGGTTCAGATCCGATTTCAATCACGGTCTATTTGTCACTCTTGAGCTTTCATATGCTTTGAAACCTTCAAAGGGTTTCTCGACCTCTGCACTCCATGCAGGGTTCTTGTACACAACGGTGCAATCCTTCCTGAGCTTGTCCAGGACTCAACGAGTTCTGGGTTCGGTTTGCCTCGCAGAGAGCCTATGTCAATCTGCACTACCTCTCCTAAGATTAAAAAAATTTGTCCTCCAAGAGACTCTAAACAATTAGGAGGGTTGGCATGCATACATGAAACTGTGTCCGAGGTCGACGAACACACAGTTCGTGAATCTGGCTTATGCCTCCACAGGACACAAGCATTTACAAGTATAAAATCATCTCCTAACCATCTAATTTCTTACTAGCCTAGTTATACAATCAAGAAGAAATAGGGGAGATACAGTATATCCATTAAGAAATATGCACAATTCCTGAATCATACACAGTATAACCAATTCATACACAGTTACGGCTAAATTACACAGGGTAGGAAATTGCTTATCTATTACAGGTTGCTTCCAACCAACTGACTGTAGGTGTTCGTCCTTCCCCCCGACCATAGGCACAGAGGCATTCATTCTTAGCACTCTGGCCACCCCCGTGCCAAGCCATGATATCACCAAGAAATTCTCACACTTCTCGAGGGTTCTTCCTTCGTTTCCTCTTCTATTTGGGTCTTGTTCTCTGTAACTCAGATCTTTCTCTCTCAGTTATGGCCTCGGCGAGGTTTCTCAGATGATCCTCGGCATCAATCTCGCGGCCTTTAGTTCATGACTCGCTGGAGAGCTTCGCACATCTCCCTTGCGAGCTTACACTCTTTTTTCTGGTGTCTCCTCTTCCATGTGTATCCCTCTTACCTTGGAAGGTTTGCCAACCTATCATGTTCCTTCTGTCAGAAGGAAGCTTAGGTTTGCAGGTCCCTACAGTACTTTGGGCTGATAGCCCATGTTTCCATTCATGGGGGTGGTTGATAATTCAACCACCGGTCCTTTCTTCATTAATTGATTTCTCTCCTTAGGATCCAAAGGAGGTTGTCATCCTCATCAAGGGAAATTTGGGGTTATTTGTCATAATGAACCCTCTCTTATAGTTTTCACATTCTTCCTCTAATGATATCATGGCATGTACTTTCAAGGCTTCACCCCCACAGTCAGTCATTGGAAACTCAATCAATAATACATTTACATTGTCCTCATGCCTTAGCATGGTAATTCTTATTTTATGATTAATTACAAATTGGGAGAAATAGGGTGTTACACCGATGGTACCAATTGTAAGTGTAAATGTACATATAGGCTAGTGAATTGCTGGCACTAAGTTTTGGTGTTTCATACACCTAAGTAGTGAGTGAGAATTGTTATCAAAGAAAGGGTGTGCACATTTCACTATGTTTTACGCACTTGGATAAGTGCACGAGGATTAACTAGGAGTGTGCACCGAGCCTAGTTATATATGTATGTATGTATGTATGTATATGACTATATATGTATTGAAGTTGGTGAGCCTGTGTGATAAGGAGGCTACTGAGTCAGGATGCACATAGGCCAGTGAGGCTATCCATGTAAAACTAATCATACTCAAGTTATTAATATATTATTAGATATACACATACACAGATCAAACGAAAAGAGATGGGGGGCGAACTCCACCCGAAAAGGGAAAAGACGGGGGGCGATTAAGTCACAGGGAATATTTTATTAATGTTTATGGAAAAGTGTAAGTTATGGATAAATTATTTTATCCTAAGTTTGCTAGGATGGGAATGAGTCACCAAGTGGTGAAAACTACTTCTGAAGGTGACAAGTGTCAAGTTTAAGTCATGCAATATTTTTTTTCGGCCCTAGTGTGTTGTGGGGGGAGAAATCATTTTCGAGGATTATTCAGTATTCACTCTCATGTGCAAAAAGGGGCAAACCATATGAGAGATTATGATTGTTACCTTATATGGATAGAAGAGATTGTAAGGGGTTTTCAGTATTCTAATCAAAGTTTTGTTGTCAAAGAGGCGGGTTGTCAGGCCCATGAGCAGTCTCTCTAGGTGAGACACTTGCTATCAAAGAGGCGGGTTGTCAGGCCTATGAGAATCCTCTCTAGGTGATAATTTTGGTGGGATTTTTTCCTTGGTGAGTTGGGCATTAGTTGCAGGGCTCAGAGAATTCATGTCCAACTTGTTGTCGATAACCCTGAAAGGGAAGTGGGGCATCTGAGGGACTATTGAGAAGATAAGGAGCACACTTCCTTGGGTATGAGAGATTGTAGACTACTTGCAACAGTGGCTCCTTGGACTGAGCAATTATGTTGATTGTCAGACCTTAACTTGGAATTAAGAAATTTTTTTCCCTGGTGGAGTTAATCCCCAGCTCGGGGGTGATTTTTTGCTGAAAGTATATGAGAAACAGAGTTTGTGGCTAGGAGGAACGTCTGAGTTATGCACGTATTTTGTGACTTTCCATAAAAGATAATTGTCTTTATGTGCTTGTCTCATATATTGTGTGCTTATTTATTTGTGTTTAATATGGGTTTGATTCTTGTATGTTGTTTCATATAAGGAATTATTGTTATTCTATATTATTTTGCTTGCACATGTGTGTGGTGTTGTTAGTCAATATTTGTAGTCATGCATGCATATGACATATATTGATAGTCTTTCATGTTAAGTTAATATTAGGATTTTGGTTATGAGTCTTCAAGATGAGTTTGAATGGTCTTGCACACATATAATACCTTGTGCATACAAGGAAGAAGTTTGCATGCACAAGGAGGACAAAATTGGTGTTTAACGCCAGAATGGTTGTGTGCACAATAGTGTTGTGTGTTCAATATGCTTGTGAGTAGTTTTTTTGTGTTAATTTCGCTGTTATAAGTTCTATAACACGAACTCAAACTTGGGGTTGAGTGTTAGAATATAGAATATTGTGCTTATTTTACCATTGACGATACCCTTGTCACCCAACCATATGCCGAAGCCACCCTCCGAGCACATTAACCTTGAATGAGAATTACTCCGGAAGCAAACCTTGGGCTAGATAACCAAACAAGGTGTAGCACATCTTCCTTCAAGGATAGTGCACCAACAATAGCTGATCAGATAGTCCAAACCCTAGCTAAGAGATAGTTCAAGCCAAAACTAAAAACTAGTTGCTGCAGTAGCTGCACCTGCAGCTCTCCTCCACACGTGCGCACCAAACTGGGAACTGCAGTGCGCACCAGTTGTTTCTCTGCAATTATGAGATGTGTCAAATGAGAATTGGCACCCTGTAGTGGTTTTGCCAGATTTTTTGGGGCCGACTTCTCCTCTTGGGTACATGTCTGTTCAGTATATTATTTTTAATTCTGGCCGACTTCTTCTCTTGGAGGCTAATAACCTAATATAAATTATCTTCTTGAGCCGACAAGACTTCTAGGGTTATTAGCCAACTCATTAGGGTTTTCTCTTGCTTTCTAGAGTCTCCTATTCTCGTCAGGTTTACACGTGGAGGTAAATACCTCCCACAGCTACCATAATATTAACACTCCCTCCTAGCTAGGGAGGTATTACAAGTAATGGTCTTGAGAACAAAAACATACCATTTACCAGGTAGAATCAACATAGTCGTTTAGACTACCTCATGACTAAATCATGAGAATCATCATCACCATTAGCAACATCATCTCTCGAAACCATACTTCATCTGAGTAATTAGACATGATGTTGGATAGGTCACTCACACCATAGAGTGATACATGAGTCATTCTTATGATTCTCTAAACTATTTTCTGTTTGGAAAATCTATGTTCATCATTCATCTGGATGATGATTATCTCCAATAAAATGTTGATAGTCTTCAAGGAAATTAGAAGAAGAATAAAAAACAACTGTGTCTATCCATAGTAGTACATAACTACAATCCAATGGTACATGACCACACCAAGTAACACACAAGTACTTGATCAGCTACGTATAGTCACGAACAATGGAACATATCCACCACAGTAGTCTTCATCTACTGTCATATAGTCTTCATAACAAACATCTGATAGCATCTTGCATAGAAACAATGTTATGATATAAAATGAATCATTTGGGCCAATCTTTCACTCACATCTGTGAGCTCTGAAAGAATATCTTCCTCATGAATAGTGGAACATATCCACCACAATAGTCTACATCTACTGTCATACAGTCTTCATAAAAAACATCTGATAGCAACCTACATAAAAACAATGTTATGATATAAACTAAATCATCTGGGCAAATCTTTCACTCACATCTGTGAGCTCTGAAAGAATATCTGCCTCAGAGTAGAATAATGAGATATCTAGACTATTCTTCTCAAGCAAGGAAGAATAAATGTCATGTCTTATGAACCTGGACCATTCCTCACCCTAGGCCATTCTTCCTACACTAATAAAAGTGCACCCTAGAGAGAATGTATAACCCTAAGGAATGCTGAGCCTAGACCATTCCTCACCCTGGGCCATTCCTCTTACACTAATCAAAGTGCACCCTGGAGAGAATGTATAAACCCTAAGGAATGTCTGTCCCTGATTGTTGAGCCTGGACCATTTCCCACCCTGGGCCATTCCTCCTACACTAATCAAAGTGCACCCTGGAGAGAATGTATAAACCCTAAGGAATGACTGTTCGGACCATTTCCTCTGTTAACCACAAGAGGAAAAGATTGTCTTGCATCAACCTCCAAAACAGACCATTCCTCATGTTAACCACAATGATAAATCGTTGTCCGGCGAGGTGGGCCAGTCTTCTTGAGTAACCCTCAAGAAGAGAGACTGCCCTAGACCACTCCCCATGTTAACCACAATGGGAAGTCACTGTCCGTCAGAAATCTCAATCCACTTTCCGAACAGGAAAGCATCTGTCCAAGATGGACTATTTTTCAATGAATGTCTTCAATAATATTTTCAGTACTCCCTCCCAACCTGGGAGTCATTTCTTCATTTTTCAATAAGGAAGTTCTTTCCACGAGCTCCATTTTGAGTACGCAAACTCTTTCATCTTGGATAGAAGTTTTACCAAAATGTCTTCTTATCTGGTCATCTGTGGAGTTATGTATTGGAGAACCATTTTCTCCTTTCTGGACTTCATCATGGATAATGTAATTCTTGATTTCAAATGTATTTTAGTCTGGAACACTGTGAAGGCTTCATGTATATCTAAACAATAGAGTATATCATAGTTGGAAAACTGGAACATATCCATGTGTGATCCGGATTATTTTCGGCACGAAATGCGAGCGAAGATATAATAAAGAAATGAACAAAGATATCATAGATATTCAATAATATAACATGAATGTATCAAAGATGCAACCATAAACACATATATACAGTAATACATGATTTCTATCAAGGAAATAAATGTACAGAGACTGTAAAATACAGAGTGAAAGACTCGCTAGAATGGTGGCAACTTATCTCTGTGAAGAGATGTGACGACTACTCGCATCTATGACAAGATAATTACAATAAGGCTATAGAGGCATTTTTACAATAGATAGGAATGCTAAAATTCCTATATATCCAAAATCCTAACCCTAGGAGATGAAGCGCCAAAAGTGATGTGGGCCCCGTTTGGGTAAGTTAGTACATCAACTTCCCGGGGTCGTAACTTTTGCATATGAACTCTGTTTTAGGCGTATGATAGCTCGTTGGAAAGGTATAATCAAGGAGATTCATTTTGGGGGATCAATAATGCCTTTGGAAATCATTGAGAACCTCTATCTAGAAAAACCTTCATTTAGGCCCTCAAAATGGCCCCGGAAGTTAAAACCTGCTAAAAATAGTAAATTTCCAAAATTGCCAGAAAATTGTTTTGAGCCAGTCGAAAAAGGTGGGTGGCCACTAATATCCACCTCGATCAATCCTCCATCCTTAGGAAGCAATGGTATCCATTGTGTTGAGTTCCCAGGGGAGAGGGAAAAGTGTTTGTTGAATCTGCATCTTGGTGAGCTGCTTGTCTTGCTGGAGACGTCGCGCTGCCCAGTTTGTGGAAATCTATCATGAACCTGTTGAATTTGAGGTTGTTCAACAAGTCGAGATACATGGAAAGATGATGTGCAGAAGGAATATTTGCGCTTTGCTGCAACCTTGTCAACTTGCTTCTGTTTGATAGAAGGTGCTTGGGGCAAGGCTGTAGTGGTTGCAGTGTCCTTTTGTTCTCCTTTTGAACAGATTATGAAGAAGCTAAATTTTGCAGTATGAGATACTACCTTGTGGCACTTTTTAGGTGGAATAGTAGTCGGAACTACCTCTGGTATTCTGTAGAGATGACCCCCCAGAGAAACAATGACACTGCGGGGTCGAGACTCATAAACAACATGGCGCTTCCACATATATGGTTGGCCCAAGAGAACATCACAGACATCCAGTGGGGAAACATCACATAATACCTCATCCTTGAAGGGTTAGATGTCGTATGACAATTGACATTGTTGGATGACACGAATATCTCGTCCTTGGCGAAGCCACCCAATGTTGTATGGTTGTGGGTGTGGTGTTGTTGACAATCCCAATTGTTTGATGACCTTTGTTGAGATGAGGTTCTTCTGGCTTCCGCAATCAACAATAAAATGTTGCGGGGTCCCCTTCACCCACATCTGTGAATGAAAAAGGTGCTCCCCCTCTTTGGGATCTGTTGGTTCTTCTGGTTGAATTGTTGCGGTTGTGACAATAGCAGTGGGGTCTGCGTCAATGATCTATCTTTTCTCAGTATTTTCAGAATCGGATTCTGAATCAGGGTTCGGATCCTTGTCTTTGATCTCGGCCACCAATGACTGTCTTGAGCGACATTCATCAGTGTTTTGCTAGAGGCTTTTGTGGAAATCGCACCATTTTCCAGTGTCCTTCTTTGTCTTCCCGTGACCCTTCTTTTCCTGTGTCTTGGACTAGTTTTCAGGAGACTGTTTGTTAGGGATATCTTTGTCATACTTCGGTTGTTGCAGATTTTCAGACCCGAACTCCTGTTTGTTCTGGTGCTTAAATTTCTGCTCAATTTTAACAGCATATCGATAAGTAGCACCGAGTAATGAGATGTCCAAAAAATCCATTTCAGTTTGGATGTATCTGTGCAGAGCCCCACGGTATTTCAGAACCAAATGTCACTCGGAGTCTTTGATACCTAGCTTGGTGCACAAGGTATGGAAGGCATTGGTGAACTCCAAAACTTCTTGGCCCCTCTCTTGCCGCAGTGTGGTCCATCTCATGTACTGGTCCTCATAGTTTCCAATAGGGTAATATTGTTCCTTTACCGCATCCACAAAAAAATCCCAAGTGGGATCGGCCCCGTATATTCCAAACTCCTCTGTGGAACTTTGCTCCTAGTAAGTTTCCCACCAATGTTTGACATGAGGGAGAGCTTTAAGGAGTGTGAAGGTGATCTTTTCTTTGTCATAAAAATTGTGAAAAGAGAAATAACCTTCTAACAGAGTTAACCATTTTTCTAGGGCTTCTGCATCTATCTGTCCTTCAAATACAGGAATATCAAAGTTAACTTGTACCTTGAAAGGTGAGGTGCCTCCAAAGTGGTCGCTTGATGAAGATGCGCCTGATGCTATCAACAGGCATTCAAGGATGTGGGAAAAATTCTCCATCATTTCGTCCCTCTGTCACGTGAGAGCTTGCTCAAGCAACAAATTGATAGGATCGTCTGCTCCGTCGTTTTTCTTTTCTTCCGACATTGAGGGTTTCTTGGGTGTGCGAGAGCTATTGTATTCAAGAGAGACAAGATCGAGACCCAAATTTCTATACTCGGACCTCATCGGGGACATGCACTGAAAAAATGATCAAGAGCAGCCTGCTCTGATACCACTGATCCAGATTATTTTCGGCACGAAATCTGAGCGAAGATATAATAAAGAAATGAACAAAGATATCGTAGATATTCAATAATATAACATGAATGTATCAGAGATGCAACCATAAACACATATATACAGTAATACACAATTTCTATTAATGAAATAAATATACAGAGACTATAAAATACAGAGTGAAAGACTCGCTAGAATGGTGGCATCTTATCTCTGAGAAGAGATGTGACGGCTACTCGCATCCGTGAGAAGATAATTACAATGAGGCTCTGGAGGCCTTTTTACAATAAATAGGAATGCCAAAATTCCTATATATCCAAAAACCTAACCCTAGGATATGAAGCGCCAAAAGTCATGTGGGCCCCATTTGGGTAAGTTTGTACATCAACTTCCTGGGGTCGTAACTTTTGCATACAAACTCCGTTTTAGGTGTATGATAGCTCGTTGGAAAGGTATCGTCGAGGAGATTCATTTTGGGGGCTAAATCATGACTTCGAATATTATTGAAAACCTCGATCTCTAAAAACCTTCATTTAGGCCCTCAAAATGGCCCCAGAAGTTAAAACCTGCTAAAAATAGTAAATTTCCAAAATTGCCAGAAAACTGTTTGAGCCAGTCGGAAAAGGTGGGTGGCCACTGATATCCACCTGGATCAATGTGGCACTTCTTCTGTCATCATGAGATCTGATCTACTGAGTAGTCATATTGATGTTATAGGAAATCTTCACCACGCTTTTGTTGTGCACTGGAGGTTCTTCGACCAAGTTATCTTCTTCTATCTGCATACAAGGGTCTCTTTCTAGTATGCCTCAAAGTCTTGAGATTGCTCTTCATACACTCTTTATTCAATTTCTCTGGAGAACATTCTTTGTATTCATCTGATGTAGAACTCCAACTCATGGATGTTGCGGATGATATAATGACTCATGTGGAGATAAGTCTGGTTTACTGGAACAAGTAATCATCATAGTATTCTCCCT
>ML784160.1:1204523-1223349 GCA_009831015.1 Picea engelmannii | reverse complement strand
TTGTTACCTTTTAGAAGAAGAAGTCTCTTCCATCCTGCTTAGTTTTCTTTGAAGGTTCCTTTTCTTCAGCAATTGATGCTTCGTATTTCTCCTTCCTTTTCTTTAGCTCGGGACAATGATTCTTGTAGTGACCATACTTTTGACAGTTGAAGCATTGTACTTCTGAAATGTCTTTTTCTTGATTTGGCTTCCTCCTTGAGCCAAACTTCCTTTTGTTCCCAAAGGTTCTTGAATCTTGTTGTGAAGGCTTGATCATCATACTTCCTTTGGGGTTTCTCTTTTGCATTGATCCTTGATTCTTCTTGAGCACAGCAAGTCCAAAGTTCTTCAAATGTCGGATACTCCTTCCTTGTGTTCATGCTTGCGGAAAATGCATCATACATCTTGGGAAGACCATTGAGTACTATGTTCACCAATTCCTTCTCTAAAGTGATCTCTTCAATAGCTTTTAGTTGATCTCTTAACTGGGAGATCCTTATGAAGTATGATGTTATGTTGTCATCATCATTAATCTTCATGTCACAGAGCTCATTCTTTAGACTCATAACTTGTCTAATGTTTTTGACTGAGAAGAGATTTGTTAGGGCATCGTACATCTTCTTCGATGAGTCAAGATGGGAGATGTAGGGTATCAAGTGGTATTTTATAGAATCCAATATGATACTCATGGCATTGATGTCAACATCTTTGAACTTCTCCATAGCTGCAACGTTCTGCGGTTCCTTCTCTTTTCCTTCTTCAAAATCTGGCTTCATGATCTTTCCTTCCACGATATCCAACACTTTATTCTTAGCAAGGATGAGGTCAATCCTTGTCTTCCATGCTCTGAAGTTAGAGGATCCATCTAACTTTTTCTCAGACTTCATAGAGTTAGTCATGGCTGCTTGACTTGGTCAAACCCTAGATTTGACCAGAAATCCAAACTTCACGTCTTGGCTTGCTAAGAGTATCAGGAGATGCACTAGGCTAGAGTGCACTGATATATCCAGAGATTAGGTCAATCCATTCACTTAAGGTGCCTCAACAAGAGGCTTAGGGTTTTTGCAACTGCTCCTGCTAGTAACCCTAGCGACAGTGTCTTGGAAGTTGCTTCTGCTAATAACCCTAGCAACAGTTCCTCAATGAGCTAAATATCCTAGAGACTATGTTTCCTTCCAGCATTTAGACTGAATGAAGGAGGCATGGGCCCATAACCTTTTAGAATATAGAAGATTGTGCTCGTTTTACCATTGACGATACCCTTGTCACCCAACCATAGGTTGAATCCACCCTCCGAGCACCTTAGCCTTGACTGAGAATTACTCCGGAAGCAAACCTTAGGCTAGATAGCTAAACAAGGTGTAGCGCATCTTCCTCCAAGGATAGTGCACCAACAATAGCTGATCAGATAGTCCAAACCCTAGCCAATAGATAGTTCAAGCCAACACTGAAAACTAGTTACTGCAGTAGCTGCACCTGTAGCTCTCCTCCACACGTGCGCACCAAACTGGGAACTGCAGTGCGCACCAGTTGCTGCTCTGCAATTCTGAGATGTGTCAAATGAGAATTGGTGCCCTGTAGTGGTTCTGCCAGATTTGCTGGGGCCGACTTCTCCTTCTGGGTACATGTTTGTTCAGTATATTATTATTAATTCCGGCCGACTTCTTCTCTTGGAGGCTAATAACCTAATATAAATTATCTTCTTGAGCCGACAAGACTTCTAGGGTTATTAGCCAACTCATTAGGGTTTTCTCTTGCTTTCTGGAGTCTCCTATTCTCGTCATGTTTACACGTGGAGGTAAATACCTCCCGCAGCTACCATAATATTAACATTGAGGATGTTACTTCAGGTGATACTATACATAATAATGTTTAGGGTAGAATCTGCACAGTGTATTTTTAGAATAACATTGTTTAGTAGTAAGTTGGATGATGTTACAATTGGTATTATGATAATTTTGGTAATGAGAGTGTTACATATTGGTTTCACAGTGTTAGAAGTTCAGATTGTGTGACGTGTACCAGCATGGGTGGCTATGAAAAATACCTGATTATAATAAATAAATTAAGAAACTTTCAAATGCAGGTAGTAAATATACTTACTAGAGGTTAAGGTTTATTCAATAGTAGATCCTTGCAGGTATAATTTTATTTTGTTTGTTCATAACTCACTTTAATTTAGAAGGAACCAATACTCACACTTTCAAACAAAGAGGTTTCATTACATACTATAAGAAATTGAAAGTAGAGATGCATCTATTAGTGATTCATTTTGATTAAAGAAATAATGTATCATATAATGTGTCGTCACATATAGATTCTACTATGGAGATTCCAAATACAAATTTTAAAAATTAATATAGTTTATTATATAGTAACAATTTTAAAACTATAATAATTTCATTATTTCAATTTTTTTAATTAAAATTAACTTCATAAATTTAAAAAATAATTATTATATACTAAAAAAATAATTATATATATTTTTTTTAAATTTAAAAGTAATTATTATTTTTTTAAAATTTTGGAGATTCTACAATTGTAGAACTAAACATAGAAAAATCTAAAAGATCTACATATGGAAATGGAAAAAACAAATAGATAGCATTGAGTACCACTCTAGGCATGCCTAGTGCTCGGAAAAAAAAATAGATGGCATAGAGTACAACTCCCATATCATGATCATGATCATGCTTAGTGGTTAGTAATTAAGAAATTACATGATACCACAAATATATGGAGGTATCCAATGGAATTGATCATATTTTATAGCAGGATTTAAGATTCTTCACTTGTGAATCACTATTAATTTATAAATTGATAAAGTTTTGGAGAATTTTTTTATGTGCAAATCTATATAGTGCATGCTTTTAAGATTGAAAATTCCTCACTTGGGAAACTACAAGTAATTTATAAATTAATAAAATGTGTGAAAATGTGTGTTTTGTAAATCATACATATTGTATGGTCTTTTAGTTTTTCTTTTATTTGTTTAAATTTTTTTCTTATTTATTTAATATATTATTTAAATTGATTCGCCACAGCCCCTGGGCCGTGGCTAAAGATAATATTTTTAGTTATATTAATATTTTTTATTTAATGATATATTATTTTAATTGTTTTTAGAGAAATTTATTTTGATGGATATTAATAAGGATTATTATTAAAAAAAAAATATTTTTTATTATTCATATTATTTTGATAAATTTCTCTTTTTATTATATTAATAACAAATTAAATTGAATTTTATAACATTATCTAAAAATATAAAATCTCATTAATATTTATTACAAAAATAATAATTAACTCCTATACACATTTCCTTTCTTATTTATAATATAAGTAAAATTTTTAAAATATCACAAAATAATTACAAATATTGAAATAATTAGAGCTATATATGCATTAAAAAAAAACTCATAAAAAATCCCATCAAATCTTAAGATGTGCTAGATGTAAACCCTAACTGATTTTGAGTATTTTATAACTCTTTTAAAACAATCCTTAAACATAAAGATATTTGTAAAGTTTTATAAATAAGATTTCAATCCAAAATAACTATCCAAAAAAATGATTATAAAAGTGTTAATGTTATATTGAAATTGTGAATTTCAATTCCAAAGTGTCAATTTCAATTCCAAAGTGTCAATTTCAATTGTGAATTTTAATTAAAAAGTGTTAATTTTATTGTTTCATCCAATATCTCGTTTGCATATTCAAAATGTACATATAAATGATTAAATGATTTACCATACAAGTAAATGATTTATTAATTCTCCATCTTTTTTAGACATTATATACCAGGCCAATCCATAAGGGTTTCTATTTTTACCATCATTCATGTAAATATTTTATTACAAATCTTAACTTTTATATTTTCTACACCACCATTTGTTATGTCATCTCATGCTTCTTCCTTTTCCATTTTTTGCTTCGTATACTAATTTAGTAGTGCAAATCCCCTTGTTTTTGTTTTTTGGGTGATTAAAAACTATTAATTTTGATTTTGAAAGTGTGAACATATTGAACATTTTATTTTTCTATATTATTAATAATACAACTATGGTACACATTGTTCAATATATCAATACTAAAGAGATGTAAGAGAGTAATGTAAAATCAAACATGATGAAAACTATTGTATTTTAAGTTTGTACTTTTGATGAAAACTATTGTATTTTAAGTTTGTACTTTTTAATTGTAGAGATTATAACTTGTTTATTGTGGAAAATTTATTCAAAAGAAACACATCTCAAGCAAGGATAAACCAGATAAATTGTTGTTCAATTGTTTTGCCCGAAGCAATAGTTAAAACTATCAACTAAAATTATTGAACCTAGTGTATAAAAATCAAATCCAAATATAGATTAAATGAAGTCTTTCAAAGATGTAGATTATATGATTCTCATATAATATTTAAAAATGAAAAAAATATGTAGCAACAAGTTGCATAAAGAAAACAAATATAAAGAATGAACTTTAAGACAAATTCTATTCCACACATTATATATAGAGATACCAATTAACAAGTTGCATAAAGAAAACAAATATAAAGAATGAACTTTAAGACAAATTCTATTCCACACATTATATATAGAGATACCAATTGTTTCAATTTAATCATATTTGTAAATAAAACATAATTTCATTGTAATGATTTTAACACATGATCAAAATATTCAATGTGATTTTTGAGGGCTATGCATCTTTCCCATTCCCTAATTACTCAAATATTTCATTTCATGTCTTGAAAACCATTGTTATAAATTGAATCCAAATCCAACAAAAGTATGATAATTAGATGATCCTTTCTCTCTTGTTTATTTTACATTCATATGCATGAATATTATAATTTTTTAGAATATTTAAAACTAAAAATATATATCTAACCATACAACTATTTTAATTAATCATCCTATTCTAACATTGAAAAAAAAAAAAATTAAAATTTTTTTAATCATCCTATCCCAACAGAGTATACTTTCAATAAAGATGTATAAAAATGATCTACAAATAAAAAATTTAAAAGTTTAAAATGAGAACATTATGCTTATCATCTTAGAAAAGTGCAAACATTCAAATCTATCATAATTTAGTTTATCGATTATAAGTATTAGAAAGAAAATATAAATTTTAGGAGGTTGACTCGAGCAACATGTCCTTAACAATCCAATGTTTCTCATTTTTACTAACTGTTATTTTACCACAACCATGATGATAATGGAAAATTTTAATTTTTATTTCCATACTATAATCCACAATTACATAGATGGTTATGAATACCCAATTATCCATTCAAGAAAATTATAATTTTATGTTTCAAAGGACTTGATTATACTAAATAAATTAAGAAACTTTTAAATGTAGGTAATAAAGATACTTAATAGAGATGAAGATTTTTTCAATAAGTAGATCCTTACATGTATAATTTGATTTTTTTTTTTTTCATAATTCACTTCAATTACATAGTTGGTTATGAATATCTAGTTATCCGTTCAAGAGAATTACAATTCTATGTTTCAAAAAAATTGATTATACTAAATAAATTAAGAAACTTTGAAATGTAGATAATAAAGATACTTAATAGAGATGAAGATTTTTTCAACTAGTAAATCCTTACATGTATAATTTGATTTTTTTTTTCATAACTCACTTTAATTTAAATGGAGCCAATACTCATAGTTTCAAACAAAGAGAATTCATTATTGAAAGTAGAGATGCAATCATTAGTAGTTCATTTTTATTAAAAGAGGTAATGTACCATACAATGTATCTATTATCATGAAATTACACACACATATACATTTAACTATATAGATTTCAAATACATATAATTTTTTAAAATAATATTGTTTATTAATTTAAATTTATTTTTGTTTCTCACATATTGGTATCTTAAAAGAGAAATGTGTTTTGTTTGTCTTACAACTTTTGATGGTCTTGCCCATTATTTAAAAACATTATATGCTACATTTTTTTTTTAAATAAAAGAGAACTATATATTGATATTCACGTATGTACGTGGGAAACCAAGACAGGTGGCTATCAAAAATCAAGTGCAAATGTGACTGTAACTGACAAAAAAAATCATAGTGATCAACTGAGTAGTGGCCATGGTCGACTGTCTTACAGAGCTTGATAGAGAATTTCAATTCTCTGCATAATTGACTAAACCAAAATGAAAACATTAACCCGGGGGAACTAGATTGGGCTCGATTGCTTACATGAGCAGTCATCATCACGTCAAGTAGGAGGTCCAGACGTTGTCCCAGGAATTTTTGAATATGTGTCTAGTCATCCATTTTATGCTGCATATCAAAGATGAGCTGAAGGTGCTCGTCTGCAAGTCGAATTGGGGTGGGAGGAGGTGAGTCCTCCATAATATCTGCATCTGCTGCATCCATTGCATCCACTACATCCAAGCCTACATCCACTGCATCCACTGTTTCCATTGTTGTTAATGGAGTAGCCACTTGCCAGTTGGGAGGAATTTGTTCGTCCACCACACATTCTCCAGTGCCATAAAAATGGTCTGGAGTGTGTGTGTTGGGCGAGGCAATTCCTAGGTGGAGGGGAAAATTTATCGGAAGGGATAATTTCCTCCTTGACTGAGCAGCTGACCAAGGTCATTAGTGGGAGTGGGGGTGGGGGAATGGGGTTGCAGAGGCCGTTTATGGTGTTGGTCGAGAAGACTAGTGATTATGATGGATAGCTGACATGGGGGGAGTCGATTGTGTCTAGTAAGGGCAATGTAGTACAACATACCCCTTATGAACTTTCCCCTCTCTCTGGGCATGGTTTGAGCATTCAGGTGAGGCTTGGGCTAGATGAAAAATGGAGGGATGACCGTGGATGACCAAACAAAAAGGAGCAAGGAAAAAATGATGTGGGAGAGCCAGGGAACTATCGAGCACAGGGTAAAAATAAAGTCGAGGAGTAGTCAAGAACAAGGCAGGGGAGGAATGAGAGAACGATCCAATGCACAAGCCTTCATAGTGCCTGGAGGAATGACATGGGCAGGAGCCATGAAGGTTGAGGTGATTGCAAGCCTAGTGCAGGTACGTCCATCCTGGTTCATGCAAGGTTGCATTAAGTTTCCTTGGAGTGCCCAACGCACTACCATTAAACCACAGTGAGTGCGGGTCATTCAAACTAGAGGGACGAGAGGTTGGTCGCACGGATTAATAGCTCCCTACGTGGCCTAACTCCACCTGCCTCCCATTGTGGTCCACCTGTCACCCCATCTAGGAATCATTATATGCTACATTAGTATAAACCAACATTTACATTTAAAAAAAAATTAATTGTTTTAAAACTCTAAAACCTTGCACTAATTTTATAACCTAACAATTTCAAAACTATAATAAATTTCATTATTATTGTTTAAATTAACCTTATAAGTTTTCAAAAAATAATTATATACTCGAAACAATTAATTATAAATTTTATTAAAAAAAATTCATAATTTTTTTTTTTTAAAATACCTCAATTTTTTTATTATTAAAATTACCTACACTTGGAAAAAAAAACCTTCAATAATCCACCATGGAAAAATAGATCCACCATGGAAAAATAGATGAACTAAATGATCTACACATTGGAAAATCAGTAATCCGCCCCTTGGAAAAAACAATAGATGGCTTTGAGCAAAACTAAATGATCTACACATTAAAAAAACAATAGATCCCTAGGCATGCTTTGTGCTTGGAAAAAACAATAGATGGTATAGAGTACAACTTCCATAGCATGATCCATGGGCTTAGTAATTAAGAAATTTCATGAAATAATGAAACTATGGAGCTTCCAATAAGGCTTGGAGTCAACTATGGGATTGATCATATATTATAGAGTAAGATTGAAATTTCCTCACTTGTGGAACGACTATTAATTGATAAAATGTTAGAGAATATATGATGTGCAAATGTACATATTGCATTTGTTAAGTGTGATTTTAAATTGCTCACTTGTCAAAGCATTATTAATTCATAAATTAATAAATTGCGTGAGAATATTGGATGTGTAAATATACATGTTGCATGACCTTTTCATATTTATATTTGTTATATATATTATTTAAATTGATTTATGATAATATTTTTTATTTTATGCTATATTTTTTTTAGAGGAATTAGTTTCCGTGGATATTGATAATCATGATCATTAATATCAAAAAAATTTGTTATTCACATTATTTTGGCAATCTTCTTCTAATGAAAGTGATTGTATTAATTAACTTCTCACACATTGTTTGCTAAAATTTACAATATTATTTAAAAATAAAATCATATTTATTCATTATCACAAAAGTAAGAACTAGCCACTATACACATTTTCCATTTAAAAAAAATCACAAATTGCAGACTTTGAAATAATCAAACTTATATAAACAGAAAACCTGGATTAAAAACCCCATCAAATCCAATCTTAAGACGGGCCACATGTAAACCCTTATAACCATCATAAACAATCGTTAAACAGAAAGACAATCGTCAAAAGGAATGATGATCGGTCGTTGTTTTATTGTTTCAACACCCTCTCAATATTCAAACACTCACGATGATGATCCGTGACTACCACACTATTCAGTATTAGAAAAATTCCCTGCTCGATGCCCATGTTGTTGAACCTAGGTAAAGAAAACGAATTAATGAATAGTGAAACAAAGAGAATGAAACAATCACATAACACAATAACGAAAATGGGGGCAATGATATATCTTAGTTGCTTAGTTAATTGTGGAGAAATGGTTACAAATTGAGTAAAAGCATCTCAAGGACTTCAACATTTAAACAAAAACATTGCAAGTGGAAGGCCAAATGCTTGTGGAACCAACCACCAATATAAGTGCACGAGTATGTGTTGTCACAACCCAACAATCTCCACCTTTACAACAATTTCCTATATCTTTCCCAATGAATCAAACAACACCATCCTACAACCCTAGAGAAGCCAAACACCACCGTAGCTTCTCTAACAATACAGATTGCATGATCATGTTTGCACATTTTTCTCTAGTCCACCTTCACTGAATCAACATAACCACAAAATAAATTCCTACAACCAACCATTGTAAGTGATACTCGTGCTTCTCATATACTGAAGCACCCATTTCCATGCTCTTTAGCTAGGTTTGTCACGTGTCCACTGATAACACCAATTGCATGTGAAATACTTAAACATTATGTCGCAATCATTTACCTTCCTACTGCATTTGTAAACGAGACATATAATCATTTTTTCCCTTACTATCAGAACATAAACTAGAATAGAACTTACATTGGAAAGCTAAAAGGTGCTCAGAAATTGGTTGTCATTGATGTCAACTCTAGAAGAAATTTAGAAGCCCCTAGAAGTGATGAGTGTATTTGAAGAAGTCTCCAAAGTGGTCCCCTTATGACATAGCTTTAACCATGGCCCTCATGGAAGATGCTTTGAAGAAGTCTACAAAAATTCATGGAAATATGGTTAAGTGGTTAAATGGTGAAGAAGCCCCAGAGGTGTTGCAAACAAGAAGTTACAGGTTGAATCTGAATTTAAATAAAGAAAGTGCAAACAAGAAGTTATAGGTTGGCCCTAAAGTCAAATAAAGAAAGTGCAAACAAGAAGTTACAGGTCGTCCCTAAAAAGTTAAGTAAATGACATACCTGGAAAAGTATAAATACACATCAAAGAGCCCCTCATTATCAAGAATCAAGTGTAGAATGGAGCTAACATAAGTGGGTTTGCACTTGTGTTAGGAATAATGGTGAAGTTGAGAAAAGGAAAAGTATGTGAGAGAGAAGTGTATAGACCTTTCTAAGGTCATCCATAATGTATGAAGCTTTATGAGGTCATCTGTGGGTCGTAGTGGAGAAAAGCACGAATGTCCGCGGGTTGACAGTAGAACAAAACACAGATTTACATTTTGGACAGGTACAAGCTCACAAGTGACATCAACAAGTTGTTCAAGTGAATCTACAGTAGACCAGGAGAGTCTTAGAACTTGTCTATGATAGGTTGATTCTTTTATATACACTTATATTCTAGGGAAGAAGTAAGGGGCAAGGAAAGGGTGTTGGAGCTTCCTTCCAGTTGGAGCTGGAGAATATAGGTAGTTGTAGCTTCCTTTAGGTTGGAGCCTATAAACTAGGGGGTTGGTGTTGGAAAATATTAGAAGTTATAGCTTCCTTTGAATGTAATCTTTTTATTGTATAAGAAAAACATTCTGTGGATTTCCACACAAATCTATTTTGCACTGTGTATTTCTTCTTCTGCTCCTATTGTATATTCGATACATTTTTTGATTGAAAAGTAAAGTTGTAAAAAGTGTTAAATTGTACTTGATATTGATTCTCCCTCCATCTCAGTATCAACAAAAGGATATTTACCGGTTTCACAAAGTTCACACTGAACCTCATTAGTGACAACCATTTTTCATCTATGTGTACTTCTATACCTAAGATTTGTTTTGTTTCTCATAGATCCTTCATCTGAAAAATCCTAAGCAACTAAGCCTTTTGCCTGTTGACCTCAACCATGTTTCACTTGCAACAAGCATATCATCAACATAACACCAAGATAATGAATATGCCATAAACACAATAATCATACTCACTTCTTAAGAAATTGGCTCACCATGAAGAAATCACACATATTGTACCATTGCATGGTTACCTTAGGCCATACAATGGTTTCCTGAGTTTGCAAACAAATATCCCTTTGCAATCCTAAATAACTTATAATTTTTCCATGTACACATCTCTTTCAATGATGATTTGTGGGTAGTAAGATCCCACATTCTGTGTCCCTTAACTTCATCACCATAACCAACAAATATGCACTTCCTTGATCAAATTCGACCAAGATAGGAAAGTGATCCTTCAACTCTCACCTCTAGGTTAATTTCAATTCTTCATTACATGCAATACATGGGCTTTAAAACCATGAGCTATGAAAAAACCTTGTGCTCAAAACCACAACTCTTGACCTATTCGCCCCCATAACCAAAACCAACCAAACTTCCCTCAAAGACAAGGTTTCTGGGAATAACACATGCTATACCCCTATCACCTAGGTCATCTAGACTTTTACTGATAACATTTCAAATTGGGGTACACATGCCTAACAAGGTGTTACATTTGTATGCCCATTTACACGTAAAAAAAATGTTAACTTCACCTCGAAATTTGCATTGGAGACTTCTGCCATTTGATACTCTTTTTTCCACCATGAATACACTCATATTCTTTCGCCAACTCGAAAGAAGTTAGGCACATCTCCATAAACATAATGGATACCAAAGTCATAATCTATACCAATCTCGATACCATGACCAAAAATGGCATTGCAAGCAACACCCTCATCAACAACGTGGTCAAATCTTGCACCAACATTGAAACCATAACCAGAACGCATGCCTCCAGTTTGGTCTTCTCTGTCAACGCCTATGGATCCATCAACAACTCTATAATGTCCCTAATATGACCCTTTATAATTGTAAATATATGATAGTGAGTCGTTGGCACCAAATTTTGGTTTTGCGTGCACCTCAATAGTGCACAATGAATTGTTATCAAAGAAAAGGTGCACATATATCATAGTGATGCACGCATCTGGGTAAGTGCACATTGATCTAAGTTATATATATATATATATATATATATATATATAACGATGTATTGTATTTGAGGTTGAAGAGCATGCGTGGTTATGAGGTTGGTTAGCCGGGATGCAAATAGGCCAATGCATCTATCCATGTAAATGCAATCACACTCAAGTTATTAATAATATCACATCACTACATGTAGATATATCAAACGAAAAAGAGATTGGGGGATAAATCCACCAGAAAAGGGAAAAGGGGGAGGACTTAAGTCCTACGAAATATTTTATTATTATTTTTGAAAAGTGTAATTTATGGATAAATATTTATCCTAAGTTCCCAAGGGATGGGAATGGGTTACGAAGTGGATAAATCTAGTTCTAAAGGTGTCAAGTGCCCAGTTTAAGACATGCAATATATATTGTTGTCCTTAGACTATTTCAAGGAGGAGGATAACTCATTCAGGGGAATTAGTCATTCATTTTCTCATCTGGAGAAGGGGTCAGACCATATGGGAATTACGACTATTACCTTATTTGCAGAGAAAATATTGTAAGGGGTTTTTCCTGTATTGTAACAAGATTTTTGTTGTTGAAGAGGAGGGTTGTTAGGCATGTTATATTTCTCTTTAGGTGATATATTTTTTATCCAAGAGGTGGGTTGTTAGACCCATGGGCATTTTCTCCAGGTGATATTTTTGTTGGGAATTGTTTCCTAGAGCGTCGGGAATAAATTATATGGCTCTGAGACATCCTTTCTGGCCTATTGTTGGAAGCCTAGAAGGAAAGTGGGAAAACTGAGGGACTATTGAGAAGAGAAGGGGCACACTTCCTTGGGTGTAACATTCACATGGGAATGAGGGACTGTAGGATAATTGCAGTAGTGGCTCCTTGGACTGAGCAATTCTGCTTATTATCATACCTTAGATTGACATTAAGAACCCTTTTTCCCTGGTAGAGTTAAGCCCCATCTCGAGGATGACCTGTTGTTGAAATTATATGAGCAACAGAGTCTATGGCTTGCATGGATGGTCGACTTGTGTGCGTAGTTGGTGCATTTTCATAAAAGATAATTTTCTTGATGTGCTTGTATCATTTACTATGTTCTTAATTATCTATGTTTAATATGGGTTTAATTCTTGTATGTTATTGCATATAAGTAATTGTTTTTATTATGTATAATGTTGATTTCACATGTATATGTGGTGTTGATAGTCAGTGTAGTCATGCATGAGTATCATAGTTGTTGTTAGTTTTCTTGTTGTACTAACCTTATGATTTTGGTCATGAGTCTCTTAGGTGAGGTTAGAGTAGTCGTGCACGTAGGGAAATACTCTATGTGCACAAAAGGTTCGATTTACTTGTGCACACAGGGAGGTCGTTTTCATGCACAAGGAGAATAGAATTGGCGTGTGATGCAAAAATGGTTGCACACACAATAGTTATCTCTTTCTTAGTACGAAATACGTTCACAGTAAAGTTGCGTGTTGAGTATGCTTTGGCACACGGTTGCATTTTGTTACTTATACTATTTTAAGTTTTGTAAAAGGAGAAAATTTTCTGTCATCTGAGTTAGCTTGGGGTTGAGTGTGTTACTTCAAGTGTTACTGCGCAGACTAATGTTATAGAGTAGAATATATACACTGAATTTTTGAGTAGCATTGCTCAATAGTAAGCTAGGGATGTTACAGTATGGTATCAGTGGCAGTTCGGTAACAAGATGTTACGGTATGGTATCAGAGTCAGGTTTCAACACTGAGCCTGCATGGGCCGAGTTTCTATTTAAGGAAAAAATTGGACTGATAAGTGGTTGAATTTGGAATTATAGCATAGCTATGGTGCCCCTAATATAATACTGCGTAAGTGTGCACATGAAATATTTGGATATTGCAGGGTACAACACTAGAACTATGCAGGAAACAATGAGGTGTGGGTATGCACACTAAAAATTAGGGTTGCATGGAACAAAACTTGTGGTTTATGTGCAATACTGATACGCAATGTATATGTCAAATATTGACATCACGTATTGGTACATGCAAATGCCAGTGCATACATGGACTTCAGAAGAAAGGATTCTTACAAAATGGTGTAGAGTTTCCATGAAGTTGTTGCATGAATTCGTCTAACAAATCTTCTTTCCTGCGCATTTTGCAGAATTAACAGTGATTAGAGCAGGACAAAATTAGCGCAGAAAGTCAAAAAGCATGGAAGATGCACAAATAAATTTTAGCCATGATGATGAATTAAAATATATGTATGTTGGTTTGGGTGTTGATGGTACATAATCCAAGGAGGAGTGCATTAACTTGATAGAAACCATAAAGGTACTACAAAATGATTTTCAAATATATAAATTTGATAATGAAAGGTGTATGAAATCCAAGGAGAATCAAGATGAATTCAATGTCAAGTTGATGCAAAGCTTCGACAGAATAGAAAATAAAATGGATAAGGAGACATAGACAAGTAGGTCAAGAAATCATAGGTATCACGATGAGAAAATAAGAGCAATGAGAATTTTTGATAGACATCACCCTCACTCACCAAACCATTCATTTAGGAAATCATGTAGTATCTCAAGTCCATATCATGTCAGAAAACATAAGAGAAGGATTGGGGTGGACGAGCTACAAGGAGAAATGAATAAGATTAAGCCTTCTATCTTTGACAGTGGGCACAATAAGAATGAATATGTAGAGACTTGGTTGTTGTGTATGAGGAAGTACATACAGCTACATAATTATTCTATGCAGGCGGAAGGGAGAATTTCTATCTATCAACTAAAAGGAAAGGCATCAATGTCGTGGGATCAATTTGTGCAAGTGCAACACATTGATGAAAACAAGGTTACTTGGAGGAAGTTCAAGAGGTATTTTCAAAAGAAATACTTAACCAAGAGATACTATGAAATAAAAAAAGTGATCTTTGAACTCAAACTTGGAAGTATGACAATATATGAGTATGAAAGAAGATTCCTAGAGTTGTTGAAATATGTCACATTCATCAAGGATGAGCAAGTTAAAATTCAGAGGTAGCTAAGTGGGCTACTATTATTTATCAATGACAAGATACAATATTATGACCCGAATACATTGGAGGAAACTATAAGGATCACTAAATGTATTTATCATCAACAAAGGGGAAGACTTGCTTTCCAAAAGGCTTGGAAAGACAAGATAAAATGCAAGGTGGAACAGAAGAAGAAGGGGGATAAGACACCATTTTTCTGAAATATTGTGCAAGGACAACCAACTCCCAATGAGTGCAGAATGACGGAGATAGTGGGGAAAAAACCAAGGAAATAATCTATTCATTGTTGGGGTTGTGGCGGATATCATATGCATGGAGATTGCTCTCAAGGTGGTGAAAAAGAGAGGATTGTGCATAGTGTTCAACAAGCTGCGACAATTGAAGATATGGGTAGAAATTACTAATGATTTACGTAGCCATGGATAATAAGTAAGTTAAGTTTGAGTCGCACATGATTGAAGTGGAAGGTAATATTAATGACCAACCCATTTCTATTTTAATTGATTCAGGAGCTAGTCATAGTTATATAGATCCTAAGATTGTGGAAAGATTCCAATTGTCGAGAAGCAATGTTGGAAAATCTTGGTTGGTGCAGTTAGCTATAGGAGAAAAAAATAAAATCTATGAGATGGTTAAGGCATATCCAATGGAAATGAATGGACTTCACACAAAATATTATTTGAATATTATACCTTTGGGCTCATATGATTTCCTCATTGGTATGGATTGATTGGAACAACTTCATGTCATTATAGAATATTACAATAAGGAATTTACTTGCTTGGATGAGGAAGGAAACTTAAGAATAGTTCAAGGAATTCCAAGATCTGTAACTATCAAAGAAGTTTCATCCTTGCAATTAAAGAGAAGATATAGGAAATGATGTCAAGTATTTACAATGCACATGGAAGAGGCGCCTAAGGATAAAGTGTCAAATGTTGAAGACTATGCAATACTGAGAGTTTGAGGATGTCTTTAAAGAGATATCGTGGCTGGCACCAAAAAGAGATATGGATTTCTCTATAAATATGATTCCTATAGAAGCTCATGTATCCAAGACTCCTTATAGGAGGATTACACTAGAGCTGAAGGAATTACATGTGTATCTTGAAGAGATTTTGAAGAAGGGGTATATACGCCCAAGTGTGTTACCTCAGGTTTCCCAAGTATTGTTCGTGAAGAAGAAAGATCGTATTCTAAAACTTTGTATTGACTTCAGGTAGTTTAACAAAGTAACAGTAACGAACAAGTATCATTTTCCAAGTATAGATCACCTCTTTGATCATTTGATGGATGCACAAATATTTTTAAAGATTGATTTAAGATTTGGATATCATCAAGTGAGAATGAAAGAAGAAGACATCAGTAAGACTGCCTTCAGGATAAGGTACAAACATTATGAGTTCATAGGGTTTCCATTCGAGTTATCAAATACACCATTTGTCTTCATTTGTTTGATGAATGGAGTTTTCAGAAATTGCTTAGATAAGTTTGTCATTGTATTTCTGGATGACATATTTATTTATTCAAAGTCTAAAGAGGTGCATGAGAAACACTTGAGGATGGTGCTGCAAGTTTTGAGAGAACATCAGATATATGAAAATTTGAGCACGTCCTCATTTTACCAGCGATAGATTCATTAGTTGGGGCATATCATTTCCAAGGAAGGAATAATTGTGGATCCGAAAAGATAAAATCCATTGATGAATGGTCGACACCAAGAAATGTCACAGAGGTGAATTCCTTTATGGAAATTGCATGTTATTATGGAAGGTTTATTGAAGGATTCTCAAAGATTGCACATCCAATTGCATCCCTGTAAAATAAAGGTGCACGATATGAATGAACTCTAGATTGTGTAAGGAGTTTTTAGTGCTTGAAGATTTTGTTGACAAGTGTGCAAATTTTCAAAATTGTTGATTCAGATGAAGACTTTGTTGTGTGCACAGATGCATGCAAGGAAGGTCTCGATGGATTCCTTAGTCAGAATGGACATATGACATGCTACGAATCAATAAAGATAAAAGATCATGAAAGGCTCTATGCTACTCATGAATTAGAATTGGCAGCCATAGTGTATGCCTTGAAGATGTGGCAACACTATCTCATGGGTAAAATATTTGAGTTGATAACAAACCATAGTCGTATGAAGTATTTATTTGGAAAATCAAGTTTAAATGTCAGACAAAGAAGGTGCTTAGAATTCCTCAGTGAGTATGAATTTGGCATAAAACATATCAAAGGAAAATAGAATACGGTGGTTGATGCACTCAGTAGGAGGGTGCATGAGATGCATGCTACAACCATAAGCATGTACAAATCAGATTTCTGTGACAAAATTTTAGAGGTTGTCAAATCATATTAGCGTTATGTGGATATAAAGGTGAATTTACAACAAGGTATGTCACAACATAAATTTGAAGTTTATGAGCTAAAAGAGGATGGAATCCCCCTGTTTAGGCACAGAGTTTATGTGCCAAATGATCAAGAGTTGCAAAGTATTTTATTGTTAGAGATGCATAAAGTTCCTTATGTAGGACACCCAAGCTACTACAATAAAATTGTCGCAATAAAAAAAATACTATTGGCCAGGCATGAAAAAGGAGGTTGATAATTTTATTGTTAGATGCCTTGAATGTTAAAAGGTCAAGGTTGAGCACATACATCCAAATGGTTTTATACAACCTTTTCCCATTCCTGAGTAGAAGCGGGAAGTTGTAACCATGGATTTCATTACTAATCTACCTAAGACTACTAAGAAACATGATTTTATTATTGTAGTGGTGGAAAAACTTACCAAAGTTGCCCACTTTATTCTAGTGAAGTCAGCGCATAAGGAAGCCAACGTTGCTGAAATATACATGTGATAAATTGATAAGTTGCATGTGTACCTAAGACAATTGTGTTTGACAAATATTCCAAGTTTACATCAAACTTCTGGAAAGGGATATTCAAAGTATTTGGGACAAATATGAACTTTAGCATAGCCTATCATCCAGAATCAGATGGAGAAACAGAGAGGGTAAATTGAGTGATTGAAGATATGCTCAGGATGTATGTGATGGATAAACCATCTTACAACAATGGGTATCAAACATCTTTAAAGATGAGCGCATTTGAGGCACATTATGGTAGAAAGTGCAACACGCCAGTGAGTTGGGAAAATCCAGTAGATCAAGCAGTGGTTGGGTCAGATATTCTCTAGGAAATGGAAGAGTAGACAGTAATGATAAGGCAAAATTTAAAGGCTGCCGAAAACAGGAAGAAAATTTGCGCAAATAAAGGAAGAAACCACAAAGAGTTTAAAGTGGGCGACCATGTATTCTTGAAAGTAAAATTCAGACACAGTTCTGTAAATTTGGGATATTTTTATAAGTTGGCAGCGCACTACTATGGATCATTTGAAATCCTAGAGAGAATGGGTCATGTTTGATATATTCTTTCATTGTATGAATCCTTGTGTATTCATAATGTTTTATGTGTATCATTGCTTAAGAAGTACGCACCTGATGCTAATCATATTATTGATTGGAATGTGATTCACATGGAGTGAGAAGGAAATTAGCATAGTTACCAACTTCACGAGAACTTTAAAGAGTTCTTATTTTTTGGGGGTCACATTTTTTACCCCATTTTTAAAAATGGGGCTACCAGTAGCACCCCCCTCCCCTTTTAGGTGGGTTTTTGATATTTTAAATTTTCTTATCCATAATGTTTCCACATTTTACATGATTATTTTTCATCTATATTCATTTTTTTCTTTTTTTTGTATGCAACTTTGCTTTTAGTTATTTTTCTATGCTTCTTTGAATCTTAAAAATATTTTTTACCATTTACTTTTTTGAAACTAAGATTTTTCATCTCCATAATTAATTTTGGTTCCATAATTTTTAAATATAGTGGAAAATATCATTTTTAACACATCTTTTACCTTTACTTCAATACATAGAAAATCATTGTAGTTAAATAACACTATTTTTTAATATTTAGCAAAAAGATATAATTTTTTTTGATAAATTATAAAAACTAAAAAAAAAATAAGAAAAAGAAAAGAATTGAAATTAAAAAATGAAAAAGAAAATTTATATAATAAAAAATAAATAAAGAAAAACTTTAAAAACTAAAAAAATTAAAAATTAAAAAATATATTTTTAATTTTTTTGTGTTTTTTAACTTTTCTAAATTTTTTTAGCAATAAATTTGTTTGTTTATCTTTATATATATATATATATAT
>ML784160.1:1162029-1188853 GCA_009831015.1 Picea engelmannii | reverse complement strand
TAAAATTTTACGCAAGCGCATTATTACTTTTAAATAAATTGTTACAACTAAAAATTAATATATATATATATATATATATATATATATATAAGATAATTTAATTATTAAAAGGCGTATTAATACTTTAAACAAATTATTAAAACTAAACATTAATATATATAAAAACATCTGTGGCATTCGCTGGCATCCTTTAAGGTCGGGCTTCTGGCATGAGGCCCACGTGCCCGGCCTCCGGCTCTCAGTACCGAACACCTAAGTTGTTCCTTAATCCTCGGCTCGACGTTCTACTTCTTTTGGCGTTCTACTTTGTTGCCTCCTTCGTTTTCTTAGTCTGCCAGGGCTTCTATTCCGGAGCTGAAATCACAAGGGTTTTCGCTGTATATGCCCTCTAAAAGGTAAAAATCTTAGATCCTTCCAGTTTCGACCTTTTGATGGTTTGTTTTTGTGAGTTTATCTACAAGATTGAATGCCTGAAACTTTGATTTGAACTTATCTAAGTAAAATGTGAAAGAGAAAGACCACAGAATTATGCATATTCTTGTATTGGGTCGTGCCATATTTCGCAGATGGATGGGGTTGTGGTGGAAACACAGATTTACTTGTTGGGTTTCCCTTGATTTAAGATTTTTGGGCTGTCTTTTGATTAACTTGTATTCATTACTGTTAGAGTATGGGTGTATGATGGATATCAACAGTTGGATTTGGCTATTTTGCAAATTATTGTTAGAGAATAATGGAGAAAATCAAGTAATGTTGTTACAAGTAGATTCACCGACAGTTCAGATCCATTTATATCGGAGTCTGTTAAACCTACTCTTCTGATATATATGTAATGATTTCTTCAATGGAATAAGATAGAGATTGTTGTGTTGTGTTTTATGTTCTATCTGTTAGCAATCCATGTTTTCCTAGTTTGGTATAATTGAATGTCAAATCTGTGTACAGAGGTTAACGTAGGTGTGTGAAGTTTTTCATGTGTATTAAATTATAGGAGATTGTTGTGTGTGTTGATTTCGTGACAGATCTAATTTTCAGCGCGCGAGAGGGAGGTTGCGATCACTAGAGAATCAAATCGCCGGTGTTAATGTAAAATTGAATTTATTGTTGAGCCAATTCACTGGAATTGTCATTATTACTTAATGTTGTTCGACATACAATGAACTTCTATTTGCCAGTAAGAGGAGGAAATTGCCAGATCTGAAGGAATCAATGTGCGTGTAAGAGAGCTAATCTGTTGTCTATTATCACATCAGTTGTTGTGTTGACTTTACCTGCTTGTATATTTAGTTTTGCGTGATTAACACTTTTTTTTTGCGTGGATTTTGGTTAAGTCTCATTTTCTGTTTTGTAATAAGAGAGTCGTAGAGAGATTCTAGGTTTGCCAGATTTGTAGTTTTGTCTACTACATTGAGACTACATACAATCTTCCTTTGAATCTTTCAAGGTTACCTTTTCATCAGGACAAAGTTTCGATAGCACAGACAATCCAATCCTAGCATCACCCACACACCGTATGATGCATTTTGGTATATACTAGTTCTTCGTTGTGCTTAAAAGACAAAACCCTTGAATTTTTCACATAGATATATATTTGGGAAAACCACTGTCTGGGGGGTTATCATTCGTTAATCAGTGATCAAGTCAATGGCGACTCGAATTAATGAGATCTGGATCGTATTTCTGATGGTAATTCTCAGAGTAAATGTTGTAGTTAATGCCATACGGGTTGTGGAAAAAGTACCGAATGAATCTTTGAATCAGTCCATCTTAGATCTCAAGCCGCAACATCAGTCTAAAAATAAAAATCCTATTGTGTATCCTACCAGAGTTGAGCAAATTTCATGGAAGCCCAAAGCTTTTGTATATAGAGGGTTCCTTACCGAGGAAGAATGCAAACATTTGATTTCTATCGCCAAGTCATAACTTAAGAGATCTGTTGTGGCCGACAGTGGTTCTAGTGAGAGTACAGTGAGTGAAGTTCATACGAGCTCTGGTATGTTTATACCTAAAGGAAAGGTCAATTTCTTAGTATTCTTAGTATTACATCTTTTAGTTTTCCTGTAAGGAAAAGCAAATCAAATTTATGCACCAGTTTTTATCCTTTCTGTCAAGAATTTCATATCAGAACATCTTACTTTTTTTTGCCAAGATGATTGTGTCAAATCAATCATATTTTATATTTTTATGTTATTTTTCATGAGGTAATGTTTCTCTTTCTTGGTTAGGAGTGGCTGTGCTGATTACAGCATAATTATTTGTAACAACCCTAGTTGTATGTTTTACTTTAGTATTTTTTTATTTTATTTTTACATTCTCAATTCTCAATTCGTATTTCTTTTATATTTATTTTTGTTTACATATAATCAAAATAATAATGCTTTTGGTTTGTAGGTTAGGCGGAGGGGAATTTGGCCCTTAAGGCTCCAGATTGTGAATGAGGCGCTCTGATACCAAATGTAGGAGCCTAATTTAATTTAACATCTAGTAATTCTACAACAAGACAGTAATTTCAACTAGGTTTATGAAAGTTCAATAATTCCAAAATATTTTAACACGTACGCATGTAAATTTAACAATGAATAATAAATTTAATAACAAATTAATACAAAAGCAATGCATAATTCTAAATAAATACCTGAACCTGATGCTATTATCCCTCCTTTTGTCCGCAGCTTGCCTCCTTGATCGCTTCTTAACACTGCCCAAAACCGTTCCTCCTTGCCAACTAGGTAGCTCCCTAGCTCCAGGATATCAACGGATATCCTGGCCCTCCATGCCCAAAACCCCCAGCAACTCCGGTGCATTGTATCAATCCTACTCCATAAATTCACTTCTCTCTGCAAATCCAGAGCTCCCCAAAATTCATTCCCCAACCTCCGTAGAAAGCCTCCCGTCCAACTCCTTCCCTTCCTTATCCCTCCTTCACCGAATTTCCGCTCATTTATCCCCTACCTAACCCATTTATTACTCTTATCCTTTCCCGTTAATGCTTTTATCTTCTCGGGATTCATAGGTTATCCCTTGTTGTATATGCAACCATTTTATATCATATACCATTAATCTATTAAATCCATTACGCAAGTTATTAAATGTAGTTTGTAGTTAAATTATTAATTAATTAATCACAATTATATCCTTTAATTAATTAATAACTCACTTAATTAATATCATTAAATCATCTTTGTTTAATTAATACCTTGTTAACACAATTAATCCCCTAATTATTTTTACTTTATAATTTCTTAAACATTTATCCAATTAGGGTCATTACAATGATTGATAAGGTGCACAAATAGATGAACTCCAAAGTGGTCCCTTATGGTGAAATCCCTCACGGGAAGACACTTTTTGGATTGAGTTATCCTAGAAGAGTGGTTGGAGGACCCATGCTTGTATATGGAATAATGAGATGAAGATCAATGAAGTTGTTGGTGAAACTATTCTATATGGATAGTGCTTGTCATGCCATTTCTAGTGGTATGTGGAATGTCACATAACTCCTCACGGTTTGAGAGTTATGGTCCTACAAAGTTGAAGGACCCCCATATGATGTCTTGAAGCCCCAAAAGGTCAAAGAAGTCAAAGTTCTTGAAAAGAAGAAATCATTATTTAAATGATAATGTAAAGTGACAAAGTCAAGGTGGATTATCTAAATAATAAAGAGAAATGACAAAATCAAGAAGGAATATTTAAAGGATAAAGTATTGAAGAATTTTCTATTTATGGAAAGTAGTTAACCCTAAAATAAGAAAAATAGGTTAAGTGACCTAGAAATAGGTTAAGTGACCTAAAAATGGGTTAATTAACCTAGAGGATGAAAGTATAAATAAGATAGCAATGGTCTCTTGTAGATCATCTTTGTGGTGGATCAAATGGAGAGATTCTTGTTAGAATATCTTTTGGAGTATTCATGGAGAGCTCTTTCTTGAGCATATTTGATATGGATCTCTTGAGCATGATTGAAGATCTATTCTGAGGAAGAAATAAAGAGGAGGATCTCATGGACACATCAAATTTTCGGCAAGGTTGAAGATCTTGATGACAAAAATCTCAGAGATTCAGAAACCCTAGTTTCTGAAGTATACGCGGGTTGTAATGGTCCAGGGAGCGTGCATATGTGGGATGTATGAGGAAAGGGCGCATATAGTGGATGGAATGATGAAGACTTGTGTTAGAACTAGTGCCAAGATCCTGAATGATGAGGTAGGTTCCATTGTTTCACTCTATGGGCTCAAATATATCACCGAGACACTGGTATGGTTACATTATTGTCTTGATGGATACTATTGTTTGATGTGTTATGAATGCTTAGGGAATTCTTAGTATGGATTCTATGATATGGTTCAGTTTGGATGATTTGGTTGATGGAGTGATCAATACTCTTGTGATTCAGTGGTGACATGATTGCTATGGTATACTAGTTGTTTATACATGATTGAGATAGCATTCATATTGATTTGTTGTGGAGCATGACAAAGCTATTGGAGAGCTTGGATGTGTTGTGACTGGCTAGTGGTCAGATTGGACAGACATAGATAGAAGCAAATGATATATTGATTGCAGAGAATCTGAGTTGATATTGAAGGAAAAACCATAACATCTCAGAAGGTATATGCAAGTTGTTGTATACACTGGTCGCGTGCATAGGCGGGCTGTAGTGAGTCAGAGCGCGTACACACGCTAGCTGCACTACTGAAAGGTCACGTACTTGTTGACAGATTAATATTTGTTGAGGATTGTTGCCTCATCTCAGTTGGTGATGAGGGTGTAAGATGAGTCTTGGATTATAGAGCTGGTGGTCTTGTAGATTTGTACTTTATTCAGTTGTTTCTTATAAACCCCTAGATTGTTGTCCATAATAAAAACAAATAATGTACATACATCTTGTGTTCTTTGTGTTCCTTGTGGTGATGACTTGTTGATGATATATTGTTTATATATGTTGTTTATATATGTTCTTATCTAACTGGTGGTAAATGAAAACAATGGGTAATGAATAAATGTTGAATGTTAACTAAGAAGTGTTTGTGTAAGAGGGAAGTTTTTGGAAAAAGATCCCCACACTCATTCGCCCCCCCTCTAAGTGTTGTAGGTGTGTCCAACAATTGGTATTAGAGTAGGCCTTCACTACAAGGCTTAACAAGCTTGGAGGAGATCCATAGACACAAAAATGGATGATGAAGTTCCAATCCTTGATGAGGAAAACTATTCTACTTGGAGAATAGAGATGAGATTACATTTGAAGACAGTGGGAGCAACGATTTGGAAGGAAGCCATTGGTGGATCAGTTCCATTAAATAACAAGTCAAAGTTTGCAACTCAAAAGGAAGTAAAGAAGAATGATGCATTGGCTCTCAAGACCATTCTTAGTGGACTCTCAAGACCTATCAAAGAGAGCATGGGACAATGCACTTCCACCAAGGATCTATGGCTAAATCTAGAGGAGACATATCAAAGAAAAAAGGAGAAAGAAGAAATTGAAGACCACTCCATCAAGATCATCAAAGGTAAAGGATCATCAAAAAATCTTGAATGCATTATTTCTAAATGTGATTTTGAAAACATTTCAAGTGAAGACAAAGAATCAAGTGATCATGGCACAAAGGAATATCTTGAAGACATTTCAAATGAAGGCAAAGAATTATGTGTAGATGTTGGAAAAAAGGAAGATAGTGAAGATACTTCAAATGAAGGTAAAGAACCCTCAAAATCACTTGATTGCAATGATGATGATGATGGATTTTTCTTTACAAGTGAAGAAGAAGATATGGAAATAGTTTGTGTAAAGTTTGATGGTAATTATCCCATGAAAAGAATAGAAGAAAATCTATAAAAACTTCAAAAGGAAGTTGAAGAAGGTTTATATAGATATAGAAGTGATCATTATTAGGAGTCTAAGGAACATCTTGAAGTTAAAATAAATGATCAAGGAACAAGAAGAGAGAAATAAGACTCAATTAGAAGAAAAGGAAGAAGAGACCACGAGACTAAAGAATGGAAAATAAGATATGAATGTAGATGATGAGATTAGAAAAATTTTTGAAACCATTGTCCATCTCAAGACCCAAATTGAAGAAGCCAAAATAATAGAGGAACTATTGAAGAATCAAATAAATAAAAACGAAGAGTCATGTTGTAAGTTAGAAGCTGAAATTGTTGACCTTAGAAAGAAGGTGGAAAAGTCAAACAAATTCTTGAATAGCTCACGAATCTTGGATGAGATCTTGAAAAGTCAAAGATCATCATATGATAAATCAGGTCTTGGATACAAAGGAGAAGATACACATGTTGAAGAAATCACCTCAAAGAAGCATGAGGTAAGTCCATCAAAGAAGGAAGACAATGTTGCAAAACAACCATGTAAACAAGGCAAAGAAAATTTCAAAATAACAAAGCAAGGAAGACATCAAGAAGCTATTCTTGGGACACCAAAGCAAAGGTATGAAAGTATTTTTCATGGGCATTGTTATTCATGTAATGGATATGGTCACAAATATTTTGAGTGTAGATATTATGAAAGGAGATATAATGGAAGATTTTATAACACCATGAGGTGTTGGAGATGTGATCAAGTAGGACACATTGTTGTTCAGTGTAACACCATGAGATGCTATAGCTGTAGTGGATTTGGCCACAAATCCCAGGAGTGTTGGAACACAAGAAGAAATTCCATGATGAAGACTTCACATAACATGGATAGAAGAAGGAATGAAGTAACAAGGGGAGACATCTTTGAAAAGATGGATGCTCAAAGCTCAAGTTATGAAGAGAAGGGTCATCTACAGAAGTGGGTGAAGAAGACAGAGTAGCCAAATCAGAATGAAAGACTGAAGGGAAGTTCAAAAGTGTCATCTACTGAGGCATATGCAGGTGGCAGTAGTCAAAGTCACATAAATATGCTAGCTAACCTTGAATAGGTCACGTACATACGCACTTTTTTGTGCAACAGGCCGTGTATATGTGGTAAAGCCTTGGGAAAAAGGCAATGCACATGGGTTGCATCTTGATGTGATGGTATAACTCTGTGTTGCAGAGTCTGACATTGTTTATTGCATGTTATGAAACTATTTGATGCAAGTTTTTATGGTTCTATGTTAGATCATGTAAGGTGACGGTGTAAAATAAATCTTGGATACATGGTTGGTACACATTTTAATTTCATTGATATATCTTATGATATATTATTGGAAGCATATGATGGATATCATGGTGCATGCATTTTGCATGTAATTGGGATACATATTGAGACATATAGTTGGTGAAGTTGGTAAGATGATCATGTTGTACATTATTGATGATCTATACTTGATGCATGATTGGCACACTAGTAGAGGCACCTACTAGCAGGTTGATTAACACATGTTTTATGGAGGATTTGGCATACATGTATGGGATTCATCATTTTGTGATGTTGGTGCATGATGGTGTAAAAGTTTTTGGTACACTCATATATGACATAGGCTTGATAATACTATGTTGTTGGTACTACTTGATTAGCACAAAAAATTTCATTTCTTTGAGATACATGATTGTGGCACTTGGTTCATATCATGAGTGTTTTGATGCATTGTTTGGCATATTGGTGGATGCACATGGTTGGCACATTGGTTGATGCACATGTTGGAATGTTGATATTTAATTCATGATTCTCTATTTTTGACATATATTTTGATTCATGATGGTTTGTATGGAATAAGTTTGATGCATGAACGGGTCCAAGGATCATTATATGGTAGCATATTGTTGATCTTGCAGAGAATATAGGGGGAGACATACCCATAGGGGGAATCATTCTTCTTCCCATGATTCTAGGAGGAGATATTTATCATATGCATACCTAGAAAAGATCCCTATATTTGAAGAAAGATCAAAGAGGCATAATTCCAAGAGGAGAAATGGTCACAGGGGAGTATGTTAGATGTATTTCAGCATTACATTAGAGTGATATCCCTTGTTCAAAAGGGGAGAGATTATTCAGAGGAAGATCAAAGGCACTCAGATAGGGGAAGAAACCCCAAGGAAAATTCAAGCATGGGGAGCAGACCCAAGAAGAGAATGGCCCTTTTCCATTGATGTCAAAGGAGGAGAGATAGCCACATTGATGTGATTATTGATTGCGAGAGATAGTCACGTTGACTATTGTTGATATGATTAATGTTTACTAATAGGGAGGGATAGTCATGTTGATATGATTGATGACTATTGATGTAGAGAATGCCTTGTCTACATGTTTGACATCAATAATTGGTAATTGTTGTTGACATCAATGTTGGTATTTCCATCAATGTCAAAGGGGGAGATTGTTGGATCATGTTGTCATTGATGCCAATGGTTTGATTAATTGATGTCATTGATTGATGTCAAGTGATTGGTTGATGTCATTGATTGATGACAAGTGATGGATTGATTGATAGGCTTGATTGATTGATGAACAAATATATATGTATTGTCCTTGATGAGAATGATAGATGTCAAGTGGAAACCAATCGATGAAGATGGATCAATGAGTTGTTATTGATATGATGAAGATGGATCAATGAGTTGTCAATGATACATGATGCATAGTTGATGTATATGATGCAGTGGTGAATTGATGCAAAGATGAATCATTATTGTCTTATCATGATTGATAAGGTGCACAAATGGATGAACTCCAAAGTGGTCCCCTTATTGTGAAAGCCCTCATGGGAAGACGCTTTGCAGATTGAGTTATCCTAGAAGAATGGTTGGAGGACCCATGCTTGTATATGGAATAATGAGATGAATATCAATGAATTTGTTGGTGAAACTATCCTAGATGGATAGTTCTTGTCATGCCATTTCCGGTGGTATGTGGAATGTCACATAAATCCTCACGATTTGAGAGTTATGGCCCTACGAAGTTGAAGGATCCCCATATGATGGCTTGAAGCCCCAAAAGGTCAAAGAAGTCAAAGTGCCTTAAAAGAAGAAATCATTATTTAAATGATAAAGTAAAGTGACATAGTCAATGTGTATTATTTAAATAATAAAGAGAAATGAAAAAATCAAGAAGGAATATTTAAATGATAAAGTATTGGAGAACTTTCTAATTATGGAAAGTAGTTAACCCTAAAATAAGAAAAATAGGTTAAGTGACCTAGAAATGGGTTAAGTGACCTAAAAATGGGTTAATTAACATAGAGGATGAAAGTATAAATAAGATAGCAATGGTATCTTGTAGATCATATTTGCGGTGGATCAAATGGAGAGATTCTTGTGAGAATATCTTTTGGAGAATTGATGGAGAGCTCTTTCTTAAGAATATTTGACGCAGATCTCTTGAGCATGATTGAAGATCTATTCTAAGGAAGAATGGGAGAGGAGGATATCATGGACACATCAAAGTTTCATCAAGGTTGGATATCTTGATGGAAAAAATATCATAGCTTCAGAAACCCTAGTTTCTGAGGTATACGCAGGCTGTAATGGGCCAAGGAGCGTGCGTACACGGGTTGTATGAGGACAGGGCATGTATAGTGGATGGAATGATGAAGACTTGTGTTTGAACTGGTGCCAAGCTCCTGGATGATGAGGCAGTTTCCAGATATGCACTCTATGGGATCAGATCTATCACTGAGACACTAGTATGGTTACATTATTGTCTTGATGGATACTATTGTTTGATGTGTTGTGAATGCTTAGGGCCTTCTTGGTATGGATTCTATGATATGGTTATGTTTGAATGATTTGGTTGATGGAGTGATCAGTACTCTTGTGATTCAGTGGTGACGTGATTTCTATGGTATATTAGTTGTTTATACATGATTGAGATAACATTTATATTGATTTGTTGTGGAGCATGAGCAAGCTATTAGAGAGATTGGATGTGTTGTGACTAGTTGGTGGTCAGATTAGACAGTCAGAGACATAAGATAATGATATATTGATTGCAGAGAATCTAAGTTGATATTGAAGAACAAACCCTAACAGCTCAGAAGGTATACACAGGTTGTTGTATACACTGGTTGTGCACATATGTGGGCTGTAGTGAGCCAGAGCGCGTACACATGTTGGTTGCACTACTGATAGGTCGCGTACCTATTGACAGATTGATATCTGTTGAGGATTGTTGCCTCATCTCAGTTGGTGTTGAGGGTGTAAGATGATTCTTGCATTATAGAGCTGGTGCTCTTGTAGAGTTGTACTCTATTCAGTTGTTGTTGATAAACCCTTGGATTGTTGTCCATAATAAAAATAAAAATTGTACATACATCTTGTGTTCTTTGTGTTCCTTGTGGTGATGACTTGTTGATAATATATTACTGATATATGTTGTTGATATATGTTCTCATGTAACTTGTGGTAAATGACAACAATGGGTAATGAATAAATGTTGAATGTTAACTAAGAAGGTTTTGTGTAGGAGGGACGTTTTGGGAAAAAGAGCCCCACACTCATTCACCCCCCCTCTAAGTGTGGTAGGTGTGTCCAACAAGTTTGAAAATTGTTGTTAGTTTTCTTATTATGTTAACCATATGATTTTGGTCATGATACTCTGAGGTGAGGTTAGAATGGTGGTGCATAGAGGGAAATATCCTGTGTGCACAAGAGGTTGGATTTACTTCTGAGCACATGGAGACAATCTGCATGCACAAGGAGAACATAACTGCCATGTGATGCTAGAATGGTTGCGCGTGTAGTAGTGATCTCATGTTCAATATGGAATACGTGCGCAGTAAATTTGTGTGCTCAGTATGCTTGGGCGTGCAGTTTCATTGTGTTACTTCTGTTGTTTTAAGTTGTGTAAAAAGAGGAATGTTTGTGTGGTGTGACTCAACTTGGGGTTGAAAGGGTTACTTCAAGTATTACTGTGCAGACTAATGTTACAAAGTAGAATATGCGCACTAGATTTTGGAGTAGCATTGCTCAATAGTAAGTTGGGGATGTTACAATATGGTATCATAGGCAGTTCGATAACGAAGATGTTACAAGCTCCAAACCTGAAAACTCAACCTTGCGAATATGCATGCTCCATAATAGTGCCACAATGCACAGTGTCCCATACACCACCTAGTCTCAGCGTAACTCCTATGAGGCCACAATGTAAGTTGGAAGTGAGCAATTCATTGGTCGCAATAATATCTCAGATTGTGGCATTTTGCAAGTAGAACTGTGGCCAGTGTGGATGCAACATTAAGAAGAGGATGATGATCATGAGAAAAATGATGAAGAGGAATGCCAACAAAACCATTAGGAATATCATTAAGGCTAACTCTTTTCAAAAACAGTCATGCTTGTCGCAATCATTTTGATTCACACATCGTTACTCATTTACACGTGTGTGACCCTCATCACCCCTTGCTTCATCATTTAAGCCACAACGACTCCCATAATTCCCTCTTCCACCACAACCACCTACTCGTCCACCACCACCACCTCTCCTTCTGCCACTTGAGGCCTGCATGTCATTCTTTGCAGGCAACCCAAACATGGAACCACAACATTTTCTTCATTCGGTCAGCCACCACCTAATACAACACGTTTGATGCAAGTTCCAGTAACCTGGTCATGTGCATCTGCACTCTGTGGTACTATGGAATCTTAAGAAAACCTTCATCCACAACTCAAGATAGCCTCAGGTCCACACTCACCTTCATCAAGTTCTCCTGCTCAAGGGCCTGATACCTCTTCCCCTTAGAAACATGACTTGCATCCGTTCCCACCCCTAGGTCTGTAAAAACCCCTTTTTTGATGACAACCTCCAATCTCTATGTGTGAATTACTAGTGAATCTAGACCCCACCATGGTGCACTTCCTTGATATCCCTGAGCAGCTTGAAACCCATGGTCGATGATAGTCTCATCCACATTGGCCCGACTAGATTGATGTAGGGTGGCTCTAGCCAATCCGATTCCATGGATATGACATCAGGTCCATCATCAATCACTCTCCCTCCAGCGTGCTCCGCCTCTCATGCACACGAATTTGCATCCTCCTCTTCCATCTAATACTTTGCCATAGTATCCAACTTGTGCTTTCCAGCACTGTAGATAATGCTTGTCTTCACAACATTATTAACTTCCATCATGTGTAGAAGGAATGTCGTGATGTGAGTTTAATCTTGTCATTTCACATCCTTTGTTTCTTAATTTCTTATCTGCAGCAAACCAATGACCGACACAAGAATGAAAAATGACCATTCTCTCTAATACCATTTGTTGAACGTGGATGCATAAAACAAATTAATGAATACAAAAACAAAGAGAATGAAACAATCACACAACACAAGAACGAAAATGGGGGAAATGATATATCTTTATTGCTCAACCAATCTTGGAGAAATGGTTACAAATCCCGTTGAAGCACCTCAAGGACTTCAACATTTAAACAGAAAACATTCAAACATTTTCAAGCACATGGAAGGCCAAACACTTGAGGAACCCAACACATGTATAGAGTATGTATATATATACATAAATATTTATTTTGTTTTTTTCTACATATCGTGATGTAATGACCTCCAGCAAACCCTCGTTGATCGTGTGATGAAACAATGTTGCAATAGGTAACCCTCCAGTGAATCATGTGTTGCATTGGGTTTTTTCAAATTTGTGATTGTCCTACGTCAATGTCGATTTTGAAAACGCTTTCAAGTCTCTATCACACTCATAACTTAATTCCCGGACTTCGTAATATTTTTGTCTAAAACATGTACTAACTAAAATTTGAATTTATTATAGTTAATGTTTAAATTATTATTCTAAATTTATTTTAATTTAAATGAGATGGATTTTGTTGTATAAAATAACTATATATTAGGATTTTTCTTATAAACCTAAAACGTATTTATTAAATTTATAATTTTAATTTTTTAATGTCTAATGTCAATGCGGAGATACATGATTTCCTTGCTAAGTTGTAAAATATTTATGAGCTAAGCTTGTATATACTCATTGAATATGATTAAATTAAATATATGTACATATAGTTTTACATATAAAAGGTGTATACATGTGTTTTTAACAGTAAAAATTAAAATCATAACATTTTTTTATAAACAATAAAAATTAAAATCATAACAATTTTTTTATAAAAGAATGTATACATGTTTTTTTAACAATAAAAATTAAAATCATAACAATTTTTTTATAAAAGAATGTATACATGTTTTTTTAACAATAAAAATTAAAATCATAACAAAAATAAAATCGTAACAATTTTTTTATAAAAGAATGTATACATGTTTTTTTAACCATAAAAATTAAAATCATAACAAAAATAAAATCATAACAAAAATAGTGACCATGTAATGATATGGTTTGTGCTATGTGTGTTGGGTATATCACCAAAAATATGTTTCTAATTTTATTAATTGTTGTTTTTCTTCTCATCATTTAGTGTATTGTTATGTCTCTGCCATAGCAAAGATATTATGTTTTGAGATATTTTCATTATTTGGGTGCACAATTTTCGAGGTTTTATTAAAGGGTTTATCCTAAAGTTTTTAACCCGACGTTTGTAATGAATATAGGAGCCAGTGAGTTGCAACGAGATGTTGACACCCACAATAATGGTGAAATTGCGACGTGTTCAGTCTACATGTCATCACAAACGCATGTCACTACATGTCAACATCGTCATATTCAATACATCCATTGCTTCTCATCTTGAATCTCCCTTACAACGCTCTCAGAGTTCCCCACATGCGCCTAAAGGTGTCATCCTTTTCCCTAGCCTCACCCATGACTGGATTCTCCCTCGTCTTGGCGACCTATTCCTTGGTGGTCTCTAATTTCATACGATGTCATTCATTCTTTTTTGGTTCGAAGGAGATCGCGTCGTTCAAGAGACAAGTAGTAGGAGTGCAAGGAAAGTGCACAAAGTTTGATTCTCTATCGACATGTCTGTGGCATTCAAGAAAAAAGGCTCAACAAATGCCCTTGGAGCATGAAGATCACTTCATATTTCCGGTAGACATCCACATGAAATTCGAGCCACCTCCTCTCGAGGGTTTCTATGGTAGTGCGGTTTCCTTTGCATGCACGAAGAAAACAATAGGAGATCTGGAAAACAAACCTCTTTCTTTTGCTGTAAAATTGATCAACTAAGTGAAAATGGTTTTGAATGATGAGTATGTGAGGTCAGATAACGAATTCATGGAATTGAAAGGGCGTCGTCTCTTGACAATGATGGACATGTCATAAACAAATGACATGTCAGCTTTAATCAAAATGATAAAATAAATGTTATGTCAATGTTAATCAAAAGATGATCCTTTTGTTGGTTGAGACATGATGTTTTTTGGTTGTATTGATTATATTATACAAACCATTTGTCACAAGGACATAAATAAATGTTATCAAGGTGTGAATCAATACTGTAGTCAGAATCTTGGATGAATGAGTGTAACACACATTATAAATATAAAACATAGATGTGTGGGTGGTCGATGCAATAATAATTTGGATTTCAATTCGTGTAATCTAAAAATATATATCCTCATCAAAATTTTAGTATATTATTTGTCCCTCTAAGAGATTGTAACATTGGCCTCGCTTAGATTAATCACTAATTAAATTGCTTTGTTTTCCTATCATTTTAGGAAAAAAGTTGGTTTAATTTTGGCCACTAAATTGGCAATAATTCCAAAACTCAATGTAACAATTCAAAATTGTGATTTTCACATGGTTCATGTAACATCCCGAACCACCAACAGGCCGGGAAATGCCACTATTGCGGAATATAAACTTATATATAATATGCATTAAATCAAATTAACACATTTAACATAGAGTTATTTCCATCATACAGACTTAAATAGAATTAATAGCAATTCATACATGCAACAAAATACATGAAAACATACAAGCATCACATACATGCATTACATATAAATTAAGCATGGAATGATACTTATCTTTTCCCTGGAGTAAATTCCATCGAATACGTGCATACCTTCCATGAACCTCCCAGCCTTAGATCACACTGCTCATCACACTCAACAGTGGGTCATCCCCGAGCTGGGACTAAGCTCCACCCAGGGCAAGGAAATCTTAGACTAGGCTGAGGTTACAGGAAAGCTGCACAGTGCAACTGGAATGATTCTCTCCAAGAGCCTTCTTACACCCACTACTCACAAAATCTCATCCCCCACATGCTTGTTCCACCCAGGAGTATACATATTCATTGTCACACAGTCCATCGACTGCTTCACCTACCTCTTAGGGTCTCGACAATAGGAAAAATAAAAAATTCTCAGAGCTTCATAGTTGGTGTTGGACTCTCTCTAGGAGAAAACCACTTCCCAACAAACTCTATCACGTGGAGAGAGCTTCTCACAGGCCTGACAACCCGCCTCTTCAACCAGTTTCAAATCAATTCCCACAAAGTAAGGATAAAAACAACAACAACAACAACAACATTTGGTTAACTCACGGGTGACAATAACAACAGGAAATTGAATATAGACATCCAAAAATGATTCAAGTACGGACTCGACTTTGCAAAAATGAATAGGTTTGGTACATGGATCATGTCGGTCAGCTTCACGGTTTTGGGTTTTCAGAGGTGTGTGGCTATGAAGAGGTCCAATGCAGAGGCCAAACCAGATTTTAGACGGTAATATTAGTGAACTCAGGCGGAGGATGCAAGAATGGGAGAGAGAACCCCCAACACAATTGACTCACGGGTTACTAGTTTCAGGGTCCATGGTGAATGTCCCCATTCATGGTTAGACAGTGGATGGAGAAAGGCCAGCCTCGACATAATGAACCCCCAACATGGCTCAATTAATCAGTTTTAACTGCATGCACCTGGGTCGACACTTGTCTTCCTGGAGCTGCATGCACTACATTTGCATTTGTTCCCCTTTCCCAAGAACTTAGGACAACACTCATCAATTGTCCAACTTAGCCTTTAGGAAATAATAATAAATTGTTATCCCCTTTAAAGCTAAGCCCTCTAGCTTAGCCCCTAGGCCCAAACACTTAGCCTCCTCCCTTACCCAACATTGTGGAAGCTTAGTCCCCCATCACTCTTTCTTCGTGGTTGGTCTGCACGCAGCGATGCTTATATTTTATTAATGATCTGCATATTTACATATACAAAGTCAGGCTCATTGGCCTTGGAATTTGGCTCACCAGCCTAATAAATAGATAAGTCTCTCAGCTTATAACCACTCAACTCACCATCCTATAAACAAATTACAATTTAGCAGGGGCTTGGCCTTGGGGTATTACAATCCCCTCCCCTTATTTTTGCACTGTCCTCAGTGCAAATATTTACACAACATCAACAAGATTTCCAAAATATTCAAAAAGATGTGTGTACTCTGACCACATAGCGTCGTCATGCTCCCATGTTGGGTCCTCAGGACCGTACCAGGTCCACTGGACCTTTACAAGCCCTATGGATTGATTCCAGAGCTATTTTTTCTTCAGGTCCAATATGCGCACATGTTGCACTTGCAATATGCCTTCTTGCTCCATCTAAATCACATTCCAATCGATTACATGATTAGCATTAGGTATATATTTCTTAAGTAATGAAATATGAAACAGATTATGTACAGTCATGGATGTAGGCAATGCAAGCATATATGGAACTGGTCCAATCCTTTCTACGATTTCAAATGGCCCACAAAATCTGGCTGGCAACTTCAAACAGTTTCCTATATTCAAAGAACTTCTATTGGCTTTCACTTTCAAGAACACATGATCACCCACTTTAAACTCTTGGTGGGTTCTGTTCTTATCAGCATAACTCTTCTTCCCGTCTTGGGCAACTTTCAAACTATACTTAATCTTCAACATTTTCTCTTCCATTTCCTTGAGAAACTCTGGCCCAAATACTGCTCTATCAGCTGGATTATCCCAACTTACTGGAGTATTTCACTTTCTTCCATAAAGTGCTTCAAATGGGCTCATCTTTAATGATGCTTGATACCCATTGTTGTTGGCGAATTCTACCAAGTGTAGGTAGTCTTCCCACTTAGATTTTTTGTCCATCACATACATCCTTAGCATATCTTCTATCACTTGGTTCACCCTCTCTGTCTTCCCATCAGACTTAGGATGATAAGAAGTGTTGAAGTTCAGATTCGTTCCGAACCCCTTGAATAACCCCGTCCAGAACTTTGAGGTAAATTTCAGATCCCTGTTAGGCACAATTGTCTTGGTAACACTGTGCAATCGTGCTATTTCCCTCATAAAAATATCAGTAACATTAGCTTCCTTGTGAGTAGTCTTTAATGGAATGAAATGGGAAGCTTCTATCAGATTTTCCACCACCACCATGATTGAATCATTCTTCTTTCCAATTCTGGGCAATCTTGTAATGAAATCCATTGTCACTACCTCCCACTTCACTCAGGAATGGGTAAAGGTTGTATCAACCCTACTGGGTTCATGTGCTCAGCTTTAACCTTCTGTCACTCCATACATCTAGCGATGTAATCTACAATTTCTTTCTTCATACCTGGCCAAAAGTAATGGCTTTTTACTGCTGCCACTATTTTCTGATATCTAGGGTGCCCAACATAAGGCACACTATGCATTTCTTTCAAAATCATAATTCTCAATTCCTGAGAATTAGGTACATAAACTCTATTTTTGTACAGGAGTGTTCCATCCACTTCCAATTTATAATATTCCACTTTATGTAGCATCTTGACTTGTTGTATCTTTGCTACCAATTCCTTGTACCGCAAATCTGCATTTGCAACTTCCAAAATTCTACCTTTAATATCAGTTTGATACATGCTAATGGCCGTAGCATGTAGTTCATGTACACTCCTACTGAGTGCATCAACTACTTTGTTCTCCTTTCCTTTGATATGCCTGATATCAAAGTCATATTCACAAAGGAATTCCAACCATCTACTATGCCTAGAATTTAAGGTTGGTTGATCAAACAAATACTTCAGACCGTTATGGTATGTCCTCAGTTCGAATCTCCTCCCCATGAGGTAGTGCCTCCATTTATTCAGAGCGTGCACTATGGATGCCAAGTCCAAATCATGAATGGCATAGTTATTTTCATGCTCTTTCAATTTTTTGGATTCTTAACACATGAAAAACCCATTCTGGTTGAGGAATCCTCCCAGTCCTTCTTTGCATGCATCTGTGCAAACCATGAAATCCTCATTTGGATTTGCAATCCTCAGTATTGTAGCACTGGTTAATAACTGCTTCAATTGTTGGAAGCTTAAATCTCACAATCTTTCATCCAATGAAATTTATTCTCCTTCCTTTGCAAGGAAGTCATAGGGTGATCTATCCTTGAGAAACCTACAATGAACCTTCTTTAATAGCCATCTATACCCATAAAGGATATGACTTCTGTCACATTCTTTGGTGCTGACCATTCTATGATGGATTTTATATTCTCAAGATCCACGACTATTTCATCCTATGAAATGATATGCCCCAAGCAATGGATCTTCTTTTGATAAAACGATAACTTGCTCAATTTAGGATAAAGATGGTGCTCTCTTAGCACCTGCAACACCATATTCATATGATTTTCATGCTCTTCCTCCGACTTGGAATACACCAGGATGTCATCCAAAAATATTATGACAAACTTGTCCAGATAGTCCCTAAATACACCATTCATTGGGCACATAAAGAAAACGGGGGCATTCGAGAACCCAAATGGCACCAATGTGAATTCATAATGACCATACCTTGTTCTGAAGGTGGTCTTTCTAATGTCTTCATCATTTATTCTTACCCGGTGATATCATGATCTAATATCTATTTTCGAAAATATCTTAGCATCCTTCAACTGATCAAAGAGATCATGGATCCTTGGCAGAGGATACTTGTTCTTAATAGTCACTTTATTCAATTGTCTGAAATCGATGCACAATCTCAATGTCCCATCCTTCTTCATGAATAGGACCGAGGCACCCCAAGGTGATACACTTGGGTGTACATACCCTTTCTTCATAAGCTCTTCTAGCTGCAACTGTAGTTCTTTCAGCTTTGATGTACTCATTCTGTAAGGATCTTTAGACACTGGATATGCTCCAGACATCAAGTTTACAGAGAATTCAATATATCTCTTCGGGGGTAGTCTTGGTACCTCTTGGAATACATCCCCAAAATATTTTAATACTGCATGGTCTTAGATCTTTGACACCTTATCCTCAGGTGATTCCTCCAAGTGGGCTACAATTAATTGACATCCTTTCTTGTATCACTTCTTCAACTGCATTGCTGAGATTTCTCTAATAGCAACAACTCTGGGAATTCCTTGGACTGTTTTCTGATTTCCTTCTTCATCCAGGAAAGTGAATGCCTTGTTACAATAGTCCAAGATGGTATGGTGTTGTTCCAACCAATCCATACCAATTAGATAGTCATAGGAACCTAAAGGAAGAATGTTCAATCCATCCCTTGTGCTTAGTCCATTCATGTCCACTAGACATGACTTAACCAATTCCGTAAACTTTCTCTTGGTTTTTATGGAAAGTTGTACTAACCAAGATTTTCCATGTCTGCTTCTCGACAATTGCAAAATTTCCACCACTCTAGGATCTATATAACTATGACTAGCCCCTGAATCAATCAAAATAGTAAAGGCATGGTTTTTTATCATACCTTCCACTTCAATCATGTGTGACTGCTATTTTTCTTTCTTGTTTTCCAGGGTTGCATAGATCCTGGGTATTCTATTGCCCATGTCCTCCACTGTTTCATCTTGCTGAAAATTATGGACATCTCTCACTTTTCCATTTTTGTGGGGACAATCTCTGTACTTATGGTTCCCCTGACAACCCCTACACTGAATGGGTGTTTGCCTTGGCCTTTTTCCCCCTATGTCAGCCATTCCCGACTCTCTAAACGATAGATGTCCTTGAGGACTATTTCTGAAAAGGGGATTTTTGTTTCCCTTCTGCCTCTACTCTTTCTTAAATTTCTTTTGGTCATGCCAAGCCTTTTGAAAAGAAGGCTTTTCTCTTTGCTTCTCATATAAGCATTTTTCTCTTCTTATAGTTTCTTCCATAGTTTTTGGGTCATCATATTGGATCTTTTCACTGATGGCAGGTGGCAGTACACTCATATACCTTTGAATCTTGACAGTCTCATCTTTGATGAACGGAACATACTTCAACAATTCCAAAAATCTTCGTTCGTATTCATCAATGGTCATGCTACCGAGCTTGATTTCAAAGAACTCTTTCATCTTTCTATCATAATATCTCTTAGTCAAGTATTTCTTCTCGAAATATTTCTTGAATTCTTTCCAAGTGATATATTTCTCTCTAATGTGTTACACATGTACAAGTTGATCCCACCACATGGATGCTTTTCCTTTTAGTTGATACATTGCAATTCTTCGTTCGACATGAGAGGAATAATTCTGTAGTTGGAAATACTTTCTCATGCCAAGAAACTGTGTCTCGGCATATCCCTCCTTGTGCGCTTCATCAAACGTAGGAGGCTTAATCTTGTTCATTTATCCCTTCACTTCATCCACTCCATATCTCCTATGTTTTCTAGTAGGAGATGGGCTTGAACTACTGTATGCCTTCTTATTAGAGTGTTTCGAGGAGTGACGATGATGCCTACTAACGCTTCTCGATCTTCTTTTCTTCTTAGGGTTTTTGTGACTCCCTGTTTTTCTTGAGTCACTCTCCTTATCTAACTTCTTTTCGATTCTTTCTAGACTCTGCATCAACTTTAAGTTGAATTTTCCTTGTTGATCGTTATCTTTCATGACATTTCTGCTATCTTCTCGGTGAGTGTGGGAATCTTTCTGCAATCGTTCAATGATTTTCATCATATTCTCTTCCTTATCTATCTCTTTTCCATGCCCATTGGAGTTCGATCCTTTAACTCCCAAATGGATGTCCATCCCTTTTACTTCATTCTATGAATTGGAAGCAGTCTGTGCCTCTTCCATTTCTTTGAACTCAGTGGAAACTCTATTCAGTTTTGGCACTCATTAAACTTCTGCAAACAAAATGTGTAGACAACCGGAATTTTTCAGGCCATCATTCCTTAACAAATCCCACAACATTCATAAACAAATTTGATTCAAGAAATCTTTCAAACTCCATTTTATTTTGGTCTTTTCCCTGTGAATTTTTCGGGCACTAACCCCTTTCTCTCAGTCCCCAACCCACGTGACCATGGGTCATAACCAAGCTCTAGATCAAAAGGTGCTTACTCGAGCCTTCAGCTTCGTAAATTTTCAAATCACAACACAACAATCTCTTCGTACTTTTGAGTTATCAAACTCATGAAGTAGGGTGGATCATCCATCCATGTATACTTAACATACAGTGGTGGACACTCACTATGGAACCTTAGGTGTCTGAGTTCTGGGTATTCAGGTCTTCGAGACTTTGGAGCTTCGAACTTTGGGAGTTTCAACTCCTCTACGCTCGCTTTTTCCCGGAGTGATTTTCCCTGGAGTTCACAATCTACCAATGCGTGTCCTTTTTCATGATCAATGGCTATGACTGACTTCGACACTTCGGGCTTCGGGAGTTTCAAACTCACAACACTTGCCTCCTCATGAAGTACTTCCACCCAAAGTACATGATATTTTGACACGTGTCCTTCACAACGGACAGTTGTGATCTACTTCGACCTTCGGGACTTTGGGAGTTTGTCACACTCCACACTTGAAATCCTCCAAAATGACTTTCCCCGAAGTCTTAGTTCTGTTGACACGTACCCCTCTTGTGACCAACGACCATGATCTACGTATGCTATTTCAATTTATCCTTGGTCACAAAACTTTTGAAGTGCTCTCGCTCTGAATTTGTGGATCTTGTGCCACCTATCAACCTGGATTAGATGAATGTTGATCCTTTGCACTTAGATCTAATGGCTTGGGATCTATTTCCTCCTCATCGCATTCCTTTGCTTTCCTAGACACAGATCGAACGGTCCAAACTCCTTCCAACAACAGATCTGAAAACTATTGCCGCTCCTCCTCTTGAACTTCATTCCTTGAACCCCTTCTCCTTAGAGGGTTTCTTCGACCCTTAGTCGACTTTTTGATCTGTTCACTCCTTGCAATAGATCTTCACATCCCTTCATGGGAAAACTCAATCTATTTATCTCGAGATGTTTGAGTCAAAGACTCTGTCGACGCACTCCTTGCACCCAGAGACACTCTAAACCTCGAATTTTGTCCATTTTGACAACAATTCACTTTGAAATCTTTGTCTCGTTAACCACTAACATGGCCCTTCTAGGCTCAGTGTTGTAAGCATGATCTGATAACAAAATGTAACATCCTTGGCCACCAACAGGCCAGGCAATTCCACTACTATGGAATATAAACTTATATATAATATGCATTAAATCAAATCAACACATTTAACATAGATTTACTGCCATAATATAGACTTAAATAGAATTAACAACAATTCATACATGCAACGAAATATATGAAAACATACAAGCATTACATACATCCATTACATATAAATTAAGCATAGAATGATACTTATCTTTTAACTGGACTAAATTCCACCAACTATGTACAGACCTTCCATGAACCTCCTAGCCTTAGACCACACTGCTCATCACGCTCAATAGTGGGTCACCCCTGAGCTGGGACTAAGCTCCACCCACGGAAAGGGAATCCTAGACTAGGATGAGGTTACAGGAAAACTGTACAGTGTAACCAAAAGGATTTTCTCCAGGAGCCTTCATACGCCCACTACTCACAGATTCTCATTCCCCACATGCTTGTTCCACCAGGGAGTATACACATTCACTGTCACATAGTCCATCAGCTGCTTCACTTCCCTCACAGGGTCTTGGCAACAAGACAGATCAATAATTCTCAGAGCTCCATAGCTGTTGCTAGACTCTCTCTGGGAGAAAACTACTTCCCAACAAACTCTCTCACCTGGAGAGAGCTTCTCACACACCTGAAAACCTGCCTATTCAACCAATTTTCACTCAATTCCCGCAAATTAAGGATAACAACAACAACAAAAAAATTTGGTTAACTCACGGGTGACAACAACAACAGGAAATTAGATGTAGACATCCAAAAACGGTTCAAGTACGGACTAGGCTCTGCAAAAGAAGATAAGATAGGTACATGGATCATGCCGGTCAGCTTTACGGTTCTAGGTTTTCATAGGTGTGTGGCTATGCAAAGGTCCAATGAAGCGACCAAACGGTTTTTCAGATGGTGATCTCAGTGAACTCAGGCGTAGGATGCAAGAATGGGAGAGCGAACCCCCAACACAATTGACTCATGGGTTACTAGTTCCAGGGTCCCTAGTGGATGTACTCCTTGATGGTTAGATAGTGGATGGAGAATGGCCAACATCGACAGAATGAACCCCCAACATGGCTCAACTCATCATCTTTAACTGCATGTGCCTAGGTCGACAATTGTCTTCCTGGAGCTGCATGCACTACATCTGTATTTGTTCCCCTTTCCTAGGAACTTAGGACAACGCTCACCAATTTTCCAGCTTAGCCTTTAGGAAATAATAATAAATTAGTATCCCCTTTAGAGGTAAGCCCCCTAACTTATCCCCTAGGCCCAAACACTTAGCCTCCTCCTTTACCAAACCTTATGGAAGCTTAGTCCCCCATCACCCTTTCTTCGTGGTTGGTCTACATGCAGTGTTGTTTATATTTTTATTAATGATCTTCATATTTATATATACAAAGTCAGACTCATTGGCCTTGGCATCTGGCTCACCACCCTAAAAAACACATAAGTCTCTCAACTTATAACCACTCTGCTCACCAGCCTATAAACAAAATTACAATTTAGCATGGGCTCGACCTTGGGGTATTACAGATCATGGTTTTTGAAAAAATTGAGGGTGTGAGAATTGTGATTTGGACACTAGATTCATTATATTGAAGGATTTTTCGTTCGTTGATTTTCGAGAGAAGAAAAATATTTGTGAAGTGTCCTTATAGTCCCAAATAATCTATAAATTATTGAAACATATAATAACATATTGTAACATATAATAATAGATTGTAACATATAATAACATAAATTAGTGAATTATTCTCATTTTTAGTAGTTAATGGCTTAGGTATATGTGAGCATGCTCACAAATATGTGAGTCGGCTCACATATATGTGAGTCGGCTCACATATATATGTGAGACGACTCACATATATATGTAAGCCTTCTCACATATATGTGAGCATGCTCACATATATGTGAGAAGGCTCACATATATGTGAGCAGGCTCACATATATGTGAGCCTGCTCACATATATATGCTATCCGGCTCACATATATGTGAGCCTGCTCACATATATGTGAGTTGTGAGCCGGCTCACATATATGTGAGCTGTGAGCCAGCTCACATATATGTGAGCAGGCTCCACCAACTACGTAAAGACCTTCCATGAACCTCCTAGTCTTAGACCACACTACTCATCACGCTCAACAATGGGTCACCCCTGAGCTAGGACTAAGCTCCACCCAGGGAAAGGGAATCCTAGACTAGGATGAGGTTAGAGGAAAATTGTACAGTGTAACCAAAAGGATTTTCTCCAAGAGCCTTCTTACGCCCACTACTCATAGATTCTCAATCCCCACATGCATGTTCCACCAGGGAGTATACACATTCACTGTCACATAGTCCATCGGCTGCTTCACTTCCCTCACAGGGTCTCGACAATAGGACAGATCAAGAATTCTTAGAGCTCCATAGCTACTGCTGGACTATCTCTGGGAGAAAACTACTTCCCAACAAACTCTCTCACCTGGAGAGAGTTGCTCACACGCCTGAAAACCTACCTATTCAACCAATTTTCACTCAATTCCTCCAAATTAAGGATAACAACAACAACAACAAAATTTGGTTAACTCACGGGTGACAACAACAACAGAAAATTGGATATAGACATCCAAAAACGGTTCAAGTATGGACTCGACTCTTCAAAAGAAGATAAGATAGGTACATGGATCATGCCGGTCAGCTTCATGGTTCTAGGTTTTCATAGGTGTGTGGCTATGCAAAGGTCCAATGAAGTGACCAAACGGTTTTTCAGATGGTAATCTCAGTGAACTCAGGCAGAGGATGCAAGAATGGGAGAGCGAACCCCCAACACGATTGACTCATCGGTTACTAGTTCCAGGGTCCCTAGTGGATGTACTCCTTGATGGTTAGAAAGTGGATGGAGAATGGCCAACATCGATAGAATGAACCCCCAACATGGCTCAACTCATCATCTTTAATTACATGCGCCTAGGTCGACAATTGTCTTCCTGGAGCTACATGCACTACATTTGTATTTGTTCCCCTTTCCTAGGAACTTAGGACAACGCTCACCAATTTTCCAGCTTAGCCTTTAGGAAATAATAATAAATTATTATCCCCTTTATAGGTAAGCCCCCTAACTTATCCCCTAGGCCCAAACACTTAGCCTCCTCCCTTACCCAACCTTATGGAAGCTTAGACCCCCATCACTCTTTCTTCGTGGTTGGTCTACATGCAGTGTTGTTTATATTTTTATTAATGATCTTCATATTTATATATACAAAGTTAGACTCATTGGCCTTGGCATTTGGCTCACCACCCTAATAAACACATCAACTTATAACCACTCAGCTCACCAGCCTATAAACAAAATTACAATTTAGCAGGGGCTCGACCTTGGGGTATTACAGATCATGGTTTTTGAAAAAATTGAGGGTGTGAGAATTGTGATTTGGACACTAGATTCATTATATTGAAGGATTTTTCGTTCGTTGATTTCCGAGAGAAGAAAAATATTTGTGAAGTGTCCTTATAGTCCCAAATAATCTATAAATTATTGAAACATATAATAACATATTTTAACATATAATAACAGATTGTAACATATAATAACATAAATTAGTGAATTATTCTCATTTTTACTAGTTAATGGCTTAGGTATATGTGAGCATGCTCACATATTGCTCACATATATGTGAGCATGCTCACAAATATGTGAGTCAGCTCACATATATGTGAGAATGTTCACATATATGTGAGTAGGCTCACATATATGTGATCCTGCTCACATATATGTGAGCATGCTCACATATATATGAGCAAGCTCACATATATGTGAGCCTGCTCACATATATGTGAGCTTGATCACATATATATGTGAGCATGCTCACATATATGTGAGCCTGCTCACATATATGTGATTAGGCTCACATATATGTGAGCTTTCTCACATATATGTGAGCCTGCTCACATATATATGTGAGCCGACTCACATATATGTGAGTCTGCTGACATATATGTGAGCCGGCTCACATATATGTGAGCACGCTCACATATATCTCACATATATGTGAGCAGGCTCCTATATATATGTGAGTTGGCTCACATATATGTGAGCCTGCTCACATATATGTGAGCAGGCTCACATATATGTGAGCCTGCTCACATATATATGTGAGCCGGCTCACATATAATCTTGTTGGTTGACTTCCACTTGAGGTAACTCTAGATTTTTGGCACCTACAAGTTTCACAGTTTCAACTTATTTTAGCCTGACATGTCTTCTCTTCAGTGTCATAGGTTCAACCCAATTTGGATTTGCCAAGAGAAAGTTATAGTAACTTTCTCAAAACTTGTTGGTTTTATCCCTTTTAGGATAGTGAACTTATACGGGCTGCCACTTGTCCATTTTTTCCATATCAACTTATAAAATTTTGACCTGGAAAATAATGGTCCATACTATGTTTAAGACAACCGATGGTAGTCAATTTAGATCTTGTATATGTGAGCCGGCTCACATATATGTGAGCAGTCTCACATATATCTCACATATATGTGAGCAGGCTCACATATATATGTGAGCAGGCTCACATATATATGTGAGCATGCTCACATATATGTGAGCCGACTCACATATATGTGAGC
>ML784160.1:1145803-1161986 GCA_009831015.1 Picea engelmannii | reverse complement strand
GAGCAGGCTCACATATATATGTGAGTCGGCTCACATATATATGTGAGACGACTCACATATATATGTGAGTCGGATCACATATATGTGAGCCGGCTCACATATATGTGAGGAGGCTCACATATATGTGAGCCGGCTCACATATAATCTTGTTGGTTGACTTCCACTTATGGTAACTCTAGATTTTTGGCACCTACAAGTTTCACAGTTTCAACTTATTTTAGCCTGACATGTCTTCTCTTCAATGTCATAGGTTCAACCCAATTTGGATTTTCCAAGAGAAAGTTATAGTAACTTTCTCAAAACTTGTTGGTTTTATCCCTTTTAGAATAGTGAACTTATACGGGCTGCCACTTGTCCATTTTTTCCATATCAACTTATAAAATTTTGACCTGGAAAATAATGGTCCATACTATGTTTAAGACAACCGATGGTAGTCAATTTAGATCTTGTTAGAATAATATATGATTGTTTTACCAAGAACTCCTATTTGAGACTAGTTTTAGGGCTAGTAAAAAACCCTAACTTCCACAACATGTAACATGAAAAACACGATGAAATTTTTACCTTGGATACTTCACTATGTCTCCTCAAGCTTCCAAAACTTTAGCCATCTGAAACTTCCTAGAAAAAAATTAGCGTGAAAATACCAAGATGACTCATTTGAAGGATCCAAACACAAGGATTGTATGCTTTGATACCAAACATTATGTAATAAATACTTAGAATATCATGATAAGCTAGAGTACACACCATGTACACCAAATGTGAGCATGGAGAAAAACTCCAAGATATACAAGAGAGATTGGTTATATATTAACTCAAGTAATATGAGAACCTCCTCCAAGTATCCCTATACATTTATACATCCAAATCACATCCACCCCTAAATAATGACAACACGATCTCTATATATACCTATTCACTCATTACACATGTGGACCCTTCATTAGGTTGACCATAATTACATATAAATTTACCACATTGCATATACATTTGACACCGAATATGATCCCCTTGGGGTCTTATCATATTTGTTTAAGCCCATATATGCCCCACTTGGGTCATATCAAGTGTAAAAGGGTGTGCAACCAAGTGACCCCACTTGTATTCCCTATGTATATGCTTCCCAACCACAATTTTACCTGCCAAATAATAGATCGTTGTGCTTAAAGACTTTGAAACACATCTCTAGGTTGAAAACAATTATCTAAAACTTGGGCATGTGTTGACACAAGAAAGATCTATGATACCAATTGTAGTGTACTTTGTTTTTCAAAGGAAAAAAACCCATATGTTTATTAATATAAAAAAAACACATTGTCACGTGCTCATGGCATTCATAAGTGTTTTTTTTTATCACGTTACATGACATTTATATGTCCAATCCATCATCACAAAAAAATAACAAGGTGTTCATGTTTAGTTGCTTATGTAAACTCTTAAAAAAGAACCAAAATGACATTTAAAAAGATACATTATATTTTTAATCTAAAGATTAGTGCAAGTATATCATTATAAAAAAAATAAGATTACAACTATAATAGATACAATTATTTCCATGGTTCATGATTATATTTTGCAGTGTGTCCATTATGGATTACTGAAATAATCCAGGTCCCTTGTTCCATCCCAACTACAGATTTTGAGATCCCATCTACAACATTTTTCTTGTCCCTATAAATGTGAGACAAAGAGGTATATGATAAGAATGCCAATATTCTGAAAACTTCATCATAGAAGGGTCTTAATGTTAAATTCCTAAGAGCAATTTCTCTGTGCATTCATTGGATAACTATCTTTGAGTCTCCAAAAAATTTTAATTGGGTTATGTTGAACACCATTTCAGTCAACAATTCTTAGCCGACAAAACATTGCCAAGATCCCCACTCAATTCACATTGTTTGCACAAAGATTTTGTGCACTCTCGGTGAGATTTTATCGCACCATTTAAGGTTACATATTAAATACAATTTTTCGGCAAGTTTAGCATGGTACTTGGCCAAATTGTCGTGGTTCTTGACCCATGCTAAATATGGCTCATTTTCTCACTTCACTCATTCATAATGCTATCTTATTTCACACTCATGATTGGTACATTGACACAATTATTTGGAGTTGGAAAAAGCAAGTGCTCTGCTATTTTCCTGTGGGCCTATTTATTAGCATCTATAGCCATCACTAGGTGGTCAACATTATACATGTACCTGTACATCATGTAGCCATCAATGGTGCTTTTACACTCACTAAGAGATGTGGGATTTGGTTAGTGAATTTTCTCGTCATGGAGAAGAATATGACCATTTTGAATTTTCAAGAGTTGTACTTTCCACCCTCATAGGTGCTCTTATGATATCACTACTATCATTGCTATTATTAGTAGTTATTCAACTCTTAAAACTACCAAATTTATATGGACTTTAATTGCTCATCTGGTACTAGGGGACATTTTGTCAGGTTTACGTCTTTTTCAAACTTACATAGAGATGATATAGCTCGACATTTGGCATCTTTGTTGGCATCTTTCTTATGTCCTTCTACATTTTCATTTAAATTTAAAGAGGATAGTTCTCTTGCATGACCTTGAAGGTTGTGGTAAACAGATCGTTGTCAGACAGGTTGCAAAGAGCTTGGGTCTTCACATTATTGAATATAATTGTTATGATCTTTTGGGTGCTTCCAAAAAGAAGACGAAAGACTATTTGATCTGAAAAGATATTTTACACGACTATGGTTGAGTTATTGAGCATGTGTTATTTAACCAATTAGGAAGCTTAATGAAAGAGGAAGAAGATATGAGAAGTTATCACAGCCATATAAACATGTACAAAACTAAAATGAAGCATAAAACAGAATCAAACCATAACACCAATGTGATAACGGAGTTCGACAATCTCGCCTACGTCTCTGAGGCTTTGTCTCAATGAGTGGAGCTTTCTTATTTATGTTCAAAGCTAAATAAGTACATCACAACAGTGCCAAAAGGTTACAAACCTAACCTAGTCTTGTTCTAACAGATCTCAAGAACCCAACAGAATAAATGCCACTCAAATATGATTACCAAAGCTCCCAAAAATGGCCCGCAAAGGTGTGCTCCTCAATAGCTTCCCTGCATAAAAATGGCTTTGGATTGGAAAAAAATCATCATAAACCTGCTCTAAATATCCTCTCATGGCCTCAAGAAGGCTTGGTTTATATAGATTTGAAGTTGGTAACCATCTCCCAATTTTCCCCCAAGATCGGGCCTCAAAAAGGGCCCAATATCCCCCCAAAAGGGCCAAAAATCTCCAAAACTGCACAATTTGGGCCAAAACTAGGCAAAAACCCATTGTTGTAACAAAAAATCAAAATTATCCCCAAGGGCCTGGGCGCGCGCTCCAAAACAGGGTCATATGGAAATAAAATTCCAAGCTCTAGCCCCTAAGGGTTGCGCGTTGGCCCTTAGCCTGCAAGTAATGGTCATATGGTAATATATCATAGGACCGCACCCCAACATTTGCACCTGGGTTATGGTCACTGCCCCCGAGTCATATGCCAGATAGGTGGTATGAATCCACCCCAAATATTTGCATTGAAATGTGGAGTGGAGTAGCATCAGGCCTTTGGTTATGTGGGATATGCCAATAAATCTGCGGGCTGGGGCTAGGCCCCAACCCCCTTCTGTCTCCGCTCTGCATTAAACACTACTTTATATAATATAAAGTGGAATTTTATTAACAAGTCCCACCATTGGCGCGTTGGCCATCTGACCTGTCTCAAAACATTCCCCCATAGTAGAGGTCACTGTTTCAATTCCTCCAGCCTCCAAAATTTTTATCCAACTAACAAATGATGGGGTGCCACATGGAACCTTTTCATTTGCCTGCAAAATTTGCCACTTGTCGAAATGGGATTGGACCATTTTTATCTGCCCATTCAGCCTACTGCTGTGTTGCCACGTGTCTCAATGCTACGTCATCATGTTGACGTCATGCTGACGTCAGCATTGACTTTTTGTCTGTTGACTTTTTCCCAGTTTGGGAAAATGAATAGATTGTCATAACTTGATCATAAGACGTTCATTTGATCCCGTTCGAGTTGCGTTGGGTTTGTATCGACAAGACCTATGCACACATCCGTTTTGAATCCATTCTAAGAACTTTGATTTTTAGGCCTTTCTGAGCCCCATCAAGCTCCTGGATCTGATTTTGGATCACTATTGATACCTAGAACCAAAGACTGAAAGAAATACGTAAGAAAATGACATTGTAGTACAACAAGTTGATGGTGTATATGATTGATGACCTTGTAGAAGCACTATAAGCATAGCAACTAAAATGATTCCTAGAAGGGTTGAGTGGGTTGAGGATTCTATGAATCGAACTCTCGATTGGAAGATGATCAACATGTTCTTTGACATCTCATGATTTTGTGGTTTTATTCTTGTAGTGGTGGATAAGACTCTCAAGTTAATTTTTTACTTGGCCATATAGACGATCACATGACTCTATTTCAGGCCAGAACACATACTGTAATTACTGGTGATCATTGTGTAGGAAGTTCCATTTTAAATACTGAGTCAGGTGAAAACATTAAATATTAATTCAAAACAACACATCAAATTCCAATGCATGAAAGGATAAACCTTTGGCTTAACAAACCTCTTTGTGGGTATATCAAGAATTGAAAGGAGAATGTAGCACATTAGCATATTAGAAGAGACTAGTCATAGAAAATATTGTTTAAATCACACACAATTTGCGAGGATCAAATTGGCAATGCCCAAAGATGTTTCATATGGCCTTTTAACACCTAAGGCATATCTGCTAACACATAAATGTGGATAAGAGGAAAGATCCATCGTACGCTTTTGTTTTATTTGACAACACTGGATATCATGTTATTGTTGATATCAACCATCTTCCTTCTGTCAAATAAATGCCAAATGAAATTGCAATTCCATCATTTTGGTGAGGCTATTCAGATTTCGTACAAATCTTACAAATCCAACAATGAACAGGTTGGACTAACAAGTTAAAACATTCTTTATAGAAAATGCTCATGTATTCTCCTCTCTAATTATGGATTTGTTAGATGTGATCAGGATGCCCAAGTCCCCTACACCACAACAACACCATATATTACACCAAAAACTGTAGAGCGAGGTCTTAGGTTTTTTAAATTGTAGAAAGATTGCTAACATATGAACCACAAGTGTCCTAAAGATGAAGGATAAATTGAGAGAGAAAAACATAATTTTATTGTGCTTCATGTGGTAATTGAAGTGCTTTCAGTTGGAGAAACTATCTCATAGGAGTAACCCTTTGAGTTTTTCTATTGAAGTTTAGGGACAAGAAAATGGAGTTGTTTGAAAATGGAAACTGGAAAAATCAGTCATAGAATCAGTGCTTGCAATATTCAATGCGACACATGAGATCCTTGTGGGTTTTTCTCTTTTTAGAAGGCAAAAATTTGATAGAGCATAAATGTGTATGAAGTCAACAGTTTGTTGAAGAACGTAGCTTACCTATCCTAAAATGTGCTTCCGCCTAGAACAAAAGGTTTCAATGCATGCTTGGATAGTCTTTAGGGTTCTCTAGATGTAGTTTGTGATGTGATGATTGGTTACAAGTATCGATGCCCTATGTTCTTAAATAATGTCTTTGGGATTGATCCGACTAGAGTACATCTTCATATTCATCGTGTACCAATCGATGAAATTCCTCTCGGTGAAATTGGAGGTGCCACTTGGCCTATTGAAGATTTTCATTGGAAGGACCTTAGATATGTGAACGCTAATCGTATTTCATTGTTAGAAATGCTTGAAGGAATGGATTGTGGTTTGTGCAGCACTGAACCTTGTGCGTCAATTATTAATTTCTTAGAAAAAGGCCATGTTTCCAATATTGAGTAACATAACCACATTGATATTTAAGTCCTTGAAGAATCTGAGAAGTGCTTCATCTGAACTTATCAAGCATACCAAGATAAAATGATTGACTACATTGATCCCATGCTTTTGCAACTTTTGTTGAAGGATTCTCAAGACAAAGACTTTGCATGTGAATATGTTGATAAAGCACTAATTATGACAACTACGACTATTTCTCCTAATCTATTACTACAAAAATTGGATCTCTATGTCAAGCACGAGACCACGTATTCGAGTTAAGGCGTTTATGTGTATATATAGAAGGTGCTCGCAAGATTTCCAGTAAACAAAGATATGGTCAATGATGACTTTTTCTTTTCCATTTCAACAACTTCTGCACTTATAGAAGAAGATGCATGGCTCAAGTTCCCGACCAATAATGAATACTATCTGAAGGAGATAAAACCAGTGGCCAAAGATAGTAACCAATCAAATTTGCTTGAAACAAAAACTTGTTCGAAAGTCAGAAGTAGTGAGCAATTAAGTGAAGACAGGGTAAGGATTTGTATGAAATACCATTAGAGGAGTGAGAAATTTTAAATTGTGAGGAAATGCAAGAGAAAGAACAGTGGTAACGTGAACAAGTTCCCACATTTCCTTATGTAGAAAGTCGTAATCATTCAAAGAAAATGGTGAGAAATTGTTATATCAAACTCTTGAGGGACAAATGAATGGATTAGAAAATGTTATAGATGAGCATAAATGGGTGGTTTCTCAGCCAAATTTTAGTTGTCAAGAGAAAAATCCTAGTCTCTGGTCTAGACCAAAAGTTGCATTTAGCTAAAGAGATGAGTGCTATATTTTTTTGTATGGGTATTGATTGGAGCAGAATAATGCTAGAAGAATCCCTTGATGGTTTTGAAAATGCTATCGCACTATATTAATACAAATGATTAATTGAAAGGATTTGTTCTCATGGATTGTAGGTGATGCTGTCTCTTTTCCATCAATCTCTCCCTACATGGGTTTGTGGTTATGATGGTTGGAATGACGATAAAACTATTTATTATTTTCTACAGTATACGAGGCCAACTTATCACAGGTTGTTGCAGCTTCTTTATGTCAAGGAGTTTACATAATTGCAATAAACAAAATGGAAACAACTTATATAAAGACTTATGATATTATTCATGAAGACATCAAAAGAAAATTGACATGTAGATAAGAACAAAATTTTCCAACAAATGTTATTTTCATATATATTTTATTAAATAGAGAAGATGGAAATGGTTCAAGACGGTTCACTACAACTCATTAGAAATAAAACTACTCCTAATTACTCAAACTTCTCATATAATGATATAAACGAAATGACAAACAACTAGCTTCAAGAGGAAAAAACTTTGGAGAGAGGTATGCAAAGAGTTGAGTGAGATTATTTATTTTAAATCATTCATCCTCCATTAAATTTTAGTCAGGGATTTGATGAAGCTATTAATAGTAGGGACATCTTGCAAAGTGGTAGAATGAGAAAATCAAGGTTCAGTTTTAATGGTGTCGAAGAGGTAACTGGTTTGTTTTCCTAAGTTTGTTGTATTAGAGGTCTAGAATTTCCAATGCTAATCGATTTTTGTTTTATGCAGATAGTAGCCTTATGCTTCACCATCATTTCTTTGTTTAATGTCCAACTTAGTTCTTCTTTCTCTATTTTTTTTTATGCTTGGATACTCTATGTATGATGATAATTCCATCTAGAGTAGTTAAAGATAATAACTCTGGTCCAAGTCCTCGCAAGGGCTTGAAAGCATCAAAGAATCTAAGAAACTGTATGGGGTTATGTCTAAATAAAATATCAAACTTTTTGTCTTTGAAAATAACTTCTTATTTATTTTATGGTTTAAATCTTTTATTTCCTCTGATACAATTCTTAAATATTTAAAAAAATACAAAACAATCTTGTTTATTTTATTTCTTTAATTTAGTTTCAAAGCAAAAACAAATTCATCTTTTCTCTCTTTTAATTTGTTTATTAGTCTAACTTCTAACTTTTGTTTTATTAATTGAAACATTTAAAAGAAAACAAAAGATTCATTACACCATGTTATACATTTTTTTTTTAGGTTTTTCCCTTTAAAGATTAACAAATTTAGTTGTAGTCTGTTTAATTTTCTTTTTTTATGTTTTGCACTTGTATTTTTAATTTTCACTAACTCATCATTAACTTTTGTTTAAAATTTCATACAAAATCAAAATACAAAATTATATCAATTGAAAAATACAATAAAAATTAAATAATTGCAAAACCATACAAAGAAATTCATGCTTAGAATTTTATGTTTTAGAGTCTAATGTGCATTCTTTTCAGGGCTTAAAACTTAGGGTAACATTCTTGCCTCTTCCCTCCTAGCCTCACAAGAGGTTGAGATGTTGGTATTGAAACATTCTTGTTTCGACATCAACAAGTTACACCAAACTTTTGTGCTAGTTTCAAGACTAGCTTTAAAGTCATAAATTCACATAAGTCATTAGTGTCTTTACTAATTCCACTTTAAAAGAAATTTTGTGATATGAATATAAGTATAATATGTTTGTTGAACCTCCCTTAGGAGGGTTCCCCGAGGATGCACCATAAAAAAAATCATGAAAAATCCTTATTTATAGCCACTTCACCTTGTATATGAAAGCTAGAGTTTTCCTACACATGTGTGTAGGCATTTAAAATATTTAAGGACTAGTAATGATATTTGAGGGGGAGAGTCTCTTTATATTCAAACAAATTTTGATTCCTAGCAATCCATACTCCCCAAACTATGTTAAGTGGAAGTGCTCTAATCCTGGAAGTCTTATTTTTTCTACACTAGGTTCTGAAGGCCTCTTCAAGACTTTCCCCTCCCTAGAGATTCCTAGTCCCTGCAATTGATCTTTCCACCTCTTTCAATACCTCCTTGAAGTATGGACATTCCATCACCAGATGAAATATAGATTCTTCTATTGGGTGACATTTTTAGCACAAAACCGACCCTATGAAATTCCTCTTATAAATAACATCCCATGTGGCAACCTTGTTGCAGAAGCTCAACCACATAAATATCTCATTTTTTGGTGGGAATTTTAATTTCCATATACTTTTCCATCTCCTGATATGTTGGTCTTATATTCCTTCTTCTGCTAGTGATTTGTAGCCTAATCTAGGAACATAACCTTCCAGTTGGATTCAAAGACCAGATCAACTCATCCTCTTCTTCCACAAGCCCAACATTGTTGCCTGTCAGGAGTTCTATTTATCATTTCCATTCTTTTGCATACTTTGCCCCCAATCCAATTTCTTCCCATGATAACCATTGATGGTGCCAATTAGTGGACCTTTCCCAATTTGTGACCAATCTAATATTAACCTTTATTCCTCAAATCCTAAACCATCTAAAGGGGAATTCTATGCATACCTTTTCTCTCTACCTAGGGGTCAAGGTCAATTTTCACTTTATCCCCTTTTCCAATTTGCTAAATCAACAAGTTTCTAACCAGATGGTAAGCATAGATAAAAACTTTCCAAATTGTTGAGGTGTTATTTTTTTGTTTGAGTGGATTTATAATCCAATCCTCCACTATATTAGGGGCTATGTACTTATCTTTTATTACATGAACTCACAAACTTGTTCCTTGAATTAGGCTCCATACATTTTTTGTAGCAAGAACCTTTGAAAATAGAAAGGGATTTTTGAGGCCCCATGTTCGACAATACATGTATTCCAATAAAGGATGAAAACCTCCAGTAAACATTCACATGACCAGATCAAAGATCAACACAATGATTTTTTTATGTGGTAAAACCCCTATGGGGAAAAATCTATGGCCCCAACCAACGTGGCCACTTGGAGAAATTTATTGATGTAGAACAAAATAGATTATAGAGAGTTTCTCACAATAAATCATCGAAAAATGAGCCTCTCTGTCCTTTAAATAAAAATCATAAACCAATCGGGTGTTAAATCACAGAACCAATCGGGTGTTAAGTCATAGATCAATGTAGCCATTAAGATCGAGGATAATTTGAGTCGTCGTATCACTCTACGTCGAGAACATATCGTGACCATTAGATTACAAATGCATACTAAATAAACACACTAAGAAACACACTTTAACCTAATGACACATTAGACCAAGTTGATGTTAACTAAATCCTAAGTGTCTAAACATCCTAACATCCCCCCTTAAGAACAAATTGGGATAGGATTGAAGGATTTACAAAGGCAACACAATAGGAAAAAGAAGTAGGCATTAGATCCTATCCCCCATTAATGAAAACTTCTTGAACTCCTAACATAGATCAAAGTTTGGAAAACTCTTCTTATGTAAGCGACTTTGTGAAAATGTATGCAACTTGATATTCTATAGGGAAAAAGAGCATTTCAATAACTTAATCATGAATAAGCTTCCTGATGAAGTGCAAGTGTAGCTCGATCTGTTTGATATGTTGATGTTGAATTAGATATTTGGCAAGCTTGATGGAACTCTAATTGTCACACCAGGGCATGGTCGGATGCTAATACTAGAATCCAAACTCTGAAAGGATCTCTTAAAGCCATAAGGATTCTTGACTTGCATTAACCGCTGCTTACGCTAAAGAAAGAGAAATATCCTATTATTTCGTATAGGCCCAAGTGACAGGTCTTGAACCAAGGCTGGAAACATAACCTACAATAGAATTTTGATCATTAGGGTCTTCAACCCAATCTGAATTAGTGAAACCAACCAATAGAGCCCCCCTAAGATGTAATGCATCTTGAACTGAATTGTACCCCGAACATACTAGAGTATCCTTTTAGTTTCTTTCCAATGGATTTCATGGGGTTTTTGCATATACTCGAAAACAAGATGAGCAACAAAGGAAATATCATGATGTGTATTAGTCAAATATAAGAGGCCACCAACTAACTGACGATACAAGGTGGCATCAACTACGGGAGAAGTAGAAGTGGCAACAAGTTTGACTCTGTATTGGAAGAGAGAAGGGGTTGGTTTAGAATCATCAATGTGAAATGGACGAAGAAGGTCGCAAGCATACTTATATTGGGAAGGAAAGATTCCTTCCTTGATTTGGAATACTTGGAGGCCAAGGAAATAATGCAAGTAGCCTAAGTCTTCCATTTCAAATTTCTTTTAACGATAGATTTCACATGGGTTAAAAGTTTAGGGTTACTACCACTTAACATAAGGAAGAACAATTATGAGATGGCTTCCTACTTTCTTGGTATGGACATTAGGGTCAGAATGACATCTAGAAAATCTGGTGTCTAGAAGAAAGTTGTCCATTATGTATTACCAAGCTCGAGGGGCTTGCTTAATACCATAAAGAGATTTCTTAAGGAAATAAACAAGGCTGGAGTCATTCTAGACATAATTGAGAGTTTTTTCCATGTAGATTTATTCTTGCACATCCCCATGCATGAAGGCTGATTTAACATCCATTTGATGGACCTCCCATTTATGTCATACAACAAGGGATAGAACACAGAAGATGGAATTCATTTGGCCTAAGGTTTCGTTATAGTCAATGCCTTCAACTTGAGAGAACCCTTTGGAAACTACCTAGGCCTTGTGTCTTTCAACACTTCCATCTGATGCATACTTAGTTTTGTACACCCATTTACATATAACAAGTTATCATCCTCTTAGAAGAGGTACAATATCCCAAGTATCGTTCACCATTAAGGAACAATATTCTTCATTCATTATTGTGTCCCAATCTGGATGACCTAAAGGTTCTGCAAATGTGTCTAGATCACAAGTCTTTGAAGCTTCTGAAAATGTGTCAAATCAGTCTTGGAAGAAATTCTGGTGTATTGGATGTCTTTAGCTTGGATTCCCAAAGGTATATTGGAAAAAGTAAGGTGTATATGCTTCAGATTCTTATGGTTTGGCATAAAGGATCACTTTTTCTTTCCATGGGTAAAATGGGAAATCTTGGCTATTCCAAAATTATTTGGAGGTTGGGGACTAAAAAATATACACCTATTCTCAAAGACCCTTGCAGCAAAATCTTGTTGGAGATGGATCACCACATATAGTCTTTGGACAAAAGTAGTCTCACGAAAATATATCAATCCTGAATCTGTAGAGGAATGGATTAGAAGGCCAACAAAGATGACCTCTAAATGCTCAATGATATGAAAAACCCTTATCAAATCCTTTCAAGTGGTAGGGGATGGTTTGGCATGGTGTGTTGGTAAAGGCACTCAAGTCAGATTAGGCACTGACCCCTGGCTGGGCAATGGTAGAAACCACATCCTTCCCTGAGATATGATCGAACAACTGCATGAGAAAGGGTTATATCATTTAGATTAGATCACAGATATGAACAAAACCAACAATGTGTGGTCAATCCTGGAAGGATGCCAAGCAACTTGTCATGGGGGAGGATTTCTCTAGGATATGGTATGATTATATAAGAGCTCTCAAAATAGGACACATCTAAATCACAGTAATGGAGGGAGAATTGGTTTGGAAACATATTCCCCATGGTGTCTACACTCCAAAAGAAAGATTTTCTCAAATCAACATTGATCTCCTTCAACTGGATCCCTCGTGTGGTGGAAAGGGGTGTGGAAAGTAAAATTCCCTTTAAAATCTTGTATTTTCATGTGGTGCCTGATAAAAAACAAAATCCTAATTTGGGACAGAATGAAGCTTGGAAATCTACAAGGAATGGGATGGTGCACTTTATGTAAGGCCGATGAGGAGACTATTCCTCACCTATTTTTACATTGCCTTTTTTTCAAACTAATCTAGACAAAATTCTCAAATGCACTAAACCAAGTATGTGTGTGTCAAGGCCACAATATAGAAGAGGCATGGAGAAATTGGATTACAAGCACAACAAATAGCAATATAAAATCCCTCCATTTGTTGATCAGTTAGGGGGCATGGTTGGCTAGAAATGCTTCTATTTTCAATGATCACTCTTCCACTCTAGAAATCATTATTTCTCAGGGCCTAAGCATTCTCTCTCATTTCCCTCAAGGGAATGACCACATACCGGTTCGAGTTGTAGTAGAAGAATTGGTGGACTTCTCTAGAATATGGGCCTATTTCAACAGGGTCTCCCAAAATTATGCCCAAAACAGTGGAGGAGGGGATGTCCTCCATTTATCCAACACACACTCCTTCAACCTTAAAATGGGTTTGGGACCTAGGACAAACAACTATGCATATCTAATGTCACTAAAACTCTTATTGACCTTCGCTAGGGAAAAAGGGATAAGCTCCCTCTAGATTTTTGGGGATTCTATGGTGGTTATAAATTGGATTAAAAAAACACAGAAATGGCACAATATTAGGCTCCTTCCTATTCTTGAAGAAGTGTTTATTATACTGGCCTCTTGTGAAAGTTATTATGTGTGACATGTTTACACGGAATGAAACATAGCAACTGATGTGCTCTCTAAAGAAAGTTTACAGTTGGATTTTGGGCAGTGGCAAATAGAGGAAGTAAGGGAAGGTACACATTTTGAATTTGATCACAGACCATTTATAAACATGATGGGTCATGATGTCTGAGGACATGAACTTCAAAATTGACATTCCTTGGAAGGCTCTTCCTGTTTTTGTTGATGGATTTTATTGTCGGTCGGGCTCTTTGTCGACCTACACTGTTTCACTCATGGGCACTTGAATATTGTCTACTTTTAATAGATGTGTACAAGTAGATATATTTTTTTTCATGGAGCACTTGGGTTGCTCCGCTGCCGTTATAATGTTTCAGATATTGAGCATTTTTTTTATCTTTACTCATGACAATCTGAGCTACAGATCTTACTGATGACTTAGTCCACATTTTGTTGATCCATACACATGTATTCCTTTTTTATTCCTTCTTATGGTAGATGAAATGATTTATGTAAATATTCTTCCCTTTGGTTGAATTCTCCATCCACTATGGATGAGAAGACTGTTGGACATAGTGTCATTAAATTGTTGTCATTGATGTCAAACAGTAGGACAGTATGCAGAGATTAAAGCTCAAGAGGGTTAGAAAATGAAGATAAAATCTCATAAGAGATGACATGATGAAACTCAGAAGGGAAAGATCATTGTAGAAACATGATCAACTCAAGTAAGGACCATTGAATTCACAAGCACCAAATCAACGGCAGGGATGGATTGCAGAGAGAAAAATGAGAATTAAAAAGCGTTTTATTCCCAATCCCGCAATCAGTCTAGACCGTCAAATCCTATAGATTCAAAGACCGATGACCATGGTTGACCCACCAAACGATCAAATTAAGTCATGATCGTTGGATATGCAAGCACAGATCAAGGGTAGGGATTAATTGCAGAGCACGAAAGGATAATTAAACAACATGCTAATTCCAATCCCGCAATTAGTCTAGACTGTCGATCGACACCCACCAAATAGATCTACGATTGGCATCAGTTCCACTACCAACGAGCAGTTTTCCATTGCAAAGCTCGATGATAGTTTTAAACATCGTGCTAGTTGGGACCCCACAATCATCCATGATCGTTGATCTACTCCGGGACCATTCTCGACCAATGGATCAAGTTGAGTGGAAGGATATGATAAGCAAGGCAAAAGGGCTGAGATCTCGAATACCTAAATTCCCGATAACCGTTGGATCACTTTAAAGTGGAAGGATAGGATAAGCAAAGAAAAAGAGTCGTTGGATTTAAACCAAGGCAAAGCAACATCGCAGACAGATCAAGTCGTCGATATAAGATCATGATCAACAAACAACATTTATTTCAGGTTAAAATTTGTGACGAGGTTACACTTTGGGGAATCTCACTTCGAAAGAACTGGGAAGTGGAGAAATCGAATTACCCGAAGTCCCGAAGGCCAAAGTTACGAAGGTCGAAGTTCTGAAGTCACTCTCAGTCGTCGATTTGAGATACATTTTGGGAGTTAGGATGATCGTTAGATCAAGGAGAAGAATATGTGTCACATTGAGAGCCCACGTAATCAACAATGATGTTAGCAAGGACACATGGTGTAATTGGATGATGACAAGTGTCAAGGCCCCATAGGTACTTTAAGCATACATAAGCCATGAATTTAGGTGACACGTGGAAACCAATCAGGAAGTTCCATGTAAACAACTGATGTAAGCAAGTTACGTAACTCCGATTGATTTTACTTTGGGAGTTTTCACCACCAGCAAATGACCTAAGTCCCGAAGGCTAAAGTTCGAAAGTGGACATGAGTCATCCGATCTAAAGAAACACTTCAGGAGCATTATCAACCATTGAAGATTATGGACATAGGTATGTTATTTGGGAAATTTTTAAAGAAGCTAGAAGTCGTGAAGGACGAAGACCCGAAGTTTTGAAATGAACAAGAACCGTCCATTCAATTGTTTATTAAGTCTTGACCGATGATTTACTTGAAAGGCCTCTGATAAGCCTGGATCATACATCTAAATGGAGGATTGAATATTGATCGTCTGATCTGTTTCAGCGAAATCTGATTTGGGAGATTTGAAAGGTTGCAAAGTACTGAAGTCCCGAAGGATGAAGTACCGAAGAAAACGGTCCCAACACTGGACATATGGGTGCCAAAAGAAAAAGGGCGAAAGAAGAAGGTAGTGCTTAAATTAATAATCTTTTGTTTCTACTCCTGTGGTCACATATAAATGGGTTAAAGTAAGCGCCTCTGCAGAACTCGGTTTCTGCAAATATTTGCAGTAATATGGAATTGACTTAAATATAAATCAATCCATACCTGTGATCGATTTACGAAGAGCACTCTCACTAAATTAAAATAATTAACAATAAATGTTTGAATATTAAAAGTGATTATTGTTAATGTTAAAATGAAGAGGTGTGGTGGTCTAGACAAAGGGACACAATATTTCATAGCTCACACCAGTTGGAAGAGTATATAAACGAGAAAGAGTAGTGAGAAGAATGTGTCTCTGCAGTCCAGATAAGAATATCAAAACAGAAGCAGAGTCCAAGAAGAAGAACTGTCGGTTCTTATGTAGTGAGGGTGAAAGGGTGGAGCATGGAAGGATTCTTATCCTTACTAAGCAAATTGTAAAATATAAGGGAGTTGGTGCTTCCTAGGTTTGGTGCCCTAAATATAAGGGAGTTGGTGCTTCCTAGGGTTGGTGCCCTAAATATAAGGGAGTTGGTGCTTCCTAGGGTTGGTGCCCTAAAGACGAGGTAGTTGGTTCCCTGAAGAAGGGGATTGGTGTCTCCTAGAGTTGGTGCTCTAAAGAGGATTGATGTCCTTCACTATTCTTTATAAACCTTGTAATTGATGTTAAATATATTTATATAATTGATTTTTCATACAATTCATTATTGATTCATTGT
>ML784160.1:1064282-1104677 GCA_009831015.1 Picea engelmannii | reverse complement strand
CTTACCTTTTTGTAAGTTTCCATGCCTCGTCTCAATGAATTGGTAATGGAAAAACAAGTTAAAGGAGCATGTAGGCAGATTCAACATGATGCATTTTATCAAATCTCAACAATTCATGTGAATATATTTGAAATTGAAAATTATAGTGCATGCTACAATAGAATGAACAACAATTTTCAAAATTTAAGTGTTGGAAACGTTGCAGCGTTTTCATCGGATTCTATCATGTATGAGGGTATGGAATTGTCGTTTAATCAATAACACCTTTCAATCAGAATAACTAGCAAAGCTAATTTAATCATATTACCAAAATGTGAAAAGGTCGTCATATAGAAACCAACTTCAAAACTTTGGGCTGTCTTAGGATCACATTTAGGGGAAACTAGGGAAAATGGAGGGAAACTAGTTTTTGAATCCTGAAAAATCTCAGGCTTGGGCGTCCATGGCGGGTTGTTGTAGTCGATGGTACAGGGATAGTTATCTGAGCCCCTCGGTTGTTATGGTTTTTCTAGTTTTTTCCGTAGTCTTTTGGAGAATCTTTTTGGTAATTTTGGTCTTAGTATTTCTTCTGGTTTGATTCCTAGTGAAAGAATGTTCTTTCCTCTTTTTTTGAAAATTGGACTTTGGGTCCCGTGAGGTGATCTTTTTACTTTGGTTTTAGTTTCGTTGGAGGTGGGATTATTGTACATTTACTCTTTCTTTCTTGTTTTTCGGAATTCTTTGGAATTTTGTCCTGAAGCATTTTAACTCTATTGTGGAACTGACCGGAGTGGAGCCTAGGTGGTAGGTCATGGCGACTAAACTACCTCCACTTGTCTAAGAAAACATAAACAATATGATGGATGTGGAAAATGAATTAGTGTGGAAGGACACGTGTCTTTTCGATCAGGTGGATTCGGCTGGTTTACGTACTGAAATATTAAACACCTCTTCAAATCTCTCTAAACAAACATCTTTATCGCATACTTCCCATAGATCGGAGCATACTTTCTCCTTTTGATGCAGGAGCATCGCCCAAGACAAGCAAGCCAGGATGAAAGACAACAAACAGATGAACAAGGCCAGCCGGAAAATTTTTGAATTTTCAATTAAGATGATGCGCCAATGTATAAATGAACCATTTATGAAAAGCACCTTTGTGTATCATCGTGGACCTTGAGCCTTTAAGCTCTCGTCCTTAGGTAGATGAGGCATTTAATAGATTTAATGCAGTTAGATAGGATTTTATTTCCAGATTAGACAGTTTTAGTTTTCGAGAGGGAAAACGGATATAGACACCCTCACTTGTACATTGTAACACAATTCAGATTCAAGCATTCAGAAGAGGAGAGCAAGAAGAGAAATTGCATGCAGAACCCCCATGTACAGATTTGAATTAATAGAAGAGAGTCTTTGATTCAATTTCATGGCTAGTGTTGTTTCTCTGTGTATGTTGTTTATGTGCTCATGAATGTCTGTTTTCTGGTCATGCATTTTCTTTGAATATGTTGCGCATATGATTTCAATGTCTCAACTTGAATTCTGAGAGAGAGAGAGAAGGGAATAAGTTTCAATTGTTTCTCTGTCTGATCCAAGAGATTTCTACATAGAGTGCAGTTGAATTCATCCGCAAAGAGTGCGTTGATGAAGGCTCGATAATTAAACACTTATTCTCATTCACTCAGAAGGTATAGGGTTGAATAGTGAACGCAAGGAGCAGGCCCAGGCCCTCAGAGAGAGTCGGAGTTGACAAGCTCAGGAGGGATAGTTCCTTTGTGATACCGTGGAGGAGAACCCAGGAGGTGGTTTCGAAGAAGGTTCGAGCAAGAAGGAGCTTTAGAGCGGGAGGATCCCAAAGAGGAGAAATCGACGGCCAGGATTCGCAAGGATATTAACGAAGTCCCAACAGCCGCCAGATCTTCAAAAAGTTGCGCAGGTTTTAAGCCTGGAGGAGCAGAGAATACCCCAGAGGTTCGGAATTCGGGACATCGGAGGTTTCGTGGTTGAGGCATTTTGTAAAATGGAATTACGATTTGCAATTTTCTGACACAAGCAGAGTCATTGACCTGAGTTGGAAGGAGTCGTTGGATCCGCATGTGGCATCGCATATCCGGGATTCGCCAGGAGAAGCTCCAGGGTCTCGCAGCAAGAGTTGCGATATCGCGATCCGCAATATCCAGATAGGATTGTAACCATTGATCGAGAGGGATGCATGTCAAGAGATCCCAAAGAGTGGGGTTCAAAAAATCGGGGTTCTCAACGTCAGAGAACACTTGCATGTTGGATTCGCGATCTGCGATATCTCGACAGTGACGTGGCAGCGTGGGACCACAGGTGCTGGTGGAGTACAGGTGGCATAATATCAGGGATCAGGGAAAGGTAAGTTCTGAGTCCATCGACATCAGGACTCATGATCGCGCGATTTCCGAAACCCCAATAGAAGTATAGAAGGTGGAGACGTCAAGTCTACGCGTGCATGGGGAAATCGGCACATCATGGTTCGAAGGTTGGAATTTCAACTTGTCGACAACGTGAGTAGTGATTCTCTAATAGGGAGAACTCCGATAGAAAGGGGGAGAAAGTCAATGATTTCCCCACATCAGGATTCAGGGAATCATAAGGCATAAAGGGTGTGACTACAGAATTCGCGAAACCGCGAATTTCGATTTCCCGATATGTAAGGGAGATCAGTAAGGAGTTGTTGTGGGTAAAGAATTTCTGATAGGAATAAGAAGAGTATTTTGACTCTTTGGTCCTGAGTAAAGGAAGGTCCTGGTTAGAGCGGCCATGCCCAAAGATGCACAACTGCGTCAGAGTGGCATCAGAGCGAGGAATTCTCTTTGTTTTCTGTAGCAGAGGAGAAAGAAAGAGATTTCACCATGCCGCCCAGAAGATAAAGGAAATCGCCTGATCCAGAAGACAAGGATGTGCGAAGAAGAGGTAGGCCGACAAGGAATCCAGAGATGGAAAGACAGATCCAAGATCTCAGAGCGAGACTCGAGGAGATGGAAATAGCTCAAAGATGCACAACTGGTGAAGGGGATCTTAGTGATTCCGACAATGAGGTTGAAGATGAACCACAAGGAGAAGTTGCAGCTGAAGATGCAGCCAACAAGCGACTGATTAAGGCTATCGCTTGGATGAGTTCAAAGACAAAAATGGAAATTCCAGTCTATGAAGGGAGTCTGGATGCAGAAGAGCTATTAGACTGGATCAGGGCTCTTGATGCCTACTTCGATTATGAGGATATCGAAGAGGATAAGAAGGTTAGGCATGTTGTTACGAAGCTGAAGGGACATCCATCATTGTGGTGGGATGAGCTACAGGCGGATAGACGTTCCAAAGGAAAACAAAAAATTAAAAGCTGGGATCGAATGATTGCTAAGATGAAGTCAAAATTCATCCCAAGGGATTATCAGATCACACTGTTCAGGCGAATGCAGAACCTGAGATAGAAGTTGATGACGGTGAAGGAATACACTGAAGAGTTTTACAAGCTCAATATCCAAGCAGGTCATCAGGAGAGCGATGATGAGAAGGTTTCCAGATACTTGAATGGTCTGAGGTATGAAATTCAGGATGAATTAAGCATGACAACCATCAGAACGGTTGAGGATGCTTATCAGATGGCTCTGAAAGTCAAGGAGAAGCTGAACCGTAAGCAAGGTCAACGAGGGAGAGGCAGAAGTCAGCCCATAGGCAAGGTAGTTTCCCAGGAGAAGTTTCAGAATCCCAAGGAGGAACAGAAGAAACCTCGGGGTAAGATTGAGAGAGGTGGAACCTCACAGCGAGGACAACAATATGCTGAGCCGAGGAGACATCATAGTGAACAACGAGGAGATTATGCTGATGCAAATACTTTTCCTCATACCATAGGTAGAGGAAGAGCCCGAGGAGGAATCATCACATGATACACATGTGGAAAGGATGGACACAAGGCAGTTGACTGTCCAGACAGGAAAAGGGACAGAGGAGAAGCTCACATTGCTGAGGCACAGAGGCGAGATGCTGAAGCAGAAGGTGCAGAAAGCGGAAGCTCACTTATGATGCGAAAAGTCCTTTTGACACCTGAGGAAGAGGTGAAGGAAAGTTCAGCTCAAAGGAACAGACTATTCAGGACAACCTGCAAAACCAAGGATAATAAATGCAAGGTTATCGTGGACAGCGGAAGCACCGACAATCTTGTTTCAACCGAGATGGTGGAAAAATTAGAGCTGGAGACAACTGATCACCTGAGTCCGTATAAAGTCTCATGGCTACAGAAGGGACATCAGGTGAGTGTAACTAAACAATGTTTAGTTGAATTTAAAATTGGGGGATATAATGATAAAGTCTTGTGTGATGTCATTCCTATGGATGTATGTCATTTGTTATTGGGTAGACCATGGCAATATGACCGAAATGTGGTTCATGATGGAAGGATGAACACATATACTTTAGAGAAGGATGGGAGGACACACAGGTTGCTTCTGATAAAGGATAAAGAAGTGAGACCAGAAGTAAGCAACACGATACTTCTCATGAGTGGGAAGGAGCTTCTCACAGAGATGGAAAACAAGGAAGATCCACAATTCTTTGTGGTCAGGAAACCGAGAATTGTCCTCACTAGCACAAGAGTGGATGACTTGCCAGAAGAGATTCAGAAATTGTTGGGAGAGTTCGTTGACATCATCGTGGACGAATTACCTCGTTCGTTACCACCGATGAGGAGTGTGAGTCATCACATTGATCTCATACCAGGAGAAAGTTTGTCAAATAAAGCTGCGTACAGATTGACGCCACAGGAAAATGAGGAAGTCAAGAAGCAGGTCCAGGAGCTATTGGACAAAGGACTGGTCAGGGAAAGCCTAAGTCCATGTGTTGTTCCAACAGTGCTTAGTCCAAAGAAGGATGGAGGCTGGAGGATGTGCACTGACTCCAGAGCGATCAATAAAATTATCATCAGGTACAGATTTCCACTGCCGAGAATGGATGATGTGATGGATTGCCTGAGAGGGGAAATTTTTTTTTCAAAGATTGATCTGAAGAGAAGATATCACCAGATTCGCATGAGGGAAGGTGATGAATGGAAGACAACATTAAAAACAAACGAAGGTTTGTACGAATGGTTGGTCATGCTGTTTGTCTTGACAAACACACCGAGCACATTCATGAAACTGATGAATGAAGTCCTAAGGGAATTCATCGGGAAATTTGTAGTCGTATATCTGGATGATATATTGATCTTCAGTAAGACAAAGTCTGAACATTTGAAGCATTTGGCCATTGTAATGAGGAAATTACAGCAAGAGAAACTGTTGATTAATATGAAAAAGTCCTCATTTATGAAGACATAGCTCATTTATTTGGGTTTTGTCATTTCATCGAATGAGTTGAAAATGGATCCAAGTAAAGTGGAAGTGATCAAGAATTGGCCATCACCGAGAAATGTTTTTGAGGTGAGGATTTTCCATGGATTAACTAGTTTCTACCGGAAATTCATTAGGAATTTTATTGGAATTAGCGCATCAATGATGGACACGGTGAAGAAGCGGCACAAATCTTTTCATTGGATAGCAGAGGCTGAGAAAAGCTTCAATCTATTGAAGGGGAAGATAACAGAACGACCAGTGTTGGTGTTGCCGGACTTCAAGAAGACATTTTAGGTGAAATGTGATGTAAGCAGATATGCCGTAGGAGGGGTCTTGAGTCAGGAAGACCGACCAGTTGCATATTACAGCGAGAAGCTGGATGAAGCAAAGCTGAAATACTCCACGTATGATAAAGAGTTTTATGCCATCATACATGCATTAAAGAAGTGGAGGCATTACTTGATCCCAAAGGAATTTGTATTGTACAATGATAATCATGCATTGCAGTTTGTGAGTCAACAGGAGAAGTTGAACAAGAAGCATGCAAAATGGGTAGAGTACATGTAGAATTTCACGTTTGTGATTAAACACATTTCAGGGACTGCTAACAAAGTAGCTGATGCTTTGAGTAGGAAATGTTTGTTGCTGCAGGAATTCCGAGTCAAAACATTGGGTTTTGAGAATCTGAAGGACATGTACGCAGGTGATGCAGACTTCGGAGAAGCGTATGAAGAAGATGAGAATCCAGTTCTTAGGGATCGGAGCCCATGGATAGACTACATGATCTAGGAGGGATTGTTGTTCAGAGTCAATCAACTGTGTGTTCCAATTTGCTCCATGAGGGAGAATTTACTAAAGGAAAAACATAGTGGCGGCTTAGCAGGTCACTTTGGTCATGACAAAATATTCGCAAAGCTGAGCGAATCGTATTTTTGTCCAAGCATGCGAGAAGATGTTAAAAGGTTTGTTGACAGGTGTCGAATTTGTCATCTTTCGAAGGGCCAAAAACAAAATGTGGGTCTTTATCAGCCATTGCCTATACCAGAGAGACCATGGGAGGCAATAAGCATGGATTTTGTATTGGGTTTGCCGAGAACGCAGAGAGGCGTTGATTCCATCTTTGTGGTGGTAGACAGGTTTTCAAATATGGCACATTTTATTCCATGTCAAAAGACCAGCAATGTGACTCACATCGCAAACTTGTTTTTCAAAGAGATTGTAAGACTTCATGGATTGCCGAGAAGCATAGTCTCGGACAGGGACACCAAATTCATAGGGCATTTCTGGAGGACACTTTGGAAGAAGCTAGGGACTAATTTGGCTTTTAGTTCAGCTTACCATCCACAAACAGACGGAAAAACGGAGGTGGTCAACAGAAGTCTTGGAGACTTGCTGAGGAGCTTGGTGACGGAGCACCATAGCAGCTGGGACAACATATTGCCACATGCAGAGTTTGCGTACAACGATTCAGTGAATCAGAGTACAGGCAAAAGTCCATTTCATATTTTGTATGGGACACAACCAAGGGGAGTTTCTAAACTCAGGGAGTCAGAACAGACTGCGACTAGCAGTGCTAGTGCAGAGGAATTCACTGAAGCAATGAAGGAACTTCATAGCAAGGTGAAGCAGCGACTGATAAATTCAAATCAGAAGTACAAACGCAAAGCAGATCAGCATCGGAGACAGCTTCATTTCGAAGTTGGTGATCTAGTTCTTGCACATCTCAGGAAGGAAATGTTCCCAAGGGGAACATATAACAAATTAAAAATGAAGAAAATTGGGCCATGTAGAGTCCTGAAGAAATTTGGGGAAAATGCTTATGAGATTGAGTTGTCGGATGGCATCGGGATATCTCCAATTTTCATTGCGGAAAATTTATATCCATACAATCCTGGAGAAGCAAAGACTGGAACTGAGGAACCAGTAATCCAGTGGGAAAAAAAATTATCAGTAGAAGAGAAACCACAGATGGAGTGCATACTGGATAAAAGAGTGGGTAAGAGGACCAGGCAAAAACAGTATTTCAAGTACCTGGTCAAGTGGAAGAATCATCCAGTGGAAGATGCCAGCTGGGAGATAGAAGCAGTTATCCAAAAGCATGGACAGACTATCCAGGAGCTCATGGACAGGAGCCCATGAAAGTTTTCAAGTCGAGGAGTATGATGCAGGAGCATCGCCAACTCATCAAGGAGCATCTCCCAAGACAAGCAAGTCAGCATGAAAGACAACAAACAGCTGGACAAGGCCAGCCAAAAAAATTTTGAATTCTCAATTAAGATGATGCGCCAATGTATAAATGAACCATTTATGAAAAGCGCCTTTGTGTATCATAGTGGACCTTGAGCCTTTAAGCTCGCGTCCTTAGGTAGATGAGGCATTGAATAGATTTAATGCAGTTAGATAGGATTTTATTTCTAGATTAGATAGTTTCAGTTTTCGAGAGGGAAAATGGATATAGACACCCTCACTTGTACATTGTAACACAATTCAGAATCAAGCATTCAGAAGAGGAGAGCAAGCAAAGAAATTATATGCAGAACCCCCATGTACAGATTTGAATTAATAGAAGAGAGTCTTTGATTCAATTTCATGGCTGGTGTTGTTTCTCTGTGTATGTTGTTTATGTGCTCATGAATATCTATTTTCTGGTCAGGCATTTGCTTTGAATATGCTGCGCATATGATTTCAGGGTCTCAACTTGAAGTTTGAGAGAGCGAGAGAAGGGAATAAGTTTCAATTGTTTCTCTGTCTGAGCCGGGAGATTTCTGCATAGAGTGTAGTTGAATTCATCCGCAAAGAGTGCATTGATGAAGGCTCGATAGTTAAACAATTATTCTCATTCACCCAGAAGGTATAGGGTTGAATAGTGAATGCAAGGAGCAGGTGCAGGCCCTCGGAGAGAGTCGGAGTTGACAAGCTCAGGAGGGATAGTTCCTTCGTGATACCGTGGAGGAGAATCCAAGAGGTGGTTTCGAAGAAGGTTCGAGAAGGAAGGATCTTTAGAGTGGGAGGAGCCCAAAGAGGAGAAATCGACGGCCAGGATTCGCAAGGATATTAACGAAGTCCCGACAACCGCCAGATCTTCAAAAATTTGCGCAGGTTTTAAGCCTGGAGGAGCAGAGAATACCTTGGAGGTTTGGAATTCGAGACATCGGAGGTTCCTTGGTTGAGGGATTTTGTAAAATGGAATCATGATTTGTGATTTTCCGACACAAGCAGATTCATTGACCCGAGTTGGAAGGAGTCGTTGTATCCGCATGTGGCATCACATATCGGGGATTCGCCAGGAGAAGCGCTAGGGGCTCACAGCGAGAGTTTTGATATCGCGATCCACGATATCCCGATAGGATTGGAACCATTGATCGAGCAGGACATGTGTCAAGAGATCCCAAAGAGAGGGGTTCGGAAAATCAGGGTTCTCAACATCAGAGAACACTTGCATGTTGGATTCGTGATCCGCGATATCCCGACGGTGATGTGGCAGTGTGGGACCACAGGTGCTGGTGGAGTACAGGTGGCATAATATCGGGGATCGGGGAAAGGTAAGTTTCGAGTACATCAACATCAAGACTCGCTATCTCGCGAGGTCTGAAACCCCGATAGAAGTATAAAAGGTGGAGACGTCAAGTCCATGCGTGCATCGGGAAATCGACACATTGGGGTTCGGAGGTTGGAATTTCAACTTGTCGACAACGCGAGTAACGATTCTCCGATAGGGAGAACTTCGATAGAAAGGGGGAGAAATTCAGTTATTGACCCGCATCGGGATTCGGGGAATCATAAGGCATAAAGGGTGTGACTACAGAATTCGCGAAACCGTGAATTCCGATTTCCCGATATGTAAGGGAGATCAGTAAGGAGTTGTTGTGGGTAAAGAATTTCTGACAGGAATAAGAAGAGTATTTTGACTCTTTGGGCCTGAGTAAAGGAAGGTCCTGGTTGGAGCGGCCGTGCCCAGAGATGCACAACTGCGTCACCTTTGTAAATGGATTGCATTCATCTTCTAGTTTTCCTGTATCAACCATGCTTGGCCCTAGTTCCCTGCGCTAGGGGAAAAAGTTTAAGGTAGAGCATGGCCTTAACTATATAAAGGAAAGTGGTAAGGGTTATGAGGTGTCAGGATACAGTCGTAGACTATGGAAAGAAAATAAGGCAGTGCATAAAATGGTTCTTGGCTCTGATGTAGGTCTGGTCAAGACCTTCTCTTTGGCACTCTGTGGACTTGTCGACAGGTTGTCGTATAGATATTTGTGTAATGAATCTATACCAGAGTGGGTTGAGAATAACTGAAAAAGGGAGCTAAGATATGCCCCTGAGATAAGATACTTGACAAAGGGTTGGTATGGTTTTATTTGTAGATCTCCAGAAGACTCTACAAGGTTGTTAGCAAAAAAATGGATGGTGGGTAGGAGTAGTATGATGATTAAAAGATGGAGGTTGGATTTTAATCCAGATACCAAATCATTCCAGATGCGCCACCTTTGGGTATTGCTCCTGGGCCTACCCTTACATTTGTGGAATGCGGCGGCCATGGAGGCGATAGGTAAATCTCTAGGTTCGTTTGTCTCTTTATATGACTCTGTTATGTCAGTACCTTCTAGAAGATGGGGAAGATACTTGTGGAGATTGATATTCATGGAGGTTTGCCTGAAATTATGGAGATCGACTGGAGAGGCCGTAGAATAGTCCATAGGTTAGACTACCTCAGAATACCTTTCCAGTGTAGTTATTGCCATAAGACGGGCCATCTGAGAAAATCCTGTAAGGGACGAGTGGAGGAAGAAATATCGAAAAATACGACACTTCACAGGGACCTGGGGGAACCAGAGGACGAAGTAAATTCTACAGGCTTTGACTATGGTTTCTCGTATAAGGATGCATCCCTTCACCGGAGTATTATGATACTTTCTTAGGTAAGTTATCCCTATTATGTCTAGCTCTGTATAATTCATTAACATTAATGGAAAAAGAAATGTTAAATTCTTCCTTGGTTTTATTACCCTCTCCTCCTGTGGGAAAAGCTGAATCTGGGGATGATGGTGGGATATCTGTTTGTATACCAGGGATCCCTCACCTTTCGATTGCATCTGAACCTGTTCAGTCGGGATTATCGACCACTCTAACCAGTCACCCTTTATTAAATCTTGGCCAAAATACAACTTCAGTCACTTTTTGTAATAGTCCTGTAACTACGAGGGTTACTGCATTAACCTCATCACCTACTTTCGCTGAAGTTGTCTAGGGGATCACTACCACACTGGTTGAGAGGAAAATTCTCTTGGGTATCAAGAATCAGAAGAGGGTGATTCTTCACTATCCGCTATTCTAGACTCACTCATCCCTTACTTACGGGACAATAGCGACCCGAATCCTCTACCGACTTTCTTTGGTAATAGGGTGGTGGATCCTACCAATTTCAAAGGGGATCTTGGTGAGGTGAGTCTCCCTGAGGTGGAACCTACAAAGGAATATGCATGGTCTCGTGGTCTCGGGATTGAGTATTCTCCCATAAATATAACCTTATCATCCGACGATATTTGGGGAGGCTCAGCTGCATCGAGCCATTTATCTAGTTTCTTCAACACTCTTTTCCATGCTCACAAACTTATTGATGTGAAACCTGATAAAATTGTCCCAACATGGTGTAATGGTTGCACAGGTTCTGAGGCAATCGCTAAGAGGTTGGATAATTTTCTGGTTTCAGAGGATTTGCTTATGGAGGTCAGACTCCATAGAGTATGGGTTTAATATCCTTATGTATCAGATCACGCCCCTATATTTTTACAATTGGAGAATTCCATCACTCTTAGAGCTCACCCTTTCAAATTTCATGCTTAGTGGTTATTGTAAAAATATTTTAATGATATGGTTATAAAGTTGTGGAAAGATCAGAAATATCGACAGGAAGGTGATTGTAAGAGGCGTTTTACTTGGAAATTAAAGGAACTAAAAGTCATAACAAAAAGATGGGCAAAAGATAAAAAGGCACGGGACACAACAGCTTTGGAAAATCTGGAAGAGAACATTAAAATTCTTTTACAGAGGATTGTGGGTGGTAATCATTCTCGGGAGGTTGAAGCAAATCTCCTTATTTTAAAAACTAAGAGAAATAAATTCTTGAAAGAGAAGGAAGACTTGTGGAGAATAAGAAGTCGAGCTATATGGGTAAAAAGTGGTGATCAGAATAATAAATTCTTTCACCAATTTGCCAATCAAAGGAGAAATAGAAAATTTATTTGGGAGATTGTTGATAATTCGAGGACAATAAACAAAGATCAGAGGACTATAGCCGATGAGGCAGTTAAATATTTCAAGAATTTCTTCAAGCCTTCTATACATGATATTACTGAAGAATAGGTCCGAGTGGAAAATATGTATCCTAAAATGTTAGATATAAATGAAGCGGAGGAATTATATAAGCATGTCACTCTTACAGAACTGAAAGTTGTCCTAAAGATGTTCAAAAAGGAAAAGAGCTTGGGGCCCGACGGTTGGTCGGTGGAACTGTATCTACATTTCTTTGAGATTATGGGCGAAGATCTCCTGGACTTGGTGGAGGAGACCTGAAATAGTGGGCGCATTAATGGTAGCATAAACTCAACCTTTATTTCTATGATCCCCAAAAGAAATAAGACAAATCATTTTTGGGATTATAGGCCTATTTCTTTATGCAACCTCGTATACAAGGTTATATCAAAGGTGATAGCAAACATGATTAAACCATTTTTTATCAAGATTCTTATCAGAGGAACAGTTGGGTTCTTTGGGAGGGCGTTAGATACAAGATGTTATTGGAACTGCACATGAGTGCATCCATAGTATCAAGAAGAAAAAACAAAAATCCTTCATCTTAAAACTTGATCTGCAAAAATCATATGATTGCATCAATTGGGACTACCTCAGAATGGTTCTTATACAAGTTGGATTTGGTATTCATATGACGAATTGGATTCTGGCATGTGTGAATTTGACTTCCTTTGCGGTATTAGTCAATGGAAAAGCTACGGATTTTTTGAGAAGTGGGCGAGGCATGCGCCAAGGGTGCCCGCTATCCCCGTTGTTATTTATCCTGGTAATGGAGAGTTTGAGTCTTTTGTTAAAACAAAGTCAGAGACAAGGTATCATTAATGGTATCAAAGTATCTAGAATTACTAAAATATTACATATATTATTCGTTGATGATATTTTGTTATTATCAAAGGCATCAATTCAGGAATGGAAGGAAATCGAGAGAATTCTTCAACTTTTATGTTCAGTCTCAGGTTTATTGGTGAACCAGACAAAGTCAACAGTTCATTACTTAGGGCTAGATGAGTGAGACATTACAACTTTCAAAAACATTTTTCCTTATAGTTTTTCTGATTTATCAGTTGGATTCAAATATCTGGGTTATTATCTGAAGGCAGGGTTACAAAAAACAAATGATTGGATGTGGATTTTAACAAAAGTGGAGAAGAAAATACATCATTGGAGCTATAGGTGGCTATCATTGGGGGGTAGATACATATTGTGTAAATCAGTCCTGGAAAGCCAACCTGTCTACTGGTTATCTTTTGTAGCGATCCCTACATCTATTCTTCATAAGTTAAGAAGCTTACTCTATAATTTTTTGGGGAATGGAAACAAAGAAAAAAAGAACTATCATCTATGTATATGGGAGTTATTAGCTCGGCCAAAGAGAAGGGGAGGTTGGGGTTTGCATAATATTTTTTCTTTTGGTAAGGCTTTGGCTGCCTTGACATTGTGGGGAGTTATACCAAAACCGGGTATTTGACATAGAGTTTTAAAAGGAAAATACTTCCCCTTCAACACTATTAGTAACTGGCTTAGATCCACCTCTTTCTATTATCCGACAACATCCAAAATATGGTCCAGTCTAGTAAAGTCTGTACATTTGATAACGAATTGGATCAGTTGGAAACCTGGTTCAGGCATTGATGTGAACTTGGGTAGGGACATCATTCTAGGTCTTGGACCCTCCTCGTATCTATCTTCTCAATTGATCGGAGTACTCAAACATAAAAATATCTCAGTGATGGCACATGTATGGAATCAGGAGGATCATGATACTTACTTGTCAAATTGGAAAGATAGTGAGGAATTAGAGCTAACATGGGAACTATCTATGAAATGGCTACAATTCAGGTGAGCTTTACAAGCAGTTGGAGTGATAGTTACAGGAAATGAGGATGAATTGATATGGACAGGGGGGGACACATCAGGTGTTATTTCGGTAAAGAATGTATATGAGGCACTCCTATAAACACAAAATCTCCCTTTGATCACCAGTTAGAGGATTCAAATGTGGAAATGGAATATACCACAAAAGATAAAACTTTTTCTATGGCTGGCTGTCAATAATAAGATATCGACATGGAAAAATCTCCAACACAGGGGTTGGATTGGTCCGGAGCAGTGTCATTTATGTAAAAAGGAGTAGGAGGATTGCTCTCATCTATTTATTTTATGTTCCTTTATCACTGCAATCTGGACAAACATTAAAAGAAATACAAAAATTGATCATAGCTGGAATGGGAATAATCTGGGTGATTGTATAGCAAATTGGTCTGAGGCAAAGTTAGGATCTCCCAGCCTTGCGTCATACACATGCTGGAACATTTGGTTAGAGAGAAATGCGGCCACATTTGAAGGGAAGGAACCATCTATCTCTTCGGTAGTTATTAAATATCTTAGTAACTACCATAAACCGACAGTAAAGCATAAGAATCCATGCACTCGTCCCTTTTTGAATGCAGATATATCCGAGTACCTGGTAGCATTCTTTAATGGAGCGGCCGACGCAGATGGGAGATGTTGCGATGCTGGGGGTATTATTGAACTATCTGAATCAACAACATTCAAATGGTTTGTAAACTGTGGAGTGAGTACAAACACAAAGGCTGAATTAATGGGTGCATGGGCAACATTACATATAGAAAAATATCTCTCCATTCAAAAGCTTTAGGTTCTTGGTGATTCCTCTGTTATTATAAACTGGTTAAATTAAAAAGGAAACCTCATGGTTAGTGCTTTGGAAGGTTGGAAGAAGAGAATCATCATATTAAAAGGAAAGTTTGTAGAAACAAACTTCTATCATATTTTTCATAATTTCAACATGGCAACGAATGAACAATCAAAAAGAGCACTAAGTGAACCACAAGGATATATTGTTCTCCATAAGTGTTCAGATGGTATGGAGGGTACTAGAAACATCATCAATATTTATTGATGATGAATTCTATCTGTATTTATCTCCATTGATCTCTTTGTGTTTTCTTTTTATTATCTATCAGGGTCTTTATTGCAGGAGTGGTATCAGTCTTAATCAGACCTTTTGGATGTTTGTATTTGGAGATTTTGTGTCCTGACTTGGACAGTCTCCTTTTTGGCAATTTTATTGGCGGTATACACCTCATCATCTGAATTGTTTTTGGTATAGTTACTTGCTATGTATTTGTTGTACTTTTTTTGGGCTATTTTATATAGCGGTCGGTTGTGGTGTATGTAAAAATTATATTTACTTAATATAATTGTGTTACTTTTCTTCCTGGAAAAAACTTCAAAACTTGGGTAAAGAAAAAAAGATATATAATTTCTTCTTTGAAGCATGTTTATTTAAATCAAGAGGACAATCTCAACAATAGCCCCAAATACATATCTAACAAATTTGAATGAGCTCATCAACAAAAATCAAACCAAATACCTACTTAAACCATAACCCAAATTTACATTCATTTCTACAGTTTCAATAAAAGAATTTGGTTGGAAGTATAATTCAAGAACATGTATTAATGACTAAACAAATTAGTCAAATGTGATAATCGATAAAATCTATGAATCTTGGTTTTTTTTCTACAACATAAATCTCTATCTCTCTATACCTTTCTCCACTTTGATCTAATCGATAAAAAATGTATTTATTATTGATGAACCATCAATTTTCTTGGACTTGTGACAACATATTACAATTAAGGAAACCCATGTCCCCTAAGGCCATGGCCCAAATCATGTGTTATATGATTATTTTCAGAACTAGAGTTTTCTTGAGTAACCTGCAATGAAATTTATGTGTTAAAGGGTCAATTTTTAAAAACTCTAGATTGCAAAAATATGAAAAGTGTACTCATGTCAGCCTTGACCAAAAGTGCTTGTAGGAGCGTACAACGTTCAATCTATTTCTTAGTTTATATTTTAAGCCCCCAGCATAAATTTTCATGTGTCCCTATATAGCTTTTGGAAGCAAGTTGTGGCTTGCCATAAAATGTTAACTAAGACTCATATTAATGAATTGTTGATTCCATTGGACTCACGATATAAAATTACAACTAAGGGAACCCCTATCCCTTGAGTTAATGGCCCAAATAGTGTCATTTGATGATTTATGTGACTAGAGTTGTGCTCAGCAACATGTAATGTAATTTCCAGATTGAAGAGTGAATTTTGAAAACTACAGATCATAAGCATGTGGACAACATGCTCATGTCATCCTTTCCAAAAAGAACTTGTGGGGGCTTTTGAAGCTCAATTATACCCGTTAATTTGGTTTTTATACCATTGGAACAGACTCCCCATGTGTCCCTAAATCACTTCGAGAAGTGACTTACAACTCACCATAAAATGATAAGTGGAACTTAGATCTATGAACCATCAATTTCATTCGACTCATGATATCTATTCATAGGTAGTTTTAGGAATGTATAACTATTCAAATAGAGGTTTAGCCATAACAACTTCTTCACTAGAAGTATATGCACCATTTTTCTCTCTAATTTGATCCACAGTATAATTATCTCCAAACAAATCCAACATTGTATGTTCATCCACAAAAACTTGTTTTGATGAAATAATCATTGGAGGTTCACTAGATGTCATAATTGTATTATCCTCTACTGAAATCCTACATTTTGTAACAAGAAATATATAATATTTCCCTTCCAATTACACAAAAATCATTAAAAATGTTTGCAACAATAGTTTTTCGTGGAATATGTTAGTTAACCTCCAAACAACATAGTATTTTTTGAGAGTTTGAGGTTGAGATTTGTGAATTTTTTTATGTAAAAGAAATGTGATTGTGTTATAGAATGAATGCACATTAATAATGTGCATGTGTTATATCACATTAATAGTGTGCATGTGTTCACATTATTTATACAATGGAATAAAACCTGTAAGCTATGGTATATTTTGACCTAAATATTATCATCCTTAACCCCTATCCTTTAACACTTAAACAATATCACCATGAAGGGCCCCTGTGGGCAATTTCTAGCCTCTAATTGCAAATATAGGTGTCATTTATAGGATATTCACACTAGGATTGGTATCAAAGTTAGGTATGGTGGTCTGAGGCATCGTGTTTGGCTGTAGATTATTATAATCCTCCTTTATGTGCTTGGACATTTAGGCTATGTTGATATCAAACACTTAATTCCTTTACACAAAATAGAGTGACCAATCTAAAACTATCAGGCAATTAGTTTTAATGGTTTAGGGCATTGTGTTTGGTTGTAGAGGCCTAAAAGCTTTGTTTACGGGCTATGACTTGGATTTCCTCCCTCCACGATATCAAAGCCTTAATATTCATACCTAATGATAAAAAAAAATTAAATTAAATAACATACATTCTTAAAGGATAAGGATGCTCTTTAGAAGTCATGTGTTGTGCCTAAAGGTATTGTTCATGACCCTGAATGTCTCAAAACTTCCTTTAAAGCCTAAGGTATGGTATTCTTACATAGTTGTTTATAGGGATATGATTCACATACCTAGTACTCAAAATCTCCTAATGTCATTAATACCCCCAATCACATGAAAAAGATACCCTCAAGAGGAAATGTGTGGTTATTCAAGGCATCGTTCTTGGCCCTAAATGGTTGGAAGCTTCCTTTCAGGTCTAATATTCAATTTTCCTGAACTAAATATATCCATGGCCCTTAGACCCATACCTAACTCTCAAAAATGCTAATTTGGGACCTATATTCCTACTTAGAGGAAAAGGATGCCCTTTAAAAGTCATTTTTGTCGATTCACGGTTTCATTATTGGCCCTTAATGCTTAGAATATTCCTTTAGGATCTAAGGTTTGGATTTATTCCCCTATCCATTTTGAGGGTTTTGAACCCCATACTTAATGTTCAAAACACAATAATGCTAACTATCCCCTTCCAAATAACAAAGGTGGATTATAGATGTTCTTTGTGTTGGTTCATTGCATTGTTCTTGCTCTTATATGCCCAAACGATTATTTTAGAACCTAAGGCCTAGGTCTCCTCCATTGATAATATTGAAGGACCAAAAATCCATGCCTCATGCTCAAAATATCCTAATGATTCCTATATCCCCACTTGAATTCTAAATAAACCCCCTAGAGGGGTCATCTATGGTGGTTTGATGTGTCATTCATGTACCTTTAGCCCTACAACTTGGCTCTAGAGCCAAATTACTGATATTCCTCCACTAACCATGTTTAACACATGTACACTCATACTTGGTGCTTAAAAAATACTAATGGGTCTCATATCCCCACTCAGAGGCCAAGGATAGCCTCGAGACATCACATGTGGTTTTTAAAGTTGGAAATACTTTCTTTAGATTCCTAAAATATTTTTATATGTCGTAGGATAGAGTTTCCTCCCCCATCCATATTCAAGTGCACCTCTTCATTTTGTTTAACAACAAATATTGTTTATCTTTTTAACTTAGAATTAATATATTCCTATATTATTATTCATATATTATCGTGAAATATATTCAATTTAGTAAGAGGGATTTTCATAAATCGATCAAAGGTATTGATCGATTTATTTTAATTCAATCTCATGCATTTTTATTTCATTATCAATTTAAATCATATCCGGAGTTTTTTGATTATGTCTCTAATGCATTTTCTGTATTGGATCACTTAAGATCATTCAGGACAAATTCCATATCTTTATCTAATTCAAAATTCCTTCTTGTTAGTGATAAAACTCATCCTCTCTCTGATAAATTGTCTACAGAATCTCTTCAGGACCTCTATTCTATATGACCACAAGTGGTGTCTATTTGCTAAACCAAGAGAGTGCTTAATCTCTTATAAACATTGACGATCGTGTTTTATTTGCATGTTGAGATGGACGGTTCTCATTTACTCTAGGAGTTTTGTTTCTCGGGACTTTGGCCTTTGCAGTCTTCCAACTCTTTTAGAGAAAATTCCACCAGAGTGCATACTAGCACTTCCCTACTTAATAACCTTCACATGTCCAGGAGTAAGGACCGTAGGCTTAGGCGAAAGGTAGCTCCTGGTTTATGGGTATTCAGATATTCATGACTCCGGGACTCCAGGTTACTCGAACTCTGAATTAGTTCAATACCTTTATAGGTTTACCTACCGAATAAGTCATAAAGATGCGGTGACTGCCTACTTTCAATTAACTATTCATGCTTACTCTATTCTTCCACTATGTTTTATCAACGGTTGAGAATGCTCTCGAGGTAGATAAACATTTAGCGTTACTTTGTAATTTCGACCTTTGGCGATTAACTGATAAAAGAATCTTAGATATCCCCGAAGTTACCAATCCCATAGTGTTGTGGCTTGTTGACGTTACTCTTCACATGGTACTAGTTGAGTGGTTGCTATGTGTCACCTTGATTTGTGAATTTCATATACCAAATGTGCCAACTAGACCTTGACACTTGTCATATGTTGATTGGGCCATGTGTCATATTTGTCTTATTATGTGTCTCGTCCTAGCTCAAAAGGAATATTATTTGATTCTTTCTCTTCGGAGGGATTCCACTTCCATATTCTTCAATTCTGTGAACGAATGGTATTGAATGGAATATTTATTTTCGATACTCTGATTTTGAGTGTTATAAAAACTCTTCTCCACTAGACTCCAAACACTTTCCTCTGAACACCAATTAATATTCACCACATGTTACGGCATTTTTGTACATCGAATAAAGGGTATTGATGAGGAATATTTTGTTTCAATACTTTGATTTCAGAGTGTTAAAACAACTCGTCTCCACTAGATTCTAGATACATTCATTCGAACATAAATCAATAGTCGTCATGTGTTACTTCCAAATTAATCAATCATGATCACTTCGAGTTAATATGCACCATTGGTCTAGTCTTATTTTAGACCTACTTTGTCTTTATCTAATGCACTCTTTCTCAATCTGAATAACCCACAAACTATTGATTTTCCTTGCTATTGATCGATCATTATTTGCTTCATGGATTCATTCGTTTGGGCATGCTTATCCTATCCTTTCACTTCGTCATCAACGAATGATATTTAATATAAGGTCCGGGATTGATATAATAAACCAAACATTTCCCAAAGTTTTTGAATATGATATAATGGTCCATATTTCTACTGCTTCAGATCTGAAGGTTGAGATTTAATCCTTCCCAAAATTTGACTTCATCTCGATCTAACGATCTTTGATTGTCCTGAACTGAGAATGAACGACTCCTATAACTTGATCCTTTACAAGGGATTCTTCTGTGTAGGATATGGCTTCTGCATGATTTGACAGTCCATGATTTTCCTAAGAACTACATCAACGAGAATGATTCTTCCTTGATTCTTTTGGAGTTTACTGTGGGGATTTCAATCTCGATAGAACTTTTGTAATGCGCTCTCCCTTACGCGATTTCCTTCATCCTTTACATGCTCTGATTATGTGTGTGTATTCTTTGTAGAATCTCCCCTCTATCTCTCTTGAGCTCTAGGAACATAGGATCATTTCTTGATCCAATCGTGATCAACAACGATCATGAATTACTTATGCCCCAAGGTGATATTCATTTTTCTCTGATTACTGTACATGTTTGACTCATGTTTCCATCAATGACAACACACAATCAATAATTCCAACAATATCCCCCTTTTGCATTGAGGGAAACATATTTTTAAAACAAATGAGTTTGTAGATTTGCTCTCTCTATCACTGATGTCATATTTAAATTTGGGAATTGAATTTATTTTACTACTTTTTCTCCCCCTTTGACATCAATGAAAAAAAGGGATGTTTCCTTGCTCCCTTTAGGATGACACTCCCCCTTAGTTGATGCTCCCTCTTTCTATGAATCTCTCCCCCTTTGGACAAGGGATATTACTATAAGGAAATGTTGGTGGCATGGTTGTCAATCATCTCTTTTCCTACAACCATGTTGTTGCAACCAATCATGGGAATAATAATAACTCCCCCTATCTTCTTTACAAGATGAACAATATTTTATCGCTTCAATTTTATTCTACTTCAAATGCTACTACTCAATTGGAACATAGATCAATTGCTCAAGAATGATATTCTCTTCCTATAACGATCCTTGGACTTTTCCATGCATCAACCATCTAAAATAATGCCACAACATACATCAAGTGTATGTCAATCATACATGCACCAACCATGAAGCAAAATATATATCAATAATATGTGTCAAAAATGAACTAAGAATATGTTAGGATCATCAACAAGTGCCTCTATCAATGTACCAACAATGTTCCTTAAACAAGTGTCATATCACACATGATATGCCTCTATCATAAGATATATCAATGGAGATCACATTTATACCAGACATGTACCATGACAAATCTACCTCAGAAACCATTCACATAACTTCACTGAGAGAATACATAACGAAAATTATTCCTAGGCAGATGAAGACCTGCAACACACCATGTTAGATCCTTCATAGATTTATACCATCAAACCATTCTACTTACAATGATGCTAGTTATCTATTCATTCATTTGTAATCCAAGAGCCTCTTCGTTCATTTGTGCTTCAATACTCATAGGGGTATCAACAGGAACAATCTTAACTCTTCCCTAATTCCTCCTTCCTTTCTTGTGTTTATATTTTTGTTGAGGAGGCGTTTTAGTAGATCATCAAAATAGTGTTTGAAAATTTCCAAGATCATTATCACTTAATTCTTCTAGTTGATCTCCTATTGAAATTTCATTATCATCATTATTGTTTTGTGCAACAAAAGCTTCTTTATCCTTTTCTTGAGAATTTTCTTTTTGCATTTTTTATTTGTTGTGTAATGAAAAATTTATTTGCGGGACATTATCAAGTTATGCAATTGTGTCACATTTTTCTTTAGGAGTTTTGTTTTATTGAGCTTGATCCACTTCATATGCATAACTCGAATTTTCATATACCTTATCAGACACTTCACCCATCATTCTCCTATTGTTAATTTTATCTATTTCAGGTGCAATAACTTCATCACTTTTCTTCCCTTGTACTTTAGATTTTCTTATTCACATATTATAATTTTCCTTAATGCTGGAAACACTTGCCTTGATTGAATACTTTGGAAATATACATTCACTAAAATTATGAGCATAATTGTTGCACTTTTGGCATTCAATATTGAAGTCTTGTAAGGGAGAGAATGAGTTATAATTTCTTCTTTCTGCATTATTCTTATTGTTTTCATATCTTTGAACATTTCTTGGATTGCACTTTCTATAAGCTTTACAATGTATTTCTTTATGTCCAAAATTATTGCAGGAATAACAATATGCAAGGAAAATATATTGATTTCTATTAGAGGGATTCCTTATGATGATTCTATTTATTTTGTCATCTTTTTCTTTAGTAGGGAGTGCAAATTTATGTTTATTTGGGACATTCTCCAATGGTATTGTCCTTTCCTTATTTCATTCTATTCTTATGGATTTCTTAAGAGAATATGCATAGTTGATTATCTATCTACCATTCTTATATTCTATAGAGGGATCATGTGCTAGTCTTGTCTTATCATTTGATGATCTCTGATTGCTAAGAATATTGTTCAGGATTTTTGAGTTGTAATACCCCAACGTCGAGCCCTTACTGATTTGTAATGATGTTTAATGATGTGTATAGGCTAATGAGTCAAGTATTTATAAGCTAGGAGGCTTATAACATAGTTACCAATTTAACGAGAACTCTACAGAGTTCTCATTTTGGGGGGGGGGGTTCCAATTTTTTACCCCGTTTCTAAAAATGGTGCTACCGGTAGCACCCCCTCTCCATTTTTAGGTTCTTTTTTGATATTTTAAAATTTTCAATCCACAATGTTTACACATTTTTTTAAATGCTTATTTTTCATCTATTTTTCAGTTTTTTTTATTTTTTTTATTTTTTATTCAATGGTATTTTTAGTCATTTTTCCATGCTTCTTTCAATCTTAAAAATATTTTTTACCATTAACTTTTTTGAAGTTGCGATTTTTCATATAATTGTGTTTTCTTAATTAATTTATTGTTACATACTTTTAAAATATAGTGGAAAAACACCAATCTTAACACATTGTTTACCTTTACTTCAATACATGTAAAAAAATTGTAGTTAAATAACACTGATTTTAAATATTTAACAAAAAAATATAATTCATTTAAAAAAATAAAAATAAAATAAAATTAGATAATAAAAAATATCGATGAGACTTAAAAAACTAAAGAGGAAAAAAAAACAAATATATAAACTAAAAAAAGGGTAAAAAACCAAATTTAAGGCCTAAAAACTTTAGAAAAGTTAAAAAAACACAAAGAACAATTAAGAATATAAATTTAAAAAAAAAAACAAATTAACACACTTAAACTACAAAATTTAATACAAAATTAGAAGAAAAAAACTTAAAAAAAAACATAAAATTACAAAAAAAATAATGTCTTTATTAAAAAAACTTAAAAATATGTGAAATTTTATGAAAAAACAAACAAATTAAAAAAAACATATGCACCGGTGATCGAAGGCCATGGGGGGTGATGTCGGGCATCACCCCAGCCCCCAGAGGTTAAGCCTTAGCACTGTGGGACCAAGGTTTAGCCCCTGGGGGCTGGGGTGATGCCCGACATCACCCCGGCCCCCAGGAGCTAAACCCTGGTCCCGCGGGGCTAAGGCTTAATCCCTGGGGGCTGGGGCAATGCCTAGAATCACCCCAGCCCCTAGGGGCTGAGGTAATGCCCGAAATCACCGCCACGACACCCACGACACTCAACCAACATGGGCGTCGTGGGTATCGTGGGGGGGTTTCGTGCATCACCCCAGCCCCCAGTGGCTAAGCCTTAGTGCCACACGGCCAAGTCTTAGCCCGTGGGGGCTAGGGTGATGCTGGGAATCACCCCAGCCCCCAGGGGATAATCCTTAGCCCCATGGGACCAAGTTTTATCCCATGGGGTCTCGAGTGATACCTAACATCACCCCAGCCCCCATGGGCTAAGCCTTGGCCCCGTGGGACTAGTGTTGAGCCCCTGGGTGTTGGGGTGATGTCCTTCATCACCCCATCACCCATGGGCGAAGCCTTGGCCCCGTGGGACCAAGGCTTAGCCCCTAGGGGCTGGGGTGATGCCGGGAATCACCCCCCACAACACACCAATAATATGTAGGTTTGTAATTTGTTTTTTTGTTTTAATTTTAATTAAAATTTTATGTTATTTCAATTGCAAAATTGTATTTTATTTTTTTTTGTTTTAAATGTTATTAAATTTGTTTATATTTGTTTTGTCTATTTTTTTACTTTAGTTTCAATTAAAATTGATACTTTTTGTATTGTAAAATTGCTTTTAATTTTGTTTTTTAATTTTGATTTTTAATTTCTTTTAAATATGTCTAGAAGTTTATTTTAAAATTGGTTTTAAAATTTTCTTTTTATTATTTAGTTATTGATTTTATTAAAATTGTTTTGTTTTCATTTAAATATTGTTTTTTAAATATTTGAACTTTTTGTCTTTTATTTTAATTTTAAAGTTTTAGTTCAAGATTTTTTAATATTTTTTAATTTAGATATTTTTTTTGTTGATTTTTTTTTTTTTTTTTGTCTTTTTAGAGTTTTTTTTTAATTACATTTTAAAGGTTTTTTAATGATTATTTTGTAAAATAAATATATAATTATTTTTAAATTATTGTTTTTTAGGAAAATTTTATTTATTTCTTTGTTTCTTTTTAATTATTTTTCTTTTTCACATTGTTTTTTATCTTTTTTTATATGATTTTAATTGAATTTATAATATATTTTTTTTAAATGTGTTTTTTGGTCATTTAAAAAAAATATATTTGTGAAGATTTTGTTCTTTTTATTTATTTGTTTTTTAATGTAAAGTAAAAAAATAAAAAAATAAATTTTCAAGGGACCATTTGGAGTCCAATTTTGGGTTGTTTATTTACATAGGGTTTTGTTGTCAATATCACAATGTCAATTAGGTCGTAAATAACTATGTTTTTCACGTTTAGGAAAAAACATTTTTTCTGCGTAGCATCACTTTTTGATTTAGGTGTTGATTTTAAGGTTTTTTTGAGCTATTGTCTGAGTTTCGAAGGCCATGTTCGAAAAATGTTGTAATTTTGATCATGTTTAAAAAAATGGTGCTACTGGTAGCACCACTTTTTCATTTGGAGGTTGATTTTCATGTTTTTTTATGCAAACATAAGGGTTTTAAGGGCCGGAGTTCTCGTTTTGAGGTCACAGTTCTCGTTAAGTTGGCAACTATGTTTTATGTGTTGATTAGGCTAGTGAGCCTAGATGAAAAGGCCAATGAGCCTATTTTTGTGTATTTAACACTCATATCACTAATATAATACATCGTTGCGCGTAGACTGACCATGATAAACGAGGATGGGGGACTAAGATCCACTAGGAAGGGAAAGGGAAGGGGATAAGAGGTTGGGAAGGGGGTTAAACTTGAGGGCTTGCCTCCAAAGGAATATTATAATAAATTCCTAAAAGGATAAGGTTTTGACATAACCTTTTATCCTAAGTTCTTTTAGGAGGAGGAATGAATCCCAAGTGGAGGGGAAGCGAGCTCCCAAGAGAAGAAAGTGTCAACATGGGTGCATGAACATTTATGTGGAAACATCCATCATTATCGGGGGTTCTCTCACAATTCTTTCCATCTTTTCCCATTCACTCACGTAGTGAGCCATTTTACACCATTATTTTTAAACCCCTACCATCGTGAACCTATAACTTGTGTGCACTGGTAGTTTTGTTGAGCCCATACACTGCCTTACCTGAGCTATGTTGTTTCCTTCATCCTTGTCCGTTTGTCCTAGAAGTTGGAAAGAAGAAGTAGGTTGTCAGGCCTGTGGTTTTGAAGAGGTGGGTTTTCAGGCTCGTTGATTGAAGAAGCAGGTTGTCAGGCCTGTGAGCATATCTCTCTAGGTGAGAGAGATGGTTGGGGAGGTGATTTCTCCTAGAGGGAGTCCAACAACAACTACAAAGCTCTGTGAATTATTGATTTGTTGGATGTGGAGCCTGATTATCTTCCTGATTCAGAGGTCCTTGCTTTTAGCCGTGTTTATACTCCATGAAGACTTTACACCCTAGAAGTATGTACACTCTTCCACGAGGGGGAGTGCAGAGGGGGGGGTACCCCCTCTACGGGGTCCAGGGGGGATATCCGCCTGGCTGGGGATTCGGGGGAAAATCCCCCAAAGAAAAAATTGCCTTGTAAATGTATATTGTAATTTCATTGTAAATCTGGACCGTTCATTATAAGGTCGCAGATCTAACGGTAGAAATTATGTTAGGGTTTTTTTCCTTAGAAGGAAACCCTCTATTATGAGGGAAATGTATTGCGGCTATGCATTATGGTGAGTATTGTATTCTGAGAGAGGAGACTGCGAGAGAAAGAAGAGGAAGTTACAACGGGTTTTGTTGTAGGTTGTATCCCTTCATTTGTTGGATAATAATAAAGGAAGGACCTGGCAATTGCTCTAGTGGACGTAGCCCACACTGGGTCAACCACGTAAATCTGTGTCTCTATTGTATTGTGTATCTTCTATTTTTTGTTTCTGCATTTGTTTTATTTTATTGCTCTGTGGTCCTATTTTTCTAACAACTGGTATCAGAGCAAAAGGTAACTCAGAGGAAAAGAGGGTTCCTAGTTCGAGTGGGAGCAATGTCGGAAGATGGAAAGTTTAGGGTCGAGAAATTTAACGGCCAAAACTACCAGTTATGGAAGATGCAGATGGAAGATTATTTATATCAGAAGGATCTATTCCTACCATTGTGCGGAGTAGCAAACAAGTCAACGACCATGATGGACAAAGAATGGGATATTCTTGACAGAAAGGATCTAGGAACAATACGGCTAAGCTTGGTAGCATCGGTGGCTTTCAATATTTTGAAAGAAAAGACATAGAAGAATCTGACGGACGCATTGGCTAAATTGTATGAAAAACCCTCGGCGTCTAATAAGGTATTTCTAATGAAGAGATTATTTAATATGAATATGTCAGAAGGTGGGTCTATTGCAGATCATTTAAGTGAATTTAATACAGTTACTAATCAACTAAGTTTTGTAAAAGTGGACTTTGATGATGATGTTAGGGCTCTTCTAAGCTTGTGCTCATTGCCAAAAAGCTAGAATAGCTTGGTCATGGTTGTAAGTAACTTTGTCTTTGATTCAAATACTTTAAAATTTGATGATGTTGTTGGTGTTATCCTTAGTGAGGAAATGCAAAGGAAAAGCACAGGTGAGACATTAGATAATGCATTGAACATGGAGAACAGGGGAAGACAAAAGGATAGAGGAAAGGGCTCAGGGAGTCGTGGGAATTCTAGGAAGGGCATATCCAAATCCAGACTTGGAGAGATAGAGTGTTGGAATTGTGGGAAGAAGGGACATCTGAAGAAAGACTGCAATGCTCCAAAGAAACAAAGAGATGGACAATAGGAGAGAAATTAGGAAGAAAATGTAACAGGTGATGTGTTACAACATGCTTTGATTCTTTTTGTAGATAAGATTTCTGAGTCTTGGGTAGTATATTCAGGGGCTTCATTTCATGCCACACCCCATAAGAAACATTTTCTAGATTATGTTCAAGGTGATTTTTGACAGGTTCATTTGGGTGATGATGCACCATGCAAAATTGTTGGAATGGGAAAGGTAAAAATAAAGAAACACTATGGAAACCAATGGTTGTTGAAAGAGGTAAGACATGTTCTAGATTTAAGGAAAAATCTAATTTCAACAGGGCAGTTAGCAGGCCAGATCTTAAATAAATTGATTTGGACTTCTGTGAACATTGTGTTTATGGAAAACAGAAGAGAGTTAGATTTCTTAGAGTCAGAAAAGAAAAGAAGAATGAAAGGTTAGAGCTTGTGCATACAAATGTATGGGGACCATCTCAGGTATCATCTCTTGGTGTCTCTCGTTATTATGTTACTTTTATTGATGATGCAACTAGAAAAACTTGGGTTTATTGCATTCGACAAAAATCTGATGTTTTTGATACTTTTAAGAAATTGAAAGCTTTAGCTGAGAATGAGACAGGGAAAATTTTGAAGTGTCTCGGATTAGATAATGGAGGTGAATATTGCAACAAGGAGTTTGATGATTACTGTTCATACCATGAGATTCATAGAGAGAAGATAGTTCCAAGAACACCACAAGAAAATTGTTTGTCAGAAAGGATGAACAAGACAATCATGGAGCATGCAAGGAGTATGAGATTGCATGCCGGTTTTTCCTTACAGTTCTAGGCAGATGTTGTAGATATTGTTGTTTACTTAATAAATGAAGGACCTTCAAGCTCTTTGGATGGTATAATTTTAGAGGAGGAATGGACAGGAAAAAAGGTAAACTATTATTTTTTAAAAACTTTCAGTTGTGAAGCATTTGTCCATATTGATAAAGAAAATAGAACAAAGCTTGATTCTAAATCCAAGAAGTGTACCTTTATCGGATACGGTGTTAATGATTTTGGTTATCGATTATGGGATTATGAAAATAACAAAATCATTAGGAGTAGAGATGTCATATTCAATGAGAAGGTCATGTACAAAGATTAGTTGCAGGGAAAGAAACAGGAAGAAGAAAAACAAGAATACACAATGCTTGATGAAATCATTGAAAAAGAAATTCCAAAGGAACCTAGAAATCAAAATTTACAACAATGGGAGCAGCAGGTACCTCAAACACCTGCAAGTGTTGTTAGAAGATCTACCTGGTTAAGTATACCCCCTGAATGATACTCTCCTTCATTGTATTAATTATTGTTGACTGATTCTGGTGAACTAGAATGTTATGAAAAGGCAAAGCGGGTAGACACCAAAAAGAAGTGGGATCAAGGCATGAAAGAGGAAATGGATTCCTTGGCATACAACCGGAATTGGGACTTGGTTCAGTTGCCTATGGGAGAAAGAGCATTGCAGAATAAATGGGTTTACAAGTTGAAGGAGAAATATGGAGGAGAAAAGTGGTACACGCCTAGACTTGTTGTAAAGGGGTTTGCACAAAAAAAATGTATAGATTTTGATGAAATATTTTCCCATGTTGTTAAAATGACTTCAATTAGGACTATTTTAAGTTTTGTGGTAGTAGAAGATTTTCATCTTGAACAGTTAGATGTAAAAACATTTTTTCTCCATGGGGATTTGGAGGAAGATATTTATACGTAGTAGCCACAGGGGTATGAGGTTAAAGGGAAGGAGAATTTGATATGCAGGTTGAATAAGAGATTTTATGGCCTAAAGAAAGATCCAAGGCAATGGTATTTGAAGTTTGATAGGTTTATGATAGAACAAGGTTATAGTAGATGTCATTCCAATCACTGTGTTTATTTTAAAATGCTAGAAAATCGAAGCTATATTATCTTTCTATTGTATGTAGATGACATTTTTGTTGCAGGGTCTAATTTGTAGGATATAAAGGTGCTCAAGAAGAAATTAGCCAATTAATTTGCGATGAAGGATTTGGGTGCTGCAAAAAAAATCCTTGGCATGAGAATAACAAGATACAAAAAAAATCACAAATTGACATTGTCTTAGGGTGAGTACACAAAGAAGGTGTTGGAGAAGTTTAGAATGAAGAATGCAAAACCAGTTAGTACACCTTTCGAAATCCATTTCAAATTAACTAAGGAAATGTGTCCCAAGACACAAGATGATATAGAATACATGTCTAGGGTCCCTTATTCATTAGCAATTGGCATCTTGATGTATGCAATGGTTTGTACAAGACCAAATATTGCACATGTAGTGGGAGTTGTGAGCAGGTATATGAACAATCCAGGTAAGGAACATTGGGAGGCAATAAAGTGGATTCTAAGGTATTTGAGAGGTACTTCTACTCATGCATTATGTTTTGGAGGTTCATACACTTTTCTATAGGGATATGTTGATTCAGATATGGCAGGTGATAAAGATAGTAGGAGGAGCACCACATGGTATGTTTTTACTATAGGTGGAACAACAGTAAGTTGGATTTCAAAACTGCAAAAGGTTGTTGCACTTTCAACAACAGAGGCAGAGTATGTTTTTGCTACAGAGGCTAGTAAAGAGATGATTTGGTCACAAAGGTTTATAGAGGAATTGGGAAAGAAGTAGGAGAATAACAGGTTGTACTGCGACAGTGAGAGTGCAATTCATCTTGCAAATAACTCAGCCTTCCATTTGAATACTAAGCATATACAGTTGAGGTACCATTTCATACGATCCACCTTGGAAGATGGACATTTGAAGTTGGAAAAGATGCACACTAGCTAGAATCCTACAGACATGTTAACAAAGGGAGTAACCAGAGAGAAACTAAGTTCCTGCTCAGTTTCAGTTGGTCTTCAAGAATGAATATGAAGATGAGAAATTTTCCAGGTTCAAGAAGGTCCAGAGTCCATCATATACAATAGTGGTGGAGTTGTTGAGATCAGTCTCCAAGTGGGAGATTGTTGGTTGTGGAGCTTGATTATCTTCCTGATTCAGAGGTCCTTACTTTCAGCCATGTTTATACCCCATGAAGACTTTACACCCCAAAAGTATGTAGATTATTCCACGCGGGGGAGTGTAGTAGGGGGGTACCCCCTCTGCAGGGTCCGGGGGGGCTATCCCCCTGGATGGGAGGTTCGGGGGAGAAGCCCCAGAAGGAAAAAATTCCTTCTAAATGTATATTGTAATTTCATTGTAAATTTGGACCATTCATTATAAGGTCGTTGATCTAACAGTAGAAATTATGTTAGGGTTTTTTTCCCTAGAAGGAAACCCTATGTTATGAGGGAAATGTATTGCGACTATGCCTTATGGTGAGTATTGTAATCTGAGAGAGGAGACAGTGAGAGAAAGAAGAGAAAGTTATAGCGGGTTTTGTTGTAGGTTGTATCCCTTCATTTGCTGGATAATAATAAAGGAAGGACCTGACAATTTCTCTGGTGGACATAGCCCACATTGGGTGAACCACGTAAATCTGTGTCTCTATTCTATTGTGTATCTTCTATGTTTTGTTTCCACATTTGTTTTATTTTATTGATCTGTGGTCCTGTTTTTCTAACATGATCTAGCCTATTGTTGAAGCCCTAGAAGGGAAGCGGAGCAGTCGATTAACTATGGAACGATGAAGGTGTATATTCCTGAGGTGGGACAGGCATGTGGGGAATGAGAGTCTGTGAGTGATGGGAGTAAGTATGTTCTTTCAAGGGAATCCTTCCTATTGCATTGTTCATATTTCCGTAGTTTCATCCTATCCTAGGATTTCCTTTACCCTAGGTGGATTTTAGTCTGAGCTCGGGGGTGACCCACTGCTAATAGCTTGGAGAAACATGATCTAAGGCTGGGAAGTTCATGGAAGGTCTGCACGCAGTTGGTGGCTTTCATAAAAAAGATAAGTACCAAATCTATGTTAATTTTACATGTTGTGTTTAAGTACATGTATGAAGTTTATCAGAATTGCTTGAGTTTGATGCATGTGTATGTTTACGATCACTTCCGCATGAATTTGTTAAATTTGCATTATATATGTGTGTGTGTGTGTGTGTGTGTGTGTTTATGTGTGCATGTGTGTTTGTGTTTGTGTATGTGTGTATGTATATGTATATAATAGTTTGAGAATAGAGTAGAGGTTGTTTTATGGTAGCATATTCATCCCTGGGATGGTTGGGTATGTTATAAATTGGTATGAGAGCGTGAAATTTTTAAGTGGCATGACCCAGCTTGGGTGGTTGGGTATGTTACAATATGGTATCAAAGGATGAAAGTTTTAAGTGGCATGACCCAGCCTGGGTGTCTGGGTATGTTACAAATGGAATCAGAGCCCAGTTTCGACACTAAGCTTGAATTGGACCGTATAAGTTATTTTTCAATCTCAGGAGGTATAGCAATTTGATAAACGACAACAATCATGGTATTGAGCCACAAATTTTAAATTGGGTCATAGAATCTATTTGGAAGAAGACAAATCCCTCACAATCATCGGATCAAGAGTTTCAGTAGTCTGAGGGTTTTGCGGGGTTTCAACAGGGAAATCCTTCAAAGTCCCATAGTGATTCTCATCCATATATCAGGAGGGTCGTTGGATTTTCCCCAAGTGTTTTGATGGTTCGACATTCATATAAATCCGTTAGAGATTGCACGGTGAAGAAATTATCGAAGTCCCAATGCTACGGGAAGCGATTGTTTGACATTCGACAGTTCAACAATTTTGAAAAAGTGTCGATGAGAAGAAATCCCCAAATTCCCATTTCATCAAAGTGACGTGACATGATGATGTCATCAAAGCTGACATGGACCTATTTGGTAGTTCAGTAGTTCAACAGTTTTGAAAAAGTGTCGATGATAAGAAATCGTCGAAGTCCCAAAGCTACAAGAAGCATTTGTTTGACAGTCAACATTTTGATAGTTTGACAATTTTGAAAAAGTGTCGATGAGAAGAAATCCATGAAGTCTTGTTTCCCCGAAGTGTCCTCACATGATGATGTCACTGGGGGTGACGTGGACCTATTCGACAATTCGGTAGTTTGACAATTTTGAAAATTGTCGATGATAAGAAATTGTCGAAGTCCCGAAGCTACGAGAAGCATTTGTTCAACAATTGGTAGTTTGATAGTTTTCAAAAAAGTTTCGATGAGAGAACAAAATCACCAAAGTCCCGAAGCATCGGACATGACATGGAATGATGACTTCACCTAGGTTGACGTCGATCTATCCTAAGTCTTCCATGTGTCACTTGTTTTTGTACTTTTGACAAGCCCTTAGTACCGATTGGGACCTGACATGTGTCACTCAATGGTGGGGTTATGTTTCACCAACTTGATAGATACCAATTGTACTACGAGGACCTCGGGAGGTTAAGAAGTTCGACGGTTAGACATTTGGGGGAAACTGTTGGAAGAACTTTTGGATCTCTGAAATTTCAGAGTCTCGAAGTCCTGAAGTTCCAAAGTCATGAAGCATTGAAGTGATGTGGCTTGATGACATCACCTAGGGTGATGCGGGTACACATAATGCGTGCCATGTTTCAGTGGGTTTTGTGATTTTAAAAGACTGATTTTTTCTATTAGAACCTGACACATGTCACCCCTTGGATTTGGCCACGTGTCTTCTTCTATTGTTCTTCCACGTGGCACTAGATCCTGTAGTCTGAATACTTGGCACTCTGGAGGAACTTGGTAAAGATTTGTTAAGTATGAATACTTCTTAAGCTCTAAAGAGCGGATTAAATCCTCATCGTTGATCGGGAGAGGAAATGCAGCAGTAGATCCCTTGGTCCGGAGACATGGTACTTCGGAGGAATTGTGTTGTAGTTGCATTGAGACGAGGAATCCCAGAGGATGGAGTTAATCTTGGTCATTGTTCACATAGGACACATGAAATTAGATCTCATGGTTCGGAGACTTGGTACTCTGGAGGAATTTTGTTGTTGGTTGATTGAATCAGGAACTACCGCAGGTCGAATTTAATCTTGACCATTGATCGGGAGATGACACGTGGAGGAAGGAGAGGATCTCCAGTAATTCAGCACTCTGGTAGATCTATGAATAATTTCTTTGGAAATACCTGAAGCCCATATTTTCATAGTAAACCTCAGTCGTTGGATGCTGGGAAGTTGTGGACCGTTGATCCATTGTCCTTTGTGATTTCACCAATTCGGTGATATAGGGCATTTGAAATTTTGGAGTTGAAAAATTCTTTGAATACAGAAGGTTTGAAGCCTATAAGTTCCAGAGAAGTGCTTATCATCATAGCGCTTAGTCACAACCCATGGTCACATGAATTTGGGGGCCAAAGAAAAGGGGCTACTGCCCGATTTTTTTTTTAAGAACAAGAAAGGGCTTAGAGAAGGAGCTCGTGAGGTTATTGATTGTATAGACCTACACCTAAAGAAGTAAGGAAAGTCCGTAAACCTGAATAAGGGATCCAAAATAGATCCAAGAGAAAATTCGACTCTGAGTTGGAAGAATCCATGTACAGGATTGGATCACTGGAAAAAAAATTGTTCAAGTATCTATAACTTCCTACTCAAAACTCATAATTGAGCATGGAAACATGCATTGGAAACGTATTGAACAATAGAAATTAATTGGTCACCGAGAAATTGGATCTCAATAGTTAATCCCTCATAAAATTGCAGACATATGTCCAGAGACAAAAGGCTAATAATGAAAGGCATATGAAGGCCAAGGAGTAGTAGGAAGACTTCAGTATGAAGTTAATGAAAATCCTAGACAAAATTGAAAAATTTTTTGATAAGGAGAGTGGCTCCAGCAAATCAAGAAGCCATGGGACCCCTGGGGGAAAATGAATATCAGGGAGTGGTAGCAGACATCACCATCACTCCCAAAGGCATTGCAACAGGAGAGCACATAGAAGCTCAAGTCCATCCCCTGTCAGGAAGCGTAGGATGTCTAGGGTGGATGAATTGAAAGGAGAAATGAACAAGATCAAACCTCCTACTTTTGATGGAGAACACAAGAAGGATGAAGATGTTGAGACATGGCTGCTAGGAATGAGGAAGTACTTCCAATTGCATAACTATTCTTCTCATGTAGAGGGAATAATTGATATATATCAACTAAAAGGAAAGACATCCATGTGGTGGGATCAGCTTGTGCAAGTGCAACACATCAGAGAGAAAAATGTGACTTGGAAGGAATTCAAGAAGCATTTTGAGAAGAAATACCTGACCAAGAGGTATTATGAAAAAAATATGAAAGAGTTATTTGGACTCAAACTAGGTAGCATGACCATTTATGAGTATGAAAGGATATTTTTAGAACTGTTGAAGTATGTCTCCTTCATTAAGGATGAGATAGTAAAGATTCAAAGATATTTGAGTGGGCTTCCATCTTTCATTAGTGACAAGATTCAATATGATGATCCTAGGACTTTGGAGGAAACCATGAGGAGAGAAAAGTGTTTATATGATCAGAATAAAGGAAATCCTACTTTCCAAATATACTAGGAAGACAAGAAGAATTTTAAGAGCGATCAGAGGCATAAAGGGAACATGCCACCATTTTTGAGAAACAATCCTCAAGGACAACCATCTTTTAGAGAGCACAAAATGGTTGAGGTAGGTGGGCAAAGGCTAAGGAAGACACTCATTCAATGTTGGGGATATAAAGGAGACCATAAGTATAGATATTTTCCTCACAAAAGTGACAAAGTGAGAGTTGTATACAGTGTACAACAAGAAGAAACCGTGGAGGACATGGGCAGAAGTGTACCTAGGATATATGCATCCCTAGACAACAAGAAAGCAGATTTTCAATCACACATGATTGAATTAGAAGGTATGATCAATAACCATGCCTTTACTATTTTAATAGATTTAGGATCTAGTCATAGATATATAGATCCTAAGGTAGTGGAAATATGGCATTTTCCAAGAAGCAATCATGGAGAATATTGGCTGGTATAACTGGCTATAGGTGCCAAGAGAAAAGTTGTTGAGTTGGTTAAATCATGTCCAGTGGACATGAATGGGATAAGTACCAAGGAAGATTTGAACATATTTCCATTGGGTTCATATGACTACCTAATTGGTATGGATTGGTTGGACCAACACCATGTCATATTACACTATCATAATGAGGCATTCACTTGCCTGAATGAGGAAGGTAATCCAAGAACAATCCAAGGAATTCCTAGGGAATTTATTGTTCGAGAGATCTCAGCAATACAACTGAAGAAGTGTTACAGGAAGGGATTCCAAATATTTTCATCTCACATGGAGGAAGCACCTAAGGATAAGGTGCCAAATCTAAAAGATCATGCAGTCCTGAAATATTTTGAAGATGTGTTCAAGAAGATACCAGGACTACCCCCAAAGAGAGATATTTATTTTTCTATAAATTTGATGCCTGGAGTAGCTCCAGTATCAAAGAATCCCCACATAATGAGTAAACCAGAGCTGAAGGAGTTATAAATGCATCTCGAAGATCTTCTAAAGAAAGGGTATATATGCCCAAGTGTGTCACTGTGCGGTGCCCTAGTCTTGTTTGTGAATACTAAAGAAGGGACATTTAGATTATGCATCAAAGTCAGAAAATTGAACAAAGTGACTATAAAGAACAAGTATCCTTTGCCAAGGATAGATGATCTCTTTGATCAGTTAAAGGATGCAATCATATTATCAAATATTGATCTCAAGCCAGGATATCATCAAGTAAGTGTCAAAGATAAATACATCAACAAGACCTCCTTTAGGACAAGGTATGGTCATTACGAGTTCACATTGGTTCCATTTGGGTTATCAAATGCACCAATTGTTTTCATGTGCTTAATGAATGGTGTTTTTGGGATATTTAGAAACGTTTGTCATTGTATTTTTGGATGAAATCCTTGTATATTCCAAGTTAGAAGAATAACATGAACACTATTTGAGGACGTTGTTACAAGTGTTAAGAAAGCATCAGTTGTATGCCAAATTGAGCAAGTGCTCATTTTATCAAAACCGAATTCACTATTTGGGGCATATCATATCCGAAGAAGGGATAGCAGTGGACCCTGAAAATATTGAGGCCATTAAAGGGTGGACAACACCTAAGAATCTAACAAAATTCAGTTCTTTCATGGATCTAGCTGGATACTACAAAAGATTCATTGCAGGATTTTCAAGAATTGCTCACCCAATCACTTCCTTGCAAAGGAAGGGGGTGAAGTTTCAATGGACAATAAAATGTGAAAATATCTTCCAGAAATTGAAGCAGTTGTTAACCAGTGCTCCAATTTTGAGAATTTCACATCCGAATGCAGATTTTATGGTTTGCATAGATGCATGCAAATAATGACTTTGTGGAGTCCTCAATCAGAATCAGTTTGTGGTATGTTTTGAATCTAGAAAATTGAATGAGCATGAAAGGATCTATGCCACTCATGATTTGGAGATGGCATCCATATTGCATGCCTTGAATAAGTGGAGGCACTACCTCATGGGAAAGAGGTTTGAGCTAAGGACAAACCATAATGGTCTGAAATATTTGTTTGATTAGCCAACTTTAAATTGCAGGCAGAGCAGATGGTTGGAATTCCTCTGTGAGCATGAATTCGATATTAAGCACATCAAAGGAAAAGAGAAAAAAATGGTTGATGCACTCAACAGGATATTGCATGAACTGCATGATACAACCATTAGCATGTATCAAACTTCTCTTAAAGGAATAATTTATGAGGCTACAAAATTCGATTTGCAGTACATGGAATTGGTAACAAAATTACAGCAAGGTAAAATGCAACAGGAAGTTGAATATTATGAATTGGGAAGTGATGGAATTCTCTTGTACAGGAACAAAATTTATGTATCCAATTCTCATAAATCAAAGAGTACAATTTTGAAAGAGGTGCATAATGTACATTATGTTGGACACCCAAGATATCAGAAAACAGTTGCAGTAGTCAAGAGCCAATATTATTGGCTAGGCATGAAAAAGGATATTGTTGAGTACATTGCCAAATGTTTGGAGTGTCAAAAAGTCAAGGCTGAGCATAGACACCCAATTGGGTTGTTGTAGCCATTTCCCATTCCTCAGTGGAAGTGGGAAGTGGTGACAATGGATTTCATCACCACATTGCCCAAAACAAGAAAGCAACATGATGCTATCACGGTGGTGGTGGACAATCTTACTAAATGTTCCCATTTCATTCATTTGAAGGTTAATCACAAGGAAACCAATGTTGTTGATAGTTATATGAGGAAATTAGCACGCTTGCATGGAATACCCAAGACAATTGTGTCTGATAGAGACCTAAATTTTACCTCAAAGTTCTGGAAGGGATTATTCAAATGGTTTGGAACAAATATGAACTTCAAAACAACTTATTATCCTAAGTCTGATGGGAAAACAAAAAGAGTGAACCAAGTGATAGAGGATATGCTAAGGATGTACGTGATGGACAAACCATCTAAATGGGAAGATTATCTACACTTGGTAAAATTTTCCTACAAAAATGGGTACCAAGCATCACTGAAGATCATCACATTTGACACACTTTATGGAAGAAAGTGAAACACACCAGTAAGATGGGACAACCCAACAGATAGAGAAGTTATTGGGCCATATTTGGTCACGGAAATGGAAGAGAAAATGTTGAAGATAAAATAGAATTTAAAGGTTGCCCAAGATAGGAAAAAAATATATGTTGACAAGGGCAGAAGGCACATGGAATTTAAAGTGGGTGATCATGTTTTCTTGAAGATGAAGGCCAACACAAGTTCCCTGAAGTTGGAAAACTATTCCAAGTTGGCAGCCATATATTGTGGGTCATTTGAAATCCTAGAAAAAATTGGAAAAGTAGCTTATATGATTGCATTTCCTGCATCTATGTCTATACATAATGTATTATGTGTATCATTGCTTAAGAAATATATACCTGATGCTAATCATGTTATTGATTGGAATGTGATTCAGGTGGAGCAAGAAAGAACTTTTCAAGTGCATATGGTATGCATTCTGGACCAAAAAACCAAAAAACTTTGGAATTGATCCACGGGGATTGTAAAGGTCCAATGGACCTGGTACGGTATTGAGGATGCAACTTGGGAGCATGAAGATGCTATGCGGGCAGAATACCCACATATTTTTGAAGACTTTTGAAAATCTTGTTGTAATATGTAAATATGATGCACTAAGGACAATGTATAAATAAGGGGAGGGGATTGTAATACCCTGATCTAGGTGGATGTCGGTGGCCACCCACCTATTCCACTGGTTCAAAAAATAGTTTTCCACCTTGGCATTTTTTCAGCAGTTTTTTCGGTTCCAAACTTCAAGGGTTGTTTTGAGGCCCTAAACAATGTTTTTTGGGGATTTGGAGCCCATGTGACTGCCAGACACACTTACTTGTGCTAGTTAAAAATCATTTTTCTTAGTTAGACATTTCCAATAGGATTTTGTGCACCTAAAACTAAGATCGTATGCAAAAGTTACGACCCCGAGAAGTTGATGTACTAACTTACCCCAACGAGGCCCATATTACTTTTGGCTCTTCATCTCCTAGGGCTAGGTTTTCGAATGTCTAAGGTTTTGGAATTCAACTTAATTGTAAAAAGGCCTTCAGAGCCTCATTATAGTCATCTTATTGCGAATGATCGCATCTGTCACATCTCTTCTCAGTGATAAGCCGCCACCATTCCAGCAAGATTTTTTTTCGCTGCATTTTGCAGTTTCATCTTATTTCCTTATTGAATAGAAAACTAGTTTTATTGTATCTTTGTTAGTTTGTGTTAAGCGTATTTTAATAATATGTATTCATTTTTTTATGCTCATAAAATCCAAATCAGTGGTATTAGAGCAGTCTTCTCCTTGTCGTCTTAATTCATGTCCCCAAAGAGGTCATGGTACAAACAATTGGGTCTCAAGCTTGTTTCTCTTGAGGAAAAAATATCTCGCATGCCCAAACGACCTCTCATGGTAGGAGAAAAGAGAGATGACAATACAGGAGATCCTTTCAAAATGTTTCTTGAGGAATACCTCGTGAAATAGAGGAACGAAATGATGGATAGTTTCACACAAATCCTTCGACGACTACCAAGAGGAGATGCATCTTCCTCGAGCAGAGGCGCTGCCCCCTTCAAGGTACAAATCAACTTTGATATTCTTATATTTGAATTTAATATAGACACAGATGTTGTAGACAAGTGGTTGAATCTTATAGAAGGGTATTTTTCTATCCATAACTTTTTGAATAGATAAAAGATTGATTACATTTGTGCTCCTCAAAGTCATTCCCCATGTCAAAGACTGGTGGGAAAATTTCTGTGAGCAAAAGGAAACAAAGAAAACCTCATTATTTACAGTCGTGTTCACCTGGTAATCCTTCAAGGATGATACTAAGGAACAATACTACCCTGTCATAAGTTATGATGAATTGTATACCAAATGGACCACACTGCGGCAAGAAAGAGACCAAGCACTACTGCATTTGGGTCAAATTCCGATGGTGCGTTCGACGCAATTGCCACTTTCTATTGTCGGAAGACCGACAAACCTCAGACCCCCTCAAATGTCGTTTTTTCGACGACCTAGTTTTCGTCTGTATTGCGACGTGTCAAACGTGGCAAGAGAGACGTTGCAAACGTGGCAAGACCGACGTTTCAAACGTGGAAAGATCGATGTTTCAAACGTGGCAAGAGAGACGTTGCAAACATGGCAAGACCGACGTTTCAAACGTGGCAAGACTGACGTTTCAAATGTGGCAAGAGAGATGTTGCAAACGTGGCAAGATCGACGTTTCAAACGTGGCAAGACCGACGTTTCAAACGTGGCAAGAGAGACATTGCAAACGTGGCAAGACTGACGTTTCAAACGTGGCAAGACCGACGTTTCAAACGTGGAAAGAGAGACATTGCAAACGTGGCAAGACCGACGTTTCAAACGTGGTAAGACCGACGTTTCAAACGTGGCAAGAGAGACATTACAAACGTGGCAAGATCGACGTTTCAAATGTGGCAAGACCGATGTTTCAAACGTGGCAAGAGAGACGTTGCAAACGTGGCAAGACCGACGTTTCAAACGTGGCAAGACCGACATTTCAAACGTGGCAAGAGAGACGTTGAAAACGTGGTAAGACCGATGTTTCAAACGTGGCAAGAGAGAAGTTGCAACCGTGGCAAGACCGACATTTCAAACGTGGCAAGTGAGACGTTTCAGATGTGGCAAGAGAGATGCTTCAAAGGTGGTAAGACCGACGTTTAAAACGTGGCAAGTGAGATGTTTCAGACGTTTCAACTTTAAATTTAATATTTGCATTTTTAGTAGTGAAACTAGATATGGGTTGAAAGAAAATGTACATTTCAGGGCCCGAAATGTGCTTAAACTTGTACATTTCAGTGCATTTTCTTTTTGTATTCTGTTGC
>ML784160.1:997683-1014510 GCA_009831015.1 Picea engelmannii | reverse complement strand
AGGTTGTTTTATGGTAGCATTCTCTGCCCTAGGATTGGTGGGTATGTTACAAATTGGTATCATAGGATGAAAGTTTTAAGTGACATGACCCAGCTTGGGTGGTTGAGTATGTTACATGAGTTATTTTCAAACTTAAACTGGATGTCTTGTTTTTCTAGTTTCCCTTTTAGTTGAATTATTTCATCTTCCAATATATTACATGTTTATTGTTTTTCATTGAATTCCTTATTCAATATTTCTTCTTTTATTTTGGTTTCTTGGACTTGGGTTCTTAACTCAATAATCAATTTTTCTGAATCATTCATGGTTTTGGAAACCTCGTTTTCTTTTTATTTTATAACTTCTTCAAACTTTGTAAGTTGTTCCCTTAGTAACTTGTTTTTCTTTTTAGATTTTTTTAGTTCTTCAATTGCACGGATAAATTCTTCCTCAAGGTTCCTTTATTCTTAATATTTTGAATTCTTATCATCTTGATTTTTCATTCCTATAAATGGAAGCTCTGGATCCTTTCGCACCAACCCTAGGAAACACCAACTCCCTTATTTTAGGGAAACAACCCTAGGAAGCACCAACTTCCTTATTTTAGGGAAACAACCCTAGGAAGCACCGACTCCCTTGTTTTCACACTTTACTTAGTAAAGGATGTGAATCTTTCCTTGCTCCTCCCTTCCACCCTCACTGCATAAGTATCATCATTTTTTCTTGTTGGAATCTTCTTCTCCTTTTGATCCTCTGATCTGGACTGCAAAGATGCCTCTTCTTTCACTGTTCTTTCTTACTTTTATAGGTTCACAAATGCTGTGATATTTGAAGAATTGTGTCCCTTTGTTTGAAAAAGTTCACATCTTCATTTTGTTTAACAACAAATAATGTTTATATCTTTTTTAACTTATAATTAGTATATTCCTCTATTATTATTCATATATTATCGTGAAAGCTATTCAATTTAGTAAGATGGATTTTCATAAATTGATCACAGGTATGGATCGATTTATTTTAATTAAATCTCATTACTTTTTATTTCATTATCAATTTAAATCATATATGAGATTTTCAATTATCTTTCTAATGCATTTCCTATATTGTATCACTTAATATCAATCAGGACAAATTCCATATATTTATCTGATTCAAAATTCCTTCTTGTCGGTGATAAAACTCATTCTCTCTGTGATAAATTGTGTATATAATGAAATCAAAACATTTATTCTATATGACCATGGGTGGTGTCTAAGTTCTAACCCAAGAGAGCGCTTAATCACTTATCAAGATCAATGGTCGTGTTTTATTTTCAAGTTGGTATGGATGGTTCTCGTTTACTCCGGGACTTCCAGGTTTTGGGACTTTGGCCTTTGTAGTCTTCCAACTCTCCTGGAGAAAATTCCGCTGAAGTGGGTATCAAAATTTCCCTGCTTAATAACCTTCACATGTCCATGACCTATAACCATAGGCTTATGTGAAAGGTAGCTCCCAATTTTGGGGCATTCAGCTATTCGTGACTCCTATACTCCAGGTAACTCGAACTTTGAAGTAGTTCAATCCATCTAGAGTTTTACCTAGCGAATAAATCATAAATTTGCAGTGATCGCTTGTTGTTGGTTAAATCTTCATGCTTACTCTATTATTCCACTATGCTTGATCAACGGTTGAGAATTCTCCCGAAGTAGATCAACGTTTGGTGTTACTTCACAATTTCGTACTTCGACGATTATCTAATAAAATAAAATTAGATATACCCAAAGTTAGTAATCCCTGAGTGATGTGGCTTGCTAACATAATTTTTGATGTGGTACTGGCTAAGTGGCTCCCATGTGTCACCTTGATTCGTGACTTCCGTATACCAAATTTTCTAACTAGACCTTGACACTTGTCATTTCTTGATTGGGCCACATGTCATATTTTTCTTACTATGTGTCTCATTCTAGCTCAAAAGGAATATTCTTTGATTCTTTATCTTCAGAGGGATGCCACTTCCACATTATTCATCTCTCTGAATGGATGGTATCGAATATAATTTTTTTTTTTGATACTTTGATTTCTGAGTGTTATAACAACTCTTCTCCATTAGACTCTGAACACTTTCCTCTGAACACCAATTAATAGTCACCACGTGTTAAGACATTTTTGGACATTGAATAAATGGTATCGATGATGAATATTTTGTTTCAATACTCTAATTTTGGAGTCTTAAAACAACTCTTATCCATTGGACTTTGAATACCTTCCTCCGAACATAAATAAATAGTCGTCACATGTTACTTCCAACTTCATCAATTCAGATCACCCCGAGCTAATATCCACCATTGGTCTAGTCCTTCTTCATACCTACTTTTCTTTATCTAATTATCTCTTTCTCAATCTGAATAACCAACAAACCATTGATTTACCTTGCTATCGATCGATCATTATTTTATTCAGAACTTCATTCCTTTGGCCCTGTTTATCCTATCCTTCCACTTCATCATCGATGGTTGAGATTTAATCTAAGGTCCATGCTTGATCTAATGTCCTAGATCTTTCCCAAAGTTTCTCAATATGATCTAAGGGTCTATACTTCTATTGCTTCATATTTGAAAGTTGAGATTTAATCCTTCCCAAACTCTGACTTCAACTCATTCTAACGGTCTTGGATTGTCCCGAACTGAGAATGAATGGCTCATGTAACTCGATCCTTTACAATAGATTCTTTTGTGTAGGATATGGCTTCTGCATAATCTAACGGTTCAGGATTGTGTTGAGAACTACATCAACATAACAGATTCTTCCTTGATTCTTTTGGAGTTTACCATGGGGATTTCAATCCCGATAACACTTATGTAATGTGTTCTCCCTTATGATATTTCCTTCATCATTTCCATGCTTTGATTCTATGTTTGTATTCTTTGTAGAATATCCATGCTATCTCTCTTGAACTTTAGGAACATAGGATCATTTGTTAATCCTATCGTGATAAACAATGATCATGAACTTCTTCTTCCCCAAGGTGTCCTTCCTTTTTCTTTGATTATTGTACATGTCTGAATCATGTTTCCATCAATTACAACACATAATCAATAATGCCAACACCTACTTCTTCAAAAACCAGGATGCTAATATGCCCTCTAAGGTGCAATGGATACACTTGGGAGGTCATGTGTGTGGTTTCAAGGTGTTTTTTTTGTACATGGATGCACAAAATCCTCCTTTAATGCTTGAATCCTAGGTTTCCTCCCACCACCATAGTGAGGACCCCTTGACCCACAACTTATCTTTGAAAATTGTAAAGGTGCACATAACCTAACTTGGAGGACAAATGTTCACTTGGGGGCTCATTTGTTTTGGTTCAAGGTGTTTTTATTGGGCCTTGATTCGTATAATATTCATTTATGGCAAGAGACCAAGGTTTCCCCCCAAATTACATCTAGTACTCTGATACCCATACCTAGTACACCACTCCAAGGGAAAGGATATGCTTATTAGGTCATATGTGGTGGATCAAGGTGTCATTATTGAACATGGATTCTTAAAATATTACTTTATATCATAATGCCTAATTTTCATCCTTAAACCATGTATACAACCCAAAGACTCATGTACCTAGTATCAAATATATGCTAATGGTATCCATATCCCTACTCAGAGGAAATGTTATCCTTGAGATGTGTTTTGTAGTGGTTCAAGGTTTTTTTCATAGCCATGTATTCCCAAATGATTACTTTAAGGTATAAACGTTATATTTCCCCCCATGATCATGTGAAAGGCCTCAAGACCCATAACTAGTTCTCAAAATACTATAATGATGCCCATATCCCTACTCGGAAGACAATGATGCACTCGGGATGTCCTACGTCGTGATTTTTGTCATTGGTATTCACCTTATATTCATAGAATCTTCCTTTACATCCTAATACTCGGGGTGCTACACTAAACCATATCCAAGGCCCTACAACTAATACCCAGTGTTGAAATCCTCCTAATTCTAATCACATTCCAACTAATATGTGAACAATATCATCGACGGTTCATGTGTGGTGGTTCAAGGTGTTGTTCTTGGTCTTTTATACATAAAATATTTTGTTATGGAATAAGGCCCAAGTTTCCTCCCCTAACCATGCAAAGGACCTTCGTACCCATACCTAATTATAAAATCCTCATGATGTCATTGATATTTCCAGTACTTGGAGGTGAAGGATACCCTAAGTAACACCTAAAAGTACCATGAGTGACCTCATGAGGGTTTAAATTTCCTTACTACCAATAATATGGACACCATTAGTATGTTTTACACAATAAGAATGGGTCTCATGACCCCTATCATGGGAGGGGAAGAAAAACATAGGCCTTAGGCCTTAAAAAAATACTCTTGGGCTTGATGTCAATGGACAAGGCCTCAAACAACAACATAGATGTTTTCTAAGGGATCTTTGGCCTCTTAGTGTGATATAAGTCAATTTCATGTTTTAAGAACCACATTTGGGCCATGAAAAAGGTTTTTGGTGACCCTCAAAGGCACCCAATCATTGAACTACCTCTTCTAAGAAAGGTTGAATGACAAATCTTACAATCTAGGCCATTCTTGAATCCAAAATCAATTCCGTACTTAACCTTATCATAACTTGTGTTATAACTTCATTTACTTCTTATTTTCTTTCAGACAATGGATATGTCAAAACATGCGCTTGAAGAACTTTAAGAGTTCAACAAGGCTTTCCTAATTCTTGACACATTGTTCAATACTTCCCTAATTGGATTTTTATAATAAGGTATATTTTATGAAATTGGCTTCTTCATAACTTGAGGGTATTCACTCTTCTTACAACATCCATTTGTGCCTCTCATTTTCATATACCTTTGTATAATCAAGTGAATGAGAGGTGTATGAAATTCATTAGGATAGAAAGAGGAATTAAAGTCCCAACGTTAGGCTTGTGAATCGATGTAGATAGGGTGATGAAGGAAATCCAGCCTTAGCGAGGATATTTAGGGTCTATGATACTAAAAAGGCTTAGTGGATGACACTTTTCTTGATGATACTAAAAAGTCTTAGTGGATACTCAACAATATAGATTCTTTACAATTAATGAATGGTTGGAGGATACTAAACAAGATAGATGCTTTCGAATTAATGAATGGTATCCCAAGGGTGCTAAGGCCTCATCTAAAGATGGGTCAAGTGACAAGGTTCAATGACAAGGCAAGATAGAAGTTATATGACAAAGTAAAAATGTTCTTACAACAAGTACAAGTGCCAGTACAAATTGAAGGAAAGGACAAACTCTTATATCAAACAATAAATGCTTGCACTATTCAAGATAGGTACATTAACAATGGTGCATGAGAAACAATCATATAACAAAAAAGACAATGGTATCTTTCAAGTACAAAGGCTGTCAATATGTAAATGATTTCTAGTAATAAAGTATCACTAATTACTGCCCAAGAATGTAATTCAAATGCTACTTCTCCAAGGTGTAATCAAGAGCACATAATGACACTTCATTCAATGTAATTTCCAGATCATGGATGCATGAAATATGACAATGCAAAGAGTTATTTTCAGCATATAAATGATTGTCCAATCAATCTTGTATTGTTACCACTTCAATGTATAATTAAGACAAGTCAAAGATCAAGCTTGTGTATAATTCCCAACAACAATATATATGTAAACAATGATTGTTCAAGATGTAATTTCCAGCAAGCGAGGAATGTAAATGACTATCCAAACATGTATTGATTTCTATATTGTGACTATCAAATTATGTCTTAATTTGAGACAAGTCAAATCTAAAGGTTACGAGTAAATCCTAGAAACAATATGTGTGTAAACAATGATTGTCCTTCAATGTAATTTCCAGAAAAAAGAAGCATGCAAATGACTGTCACACTTATCTCTTTATAGCCAGCTAAGACTGCATTTATAGTGGATAATACTAAAAAGGCTTAGTGGATAATATTTACAAAAAAGGCTTGGTGGATGACACTTTTCTTGATTAATACTTGTTTGCAGTGTCCTTGTAAACCTCTTGATTTGTTGATATTGAAGTTTATCTTATCTTTATAAAGTTTTCATAACACTTCTCCCATAATGAACACTACAAAAACACAAGGAAAACTGCTCCATACAACTAGATTTAGGGTCATGTATTCAAAATGGGACTTGATCATGTACTCTGTTGATGTTGTAATATAAAGCCTTGATTTGGAAAAACAAATATAGGAAAAATATTAGTTTTATGACTCCTCATCATTTAGGATTTATTTCAAATGTTGGCATGCAATATTTTGTTGAGGAATTCTATCAAACTGTTGGCAATGAAATAGTGTTCAAACTCTAATTTTCCCTACATGGACTTGAATATGAGATGCTTGCATAGAAAGTAAAAGAATAAATTAGAGTGCCCACCCTTCAAGAGTATATTAATTATTGGGTGAATCAAGATCTTAATGTCAATTTTAAGGCCTCGTGAATTTTAAGAATATTTAAGAGAGTTAGTTGTACTGTATCCGCCATTAGTTAGATCCAAAAACAATATCTGAAGATTTTTCTTTAGAAAAATAATGGTTCAAATCAAAGATACTTTCCCCCTCATTAATGTAAGTCAAACCATTCAAGACTTCCCTCTCTTAACTTTCCTTTGGTTCAATCCCTTGCCACACTATTTCATTAGTGTCATGGCCATGAGAATAGGGCTCTGATTAACCTTTATCCTTGTTTATTCCTCCAATATTTTTCTATTATTCATCATTTTGAGGATCCTTATCCCTTATTATGAGATTGAATGCAATTGAATTTCTCGTTTACTTATGTCGTAGTAATTTTGTAAGGCCATAAGGAAGCATTGTTTTACACTATTAACACACCCATATTGACATCATATTTGTATATTTATATAATTCCTGAAAGAGATATAAAAGATTGCATATTTTTTATGGATGGCACATTTAAAACTTTAAATAAAAGTCTTGAGCATGTAGTTGTTGTAGGATAAATCGGTAAATGAAGACATAAACTAATCTCCCTAGATCCACCTGGATCTAGAACAAAATAGGACATGACATGATGCTTTCCCTAAGTTACAGTCATTGATCTAAGTGTCAAAGAAGGAATTGATGACTTACCTTTGAAATCGCTTCCTTATATCTGTGTTGTTCCCGCTTCACTCCGATCCTCTTGTGAAACCATATCTTCTATGACACAAACCAACCAAAGTGAAAGCAACTATGATAGATTCAATGAAAACTTAAACATGTGATCAAGGATTCATGTAATAAAATGAGAATAATTTTATGGGAAAGAAACATGCCACTGTATTATATTGAATAAAAGTGGAAGATACAACTGAAATTCCTTGATGTCGCAAGTTCCCTTTTAGTGGTCCTTCATTCCAATACACACATATACTTGTTCCGGAGTTTGCATGAAGGTGATCTTCAAAATCTTGATGGGCAAATGTAGACCTCGAGTATCAACTGAAATAATACTCTTCACACAATCTCCAACCTATTCTTCCACCAATCCTTTGCTCAACTTTTCTTAACTATGCTTAACCTTTTCCATGAGAATCCCATTATTATATAAGAGAAGTTGAAGTGGTTAAAGGGATGAGGATGATCCCACCAGATCATAGAAGTTAGTAGGATTGTAACCATATGGACGCCACCTCATATTCCAAAACATTCCCCTTCTAGAAACTTCTTGAACTTCTTTCCTCTTTTGGCTTTCAAATGCCGCCACTCCCTGCCTATATAATAGCCTACAAAAATCCTATAGGCCAACTATAGATCAGCCTATGGAAATCATGGATTTCTGCACTATACACTATGGGTAGCCTGTGGCATCTTTCTAAAAAGTAGTCTTGCAGGGGAGGAAAGCAGTCACTTTTCTCAGGAAAAAGATGATTTTGAGGGCCTGATTACATGCTTGTAAATTCATCATCAGAGTGACCAAAATAATGTGTAATAGAATGCCCCCCAAAGTATGAGGTCGGAACTTGTGACAACCTAGATACTTTGTATAATACATGTGTGTGTCGGGAACAAAGAATGCACCAATCGGGAACATGCAAACAAACAAGCATCTGCACAATACGATACCATGTCTAAAGTAGGCATTCCCATGTTCATACTACAAATGATTGAACTCATAAGTGTAATACATGGCTACTAATGATACATTGTAGATCCATGTCATCAAAATGTTACATAGCCACAAGGAATACACTGTGGATCTATGTACAAGAAAAATTAGGATGCAAACTTAGCCATGAGACATACAAAGTGGATCTATGTGTCAATACAAATCATCAATATTCCATCGCAACCTAGACCATGAATGATGAGATCCAAGGTATTCAATACCGTCGTTCATAAGTACTAATCTAGCCATGTGATTACATGTGTTGGATTCGAACATGGTTAGAAATTGCTTGATTACCGGTTATTAATGAAAAATGTTAACAAGTGTGAGGAAAATCACCATTAATTTCAATGAATCCCAAGGCATTGTAGTACAATCCAACGAACATGAATAAATGAGTTGAAGTCGAACATTTGATGGAATCTTTTGATCAGGGACCATTGATGTGAATCCACTGTCAAGAGTGAAGAAACCTTCCATTAGGGCATGCGGGCTCTGGGGAACTAAATGATTTATAAGTCTCATCCCTGGATAATGAGTTGAAGTTGACAGGAAGAAACACATCACAGGAGGGCCTTGATGTATCCCCCATCAATGACACGAAATAAGTAATAGATTTAGGATAGATAAAAACATGAATATGATTTGAAACTGACACAGGGAAGGCTGACATGGTAGGAATTGACAACTGCAGATGGCCGACTCAACAGAGGGATTATTCGGATTGCTCTTGAACATATGGATGACATGACAACAGTCTTGGTAGCATTTAATCAAAGATGACCCAAGATATAAAATTGCAGAAATTCAGACGAGAGACAAATGGATTTCCCAACCCGAATTCAAATGATGAAAAAGGGGGTGTCATGTTCAAGAGAGACTCTTCACTACCACTAAAATGGATATAGAGACACATTTCTTTCCCAAATTTTCCTTCACCATTTTTGGCGAGTACCTCTTTATTTTTACACAAGCTTGAGGAGGATAACATATACTTGTAATGTAACCTCATCCTTCGGACCAGTCCCTCGGAGTATTTTTAATGAACCCTAAGAAGGAGTGGTTCGGTCCCATGTGGGTCTTTCGATGTTTTTTTAATGAGTCTAAAGATAGAAAACTCGGGGGTTTTTCATGTTTATAGAGTCTGAAAAACACTTTAAGAGAAATCTCTCAGTTCCTTTTTTTCGTAAAATAGTTCGACAAGACTGAAAAAGTGATAAACTATCTCCCATCGAACGTTTTATTCAAATACTTTTACGAGCGTGAACAGAACAAGGTCGCTCGACAATCTTTTCATTTTTATGGAGTGTGAAAAGAGATTAAATGATACTCCATGTGTGTCATTTTTTGTGTTACCATGGCGAGTATGAAAAGACGACAAAATTATACTTGGTTGCATTCTCATAAATTTTTGAGCATGAGAATGAATGAAGAGTGAACTCGAGGTTTTACTAGAAAACCCCAAAAAGTATTGATATGCCTAATGAAGAGAAAACAAATTACGGAACAAACATCCATACTCCATTAATTAGGACTCTAGTCTTCTTCCTGCAAGAAACAAGACACTCACGAGGCTATTAGACTTGAGGGTTTATAACAAAATTCATTTATATAATATAAAATATTATGCAAAAAGGTAAAAAGGGAAATAAATAAGAGTGAGAGATATTTTTACCATTTCATTTGCATTTGGTCAAGAAATTTTCTAAAAACCCCTTTTTCACCCCTTACTTTGGCTATCGATTGCGAGGAGCATAGGCGACTTTTCGGTGAACAGTCTCCGTCAATACGGTATGCTCTTCATCCTCTTGTTTTTGAATGGATTGAAATTTGTTTTTAGTGTTTAAAAGATGCTTTTTGGGTGAGTTTTTGGGGCGGTAGGCGTGCGCTGGGGTCGCCGCAGGTGACTAGTATCGGGCCCTGCGGAAATCAAAGATTTTTGCAGGCGCCCAAGGCTCACCTGTAGAAATCCCACACTATAATTGAAGCCCAGTTGTGGCGGCCAAAAACCCAAAAAGAAATGCATGTGTTGAACCAAAAAGAATTCAAAAAATGATGATTAAAGTTGCTAACTGTCTTCTCTCATCTCCATGAATGTGTTTGATTGCCAAAATGTTGGAGTGCAGAGAATGAGAGCATGAGGATGATGAATTCATGGCTTTGAATGATGTGGGCATCATCAATTCCCTTCGATAGTGTGGCTTGTTAAAGTTCTTCAAAATCCAGGGCATGAGAGCCCAACTAAGACTATTAGAGTACTTGGTCCATATGTGGGACGTGGACCAACAAGTGTTTCATGTGGGTGTCCATATTGTTTCCTTGGACATCAAAGATATTTACTTTTTGATGGGGATATCCCATCATGGGGCACATGTGACCCTAACAGGGGGTCGAGGTGGTGGCTTGTTGATGAGCGAGTACATCCGTTGGCATTGAAAACCTGAGTCAGAGAGGCACAAAGGTAAAGTGGCCATCAGAGGATTTCAAGATCTGACTCTCAGAACCATTCTATTTACTATTGCACGAATGGCGGGAAGTGAATTGCCGCACATGGCCCTCCAGAGTTATTTTCAATATTCCATTAAATGAACAGAACCTCAAGTGCTCAATTGGTGTGACGGTGTGCTTCGTAGTATGAAGAAACAACTTACTAAAAGCAAGAATGGAGACCTAAAGTAGTTTGGGTATGGGTACATTTTAGTGTCTTTCTTCTTATAAAGAGTCCCTCATTTGCGGTTGTAGGTAGATTGGAGAATACCAACCCCATGAGACCTAAGAATGAAACGGTGGTGCGACCTTATGGCGCGACATGTAGCAGGCCCCATTATCAAGTACAATGCTGCATTTTTTTACTAGTTAAGGCCCCAAATTTTGATGATTGATGATTATGCATATGTCGGCTTGGATTTTTGGGGCGATCCCGACTTGGTTCTCCCTAAGGGATTTCAGTGGGGAAATCTAGGTAAGAAAGACATTTTGTTCTTTATAGTGTTTTTGTGGATTTTTAGGATATAAGATGTATTTTGTGGTTTCGATCTAAAGACTAATCAAAAACATTTGACCATGCAGATGTAGGTCCACACTGGCCTCCGGGCACATCTCTAATCCAGATACGAGGAGAGGTAGATGTGGTAGCAGGGTGGGATGTTGGTGACTATGAGGAAATGGAGCATAACCTACAGGGTTTGACAACAGGCATTCCCGACATCTCGATCGAGGAGATCCCGAGGCGTTATCAATGCCATACTGTAGGCATGTCTGACTCACTTAGTCGGTTACTTCGTAAGGTGGTACAGGCAGAAGTATGCTACCATGAGAAGAATCCATGAAGCTATTTTGTAGAAGCCATGGGCTTCATATTTTGATATTTTGGTCCTTGGATGGAAAACATTTTTGTAAAACATTTTATCGTTATATAGATACATGAGGCTTCTACCGACTTACTCTGCTTCTATATACAATGTTTAATGTGTGATTGGATTTATAAATTTCTCAAATGTCTTTCTAACACCTAATTAGCTAGAGCATCAGTTAATGTATTTAGACATCTAGGAATGTGTTGATATTCAATATAATCAAAATAGTGTTCCAAGAGGCGAATTCAGAGATATAACCGTAACAAAGTAGGACTTTGGATAGTATAGAAATTATTTAACTGGAGCACTAGTAGATGTGAATCAAGTCGTACAACAAAGTGACGAATCCCAAGTGAAATAGCATTGGTAAATAATTCATTGAATGCGCTATATTCTATGATATTATTGGTTGCACGACCAAGACAAACACCTTGTAGATTGATAAGTTTGTTGGTAGGTGCATATATTTCCCAAGCAACAGAAGCTAGGTTCTAATACTATGGCTAGAACCATTAGTGAAGCCAATATAGGGTAGTGAAGACACCGACATCTAGAAACCAAGCACAATGCAAGGTAAGCAGTTGGCGGTGGAAACCAAATAACAAAAATAAAAAAAGTAACACAGAAGAGTATGGTATAGTAAAAGTACAAGAACTCATGCAAAGACAATCTAAGAATAGTACTTCTTCAAGTAAAGCCCATTTTTGGGTTCACTCAAAGGAATTCCATCATAATCTACTAATTCGTAAGCTCCCTTCTCTAACACTCATTTGAAGATATATGGACCTCGCCACATAGATTCAAATTTTTTGACTCCTAGTAGATCACGATCTTGTTCATAGAGGAGAACTAGATATCCCTCGTAGAAAACATGTGGTTTGACATGCTTGTCATATTTGGATTTTATGTGTTTCTTCTGGGTTTCAATAACTAGGGTGGCATCATGACGGGTCTCATCTAATTGCATAAGATACAATAGACATTCTTCTTTGACGGAGGTGTTTGGGAGAAGTTCGACGGCTAGCTTCAAAGATGGTATTTCACATTCAATTAGGAGAATGGATTCAATGTCGTAGACTATTTGGAAAGGGGTAAATCCCGTAACAGACTTCATGAATGTAAGATAGGGCCATAATGCTGAAAACAACATCGTGTGCCAACTGGTCTTATGTATTCCTATTATCCAACGAAGCATAGTGATAAGGATTTTATTTATTGCTTCAACTTGTTCATTGGCCTATGGATAGTAGGGGGTTGAGTTTTCATGTTGAAGACCCAACTTGTCGGTAAGTTCATGTTGGACAACTGAGAGGGGGGGTGAATCAATTGTTACCATGCTTAAACACTTATGCTTCTTTTAAAATCTTTACAAGGCTCTCAATGATGATCACAATAATGCAGAGAAATAAACAAAGGCACATTCAGCATCAGTCACATATATGAGAAAGACAGAGACAGATAATTCCTAAGGAAACCCATACAGGGTAAAAACCTCTTTTTCTTTGTATGATAAGCATTATCTACATTCTTTACATTATCATACATATGAGCACCAACTCATTGTGAGGCTATAACCTCTGGTTTTGCAAGTTGCAACTTGCTGAGAGCACCAAGTCTTTGTTTTCTTTAGCACCCACTAGAAGGAAGCACCAACCCCCTGGTTTCTCTAGCACCAACTAGAAGGAAGCACCAACTCCCTGGTTTCTCTAGCACCAACTAGAAGGAAGCACCAACTCCCTATTTTCAAGCACCCACTTGAACCTTTGAGGACACCAGTCCTCCCTAGCACCTCCCAACCACCCTGGTGTATAAATTCCTTGTTACTAAAACTTATTATAGTGATATAAATTTATTCAATGGCTTACCAAACTTGTTGTTGTTCTATTACACTACTCTGCTCTGTCTGCATCAGTGTCTTCTGCATGCCCCTTGCACTTTTTGTTCTTCTGCTATTTATACTCTCTGCACCATATCCCTTTGATGCACCCTTCCTCTACCATGCATTTCTGCACCTGCGCTCTGCCTCCTTGCTCACACTTGAATCCTTCCCCATGACAACAACCACAATCTCTTCTTTGTTCCACCTTTTTATAGTACCTGTGCTCTTTGTGCATGCAATATTTTCCATGCCTTTGCATGCTCACACGTCCCCCAATCTCCTGCACATCTCGAGTGCTTTTTCTTGATCATTGCAACTCTTCATCTTCTCTGGTGGTTCCCACCAGGCGTTCAACATCACTGGGTGTTCTGCTGAGATTCCTCAACCTCTCTGGTAGTTGAGACTCATCATCTTTTCTGGAACAACCGAGCTTATGCCTTTTGTTTCAATTACAGACTTCCACGTTCATCCATCTATCAATCCCCCTAAAAATCATCTTGCCCCACTAGACTAATCTTAGAGACTCTTTATCTCCTCTGGCGATCACACAGAGGTCTCTTCAAATTCTCTAGCAGAGACCATCAATGGTTTCTGGCAGTTACACTGCGACGTGCTACAGTAGCCCTCCGATCTTGTTCAAATTCACCTACATCATTGGATTGATTCCAAGAGATCTTGCATTCATTTCAGCATTTCGTCTTTCGGTAGTTCGACATTCATGTGACCATTTGTCACGACGTTCCCAGTCGCGATCCCCGAAAAGGAGCTTGGTTTCTCTAGCTCTTTCCTCCATCTCTCGTTGATGTGACCAAGGGATGTGACCACAACCTTATGCATAAGGCGCTTTGACGATTTCGCATTTCGTGAATCTGGAGATGAGGTATCTCGACTCTCCAAGTCGTGATCCCCGAAACCCCGAAATGGGGTGGGATCAACGGTTTCGATCAACACTTGATCTGACGGATCAGATCATTTCGCATTTCGCGATTTCGACCTTCTTGATGTTCAATGTTCTTTTCACTTCAAAGTCCCGATCCACGAAACTCCAAAATGGGGTTGGATCAATGGTCCAGATCACACCTTGATCTGACAGATGCGATTAAGTCGTGATTTCGCATATTGCGATTTTGGGATTCCTATGGTTATTATTCTTTGACATCTCTAACTCTCGATCCGCAAAACTCTTAAATGGACTGGGATCAACGGTCTAGATCAAACCTTGATCTGACGGCTTAGATTAAGTCGCGATTTCGCATATCGTGATTTCGGGATTCTTGTGGTTAATATTCTTTAACATCTCCAACTCTCGATCCGCGAAACTCCGAAATGGACTGGGATCAACAGTCCAAATCAAACCTTGATATGACGGCTCAGATTAAGTCACGACTTCGCATATCGTGATTTCAGGATTCTTGTGGTTAATATTCTTTGACATCTCCAACTCTCGATCTGTGAAACTCTGAAATGGAGTGTTTGACATGCTCTGATCTTCTGCCACACATCCCTCTTGGATCAACGGCCAAGATTTTATCAATACTTCTCAACTCCATGAGCCTTCGTTGAGCCTGATCAATGGTCCATATTTGGCGTCGATCTAACGGTTGAGATTATTTCGCGATATCTCATATCGCAAGTTCGAGAGGTAAAAGGCTGGAGCATTTCATACCTTTGAATTTCTAGTCAGTGAAATGATGATTTTTGTCCACGTGTCCTTCTCGAAGATGGACGATCCTCCTGCTTTCGGGATTTTGTAAGCCCACTTCTCCTAGCACTTTAAAGAACATGCAGGCTCTCCTGGATCCAATAGTGGTCGGACCCTGTGCTCAGATCTAATGCTCGAGATCTATCCTCCATATCTGCACACTCCTCTTGTCTACATTGAGATCTGACAACCATCAGGAATTCTAAATTGTTGATCCAACAATCACTGTTGTTGCTCCTCCCCATTATCACCGTGTTGTTGATCATGCTCCTGTACTCAAGCCATCATCATTGTGGTACTTTCCATCAATGATAAGCATACCCTGCTTGTAAAACATGCCAACAATCTCCCCCTTTGTCATTGATGGCAACTAAGGCACCTGAATTATTTTCTCCCCCTTTGACATCAATGTCAAAGAAGAGACATGCTCCCCCTGAGCTTTTGCAGTAATTTTAGGAGGCATTAGATATTCAAGCAATACAAAACTCCCCCTAACAAGATGGAATCTTTTAGGTGTGAGATGAAATGACACCCAACTTTTGTCTGAGATATTCAAAAGGTGTCTTGGCTAGGGGTTTAGTAAAGATGTCTGCAATTTGTTCTGTAATGGGAATGTAATGGACCTGAACAATCTGATTGGTGACCTGCTCTCTTAGAAAATGATATTTTATGGGAATATGCTTGGTCTTGGAGTGGAAGATGAGATTTTCAGACACACTAATGGCACTAGTGTTATCACAATGAATTGGGATCGGTGCAATGTATTTTACCTCTAAGTTTGCAAGTGTCTGAATCATCCATAATACCTAAGTGCAACAAGTAGCAACAACAATGTACTCTGCCTCTGTGGTTGATAAATAAATGGAACTTTTCTTTTTACTAAGCCAGGCTACTAAGGAGTCACCCAAGAAGAATGCTCCTCCACTGGTGCTTTTTCTCTCATCAACACAGTTTTCCCAATCTGCATCTGAATAAGCAGTCAACTGAAGATTTTGATTTCTGGGATACCACAGACCATAAGTCATTGTTTATTTTAAATACCTAAATATCCTTTTGACAACTTGCAAATGACTCTGTTTGGGTGCAGCTTGATATCTTCCTACCATTCCTACAGCATGCATTATGTCTGGGCGAGATGTTGTGATGTATAGCAGGCTTCCTATCATCGATCGATATGATCTTTGATCAACATCAAGTGAATCATCATCCTTTCTTAATTTACATCTAGTTACCATAGGTGTGCCCACAGGTTTAGAATCTTCCATTTGAAACCTTTTCAGCATTTTAGATATTTTTCTTGAGAAATGAACATCCCTTCGGGCCTCTGAGTAATTTGCAGACCAAGAAAAAATGACAGTTCTCCTATCATAGACATTTCAAATTCAGACTCCATGGAAGAAGCAAACCATTGTACCAGTGAATCCTTATTACATCCAAATATGATGTCATCTACATAGACCATTACGATGAGCAAATCATTATCCTCTATTTTGATATACAGATTGTTGTCAGTTGTTCCTCTCTTGAACCCTTTGTGTTTGAGATATGTATCCAGTCTGTGATACCAGGCTCGAGGGGCTTGTTTTAAACCATATAAATCTTTCTTCAGCTTGCATACTAAGTCAAGGTTATCAAACAATTTGAAACCCTCTGGTTGTTCCATATAGACTTCTTCACTTAAATCTCCATTGAGAAAGGTTGACTTGACATCCATTTGGTAGACTTTAAACCTTTTATGACAAGCATAGGCAAGAAACATTCTGATAGCTTC
>ML784160.1:981416-993718 GCA_009831015.1 Picea engelmannii | reverse complement strand
GTTCTCATTCTAACTTTCCAGAAGGCAAAGTTTGTTCCATTGAATAGAGGGGCCTTATTGGTTGAATTTCCTTCATGGATTGACATGTTTAAGCTCTAGGATCTACCCTTAGATAAAAGGGGCTGGCTCTGATACCAATTGTTTGACAACTGAGAGGGAGGGTGAATCGGTTGTTACCATGCTTAAACACTTATGATTATTTTAAAATCTTTACAAGGCTCTCAATGATGATCACAATAATGTAGAGAAATAAACAAAGGCACATTCAACATCAGTCACATATATGAGAAAGACAGAGACAGATAATTCCCGAGGAAACCCATACAGGGTAAAAACCTCTTTTTCTTTATATGATAAGTATTATCTACATTCATTACATTATCATACATATGAGCACCAACTCATTGTGAGGCTACAACCTCTGGTTTTGCAAGTTGCAACTTGTTGAGAGCACCAACTCTCTATTTTCTCTAGCACCCACTAGAAGGAAGCACCAACCCCCTGGTTTCTCTAGCACCAACTAGAAGGAAGCACCAACTCCGTGGTTTCTCTAGCACCAACTACAAGGAAGCACCAACTCCCTATGTTCAAGCACCCACTTGAACCTTTGAGGAAACCAACCTCCATAGCACCTCCCAACCACCATGGTATATAAATTACTTGTTACTAAAACTTATTACAGTGATATAAAGTTATTCAATGGCTTACCAGCCTTGTCATTGTTTTGTTACACTACTCTTCTCTGTCTGCATCAGTGCCTTTTACACGCCCCTTGCACTTTCTGTTCTTATACTATTTATACTCTCTGCACCATATCCCTTTGATGCACCCTTCCTCTACCGTGCATTTCTGCACCTGCGCTCTGCCTCCTTGCTCACACTTGAATCCTTCCCCATGACAACAACCACAATCTCTTCTTTGTTCCACCTTCTTATAGTACCTATGCTCCTTGTGCATGCAATATTTTCCACGCCTCTGCATGCTCACACCTCCCCCAATATCCTGCACATCTCGAGTGATTTTTCCTGATCATCGCAACTCTTCAACTTCTCTGGTGGTTCCCACCATGCGTTCAACATCACTGGGTGTTCTGCTGAGATTCCTCAACCTCTCTAGCAATTGAGACTCGTCATCTTTTTTGGCAAAATCGAGCTTATGCCTTCTGTTTCAGTTACAGACTTCCACGCTCATCCATCTGTCAATGCCCCTAAAAATTGTCTTTCCCCACTGGACGAAGATTAGAGACTCTTTATTTCCTCTGGTGATCACACAGAGGTCTCTTCGAATTCTCTGGCAGAGACCATCAATGGTTTTTGGCAGTTACACTGCAACGTGCTACAGTAGCCCTCCAATCTTGTTCAAATTCACCTGCACTGTTGGATTGATTCCAAGAGATCTTGCATTCATTTTTTCATTTCATCTTTCAGTAGTTCGACATTCATGTGACCATGTGTCATGACATTCCCAGTCATGATCCCCGAAAAGGAGCTTGGTTTCTCTCACTCTTTCCTCCATCTCTCGCTGATGTGACCAAGGGCTGTGACCACAACCTTATGCATAAGGTGCTTTCACGATTTTGTATTTCATGAATCTGGAGATGAGGCATCTCGACTCTTCAAGTCACGATCCCCGAAACCCATAAATGGTGTGGGATCAATGGTCCCGATCAACAGTTGATCTGACGGCTTAGATCATTTCACGATTTTTCATTTCGTGATTTTGACCTTCTTGATGTTCGGTGTTCTTGTCACTTCAAAGTCCTGATCCACGAAACTCCATAATGGGGTCGGATCAACGGTCTAGATCACATCTTGATCTGACGGCTGCGATTAAGTCGCAATTTCGCATATCGCGATTTCGGGATTCCTGTGGTTATTATTCTTTGACATCTCCAACTCTCAATCCGTGAAACTCTGAAATGGACTGGGATCAATGGTCCAGATCAAACGTTGATCTGATGGCTCAGATTAAGTCGCAATTTTGCATATCGCAATTTCAGGATTCTTGTGGTTAATATTCTTTGACATCTCCAACTCTCGATCCACGAAACTCAGAAATGGACTGGGATCAACGGTCCAGATCAAACCTTGATTTGATGGCTCAGATTAAGTCATGATTTCGCATATCGCGATTTCATGATTCTTGTGGTTAATATTCTTTGACATCTCCAACTCTCGATCCGCGAAACTTCGAAATGGAGTGTTTGACATGCTCTGATCTTCTACCACGCGTCCATCTTGGATCAATGGTCAAGATTTTATCAAGACTTCGCAACTCCATGAGCCTTCATTGATCCTGATCAATGGTCCATATTTGGCCTCGATCTAACGGTTGAGATTATTTTGCGATATCGCATATCACGAGTTCAAGAGGTGAAAGGCTAGATCATTTCATACCTTTGACCTTCCAGTCAGTGAAATGATGATCTGTGTCCACGTGTCCTTCCCGAAGATGGACGGTCCTCCTGCTTTTAGGATTTTGTAAGCCCACTTCTCCTAGCACTTTAAAGAACGTGCAAGCTCTCTTGGATCCAATAGTGGCCGGAACCTGCGCTTAGATCTAACGCTCGAGATCTATCCTCCATATCTACGTGCTCCTCTTGTCTACATTGAGATTTGACAGCCATCAAGAATTCTGAATTGTTGATCCAACAATCACTGTTGCTGCTCCTCCCCATTATCACTATGTTGTTGATCATGCTCCTGTACTCAAGCCATCATCATTGTTGTACTTGCCATCAATGACAAGCATACACTTCCTGTAAAACATGCTAATAGCTCAGACATCATAAAGTTTCAAAAATGGCTACTGTGATTAGTAACAATAGCTTGCGGGATCCCGAATCGAGTAACAATATGATTAAATATGAAAAGGGATGCACTTTTCCTAGTATTGTCGAATGTAGGCATCACCTCAGCCCATTTTGTGAAATAAACCATGGCTACGATAATGTATTGATGCCCTCCAGCCGAGTGAGGGTTACATGTCATGAAATCGATACCCCATTTTATGAAAGGTCCGACAGAAACAACATGGTGTAAGGGAGCGGGATGTGATCTTATTTTATTATTGTACGTTTGGCAAGCATGGCATTTTTGGACAACGGTAATACAATCCTTAAATAAAGAAGGCCAAAAATACCCTTCTCATAAGATCTTTTGGGCAGTAGCATACCCAGACATGTGACCACCACATGCTCCAGAATGGAAGTCATTCAATTATTTCTCAGCCTCGTTATAGGTGAGACATCGTCGAAAAATGGAGTCAACCCTGTGACGATAAATAGTGTCACCAAGGATGATATATTGATGATCTTGATATCGTATATGATGACGGTCAGTGCTATATAGATCAGGGAGGAAAGTTTGAGTTTGGAGATATATAATAATATCTCCATACCAAAGGTCATCAGAACTAATCAGAAAAAGAGATTCATCGGGTAAAGAATCTTTTGTTACATTTTATGTCTCAGTGCAGGGAAGGTCACACATCAATTCAACAAACACCAAAGATTTGTTAGACTTAACATGTTCAAATTCTAAGTCAAACTCTTGGAGAATCACTATCCATTTAGAGTGTTTTCCCCCTAGAAATTGGCGTGTAAGAATGTGTTGCATGGGGTTGCAATCGGAAATTACAGTGGCCTTGATTATAGGGATATCCCTATAATCAATGCAGACACGGATCGTACCTTGTTTCTTGTTAATCGAAACAATATTGGATACCCAATCAGTTAAATATATAGGATAAATAAAGCGATCTTTAAGAAGTTTTTCAACTTCAAGATTAATAACAACTTCTTTACGGGGGTGGACCAGATGAAGTATCTGCCAGACGGGTCTAGCGCCTGGGTACATCTTAATTTTGTGTACAACAATATCAGGGTCAATACCTGACATTTCTTCATAACTCCAAGCGAAGATGTCACGAAACTCTTGAAAAAGTGATTTATATGCGACAACCTCATCAGTGGAGCATGAAGCTCCAATGTGAACATTTTCAACAACTCCAAGTTTAATGGATATGTCGAGGGGAATTGTGGGAGGAATATTGCTTAAGTTACCTACATATAACATGTCGTGTGACAACTCAAGAACAAAGGAAATGACAGCAACAGTCGACGAAGTCAAGATCCGTTGGTAACTCTCGATGGTGTGTTGTTCGAGAAAGAGAATGGAACGATGACGTCCATCATCCCAAGGGGTGTCTTTCATCGACATAACTGGCATAATCATCTCGTCCATGGGAAAAATAATGTGGAACGAGTCAAGAGATGAATCACCGAGAGAGAGGGTAGAAGGGGTTTCTAATTGAATGGCTTGATAGAAGGATTCAACCGAACTTAAAGGTATTTGGTTGTCATAGCGAGGATAATCACCAGGTTCAGATATTACCCACGGGTTGAAAGATGTGTGAGTGTTGCGAATGGAGGTGGAAATAATATTGATCGAGGCAACCAAAGGAGGTGGAACATCAAGAGGTGGGATTGGGAATGTACCCATTAGAGTCGAATCTTTAAGTAGGCCCACACCGACATTCTCATACCCAGGTAGTGTCTTCGAGATAAAAGGTACATTTCTAGTACATGTGTCAGATTTTAAAAAGGCTAGTTGGTCGAGAGTAATGACCTTTACCTGATGTGCAAAAATTATAACATGGAAAAGGGTAGACACAATGGTGTGCACTGCATCAATATAGCTACGACCAAGTAAGAGGTTATAATCGAGAGGTGCATCAAAGACCTCAACTTCAACATTGACCGATTTTCCTTCCAACGTAATATGAAACGAAGGAAGTACATCATAGAGCTTAAAGCCAGATCCATTGAAGGATTTAAGTGTGTTATGTGATTCAGTAAGAGGAGGAGAGTTGATGGCCTTCCAACAGGAAACAAACATTACACACATGGAGGCACCCTCATCAATAACAATCCTACAGATGTTCTTGTCGGACAAAAACTTGTATTTGGAATGCTAGTTGAGGGGGGAGTCTCGGAATGTGATCTTCGAGGTAAAAAATTATCAAATTTATATCCGTAGGATCAATTCCACTGATAGCCTTTAGCGGTTCTTTTCGTTGAGTAGGGAAACTTTGAAGGACTTCAAGAGCCGACATCGCAGAAGGTGCTTGCACCAGATCTTCTACAATACTGTAGTTCTGAGCAGTACGTGCATGAGGGTTGAAGGCAGACTTTTGACCAACACCCATTGAGGGAGGGTGAATAAATGTATCGAGACTCAGTCATTCGTGATGAAGAGGACCATTGGGAGGTGAAGTTGAGGGAGGTTGTTGAACCAATGAAGGTGGTATATCGTCAACCTTCTCCGTTGAGGAAGTGTAATCTTTGGCCTGAGTGGTAATTGTAATGTCATTCTTTATAGAATCACCAGTACACATGAGTACATAAGAAGTAGTGGAGGGAGAGGGCTGGTCATGGATGACCAATTGGGCCTACTATTGAGAAGGGAAATGTTCAGACAAAACAACAAGTGTGGGAGGTTTCACGATCCCTTGGAGGAACTTAGTAACCTTAGCCCGTCTTGGACAATCTTTCAAATAGTGATCATCACCACAAATAAGGCAAGGGTATCAGGGTTTGCACTTATCCTTATCATCAATAGGTTGAGTTTTGTCTTTCTTAGGTTGTGGGTTATTTTTATCCTCCTTATTCTTACCCTTCCCTTTTTTATATTTATTCTTTCCAGCAGGGGTATATTGAACAGAGTTAACCTTAGAGGTTTTTCCACTAGGAGGAGTAGGAGACAAAGGATTTTGAAAATTAGAAGCATTAGACTTGGGGTTTGTGGGAGAGGCTTATGTAGTTTGAGGTTGAGAATGAAAAGTGCCAATCACACCATCAACCGCATGAGAAGTAGCAGGGGTAGTTGAGGTAGCGGTAGTAGAAGGGTGAGGTGCATAAGGGAGTAAGTTGTAAAGAGTACATGTTTGTGAATAAATGAGGTCAAGGTAATGAGCACTAATGATAGCCTTCTCTTCGGTGACAACTCCACCCATGGAAATATCATTTGAAGTTTCATTCATGAATGATTTCGTGAACCACTCGGCCAATAAATGACCGGGAAGATCGAGTTTGATCAAACGTCGTCTTCATCTCCACTCATGAATGTGATCAGAGATGTGAGTGGCCTTATTTTTCTTGAAGGAACTCAGGATCTTGGTTCATGTTTCATAATGGATCGTTAATTGGTAGTGTGTAAGAAAATCCATGGCTAGGGTATTAAAGTCAGTGAAGAAACCTCGTGGTAGTTATATATACCACTTTGCAACCGAACCCATGAGAGTTCATTGGAAGAGTCGTAACCGAAAGGAATCATCCATACCCGTGAGAGTTCGTTGGAAGAGTCTTAACTGAATGGAATCATCCATCAAAGAGTTGGATGAACACCAAAGGTGGAAATTCATGACATGGTTGTTCGGATCCTCTACCGGTTTACCGTCAAATTTTGAAATGTCGGACGGTAATTTAGCCGATATAACGATCCAGTGGGGAGAATGTAGGATAGGATCATTCAAGATTCTAGAAAAATCAAGTAGATCCAAAGTGGCTAAAAAGGGTAATTGTCTATTCACATGAGGATACTAGTGACTTTGGGAAGGGAGTCCCGTCGATATACCAGTAGGACCATAAGCAGTCTGCATGTGAGGCGAAGGTCCTAGCATATTTGTACGTGTGTGCAGAGGCATGTAGCCCATAGGGTTGTACTGATTGGGGATGTTCCCTTGGAGAGGGACACTATATTGAATGTTCGAGCCTCAAATGGGATTGGAAGAACCGTGGTATGAATGGCCTGAACTAGGGGGTATAAAAGAGCTAACTTGAGGTTGATTCCCCCCATATGATTGTGGATTTCCTTGAATAAGAAGATTCCAATACTACGCTAGTGATCTAGGGATGTTCTATCTGTATTGTGGATTATATCCTCTGAGCAGGGGTTGTCCTCTAGGCGCGGATGATACCCCAATTTGGGTTTGACCTCCAAATTGAGTTTCCCCCCCTGGGTTATATTGTCCCCCAATAGGAATCTGATAACCAGAAGTGAATAATGGGGTAGAACTTCCAAAGGTGGTAGAGCCACTCGGTCCAAATCCATCTATAAAAGGTGGATAAGACCCTCCAGAGAGGAACTGGGATGGTGTCAGAATGAAACTGGAAGCAACATTATACCCAGGTGAATTAAAGACTCCAGAAGCTTCGGATGGAACTTGGGTAGGAATGGGGATAGAAGCATTCAAAGCATTATACCCAAGAGGAAGTGACAGGATTTTTCTAGATGAAAGTGGTGTTCCAATAGGATTTTGGCTAGCCACCATATTCCTAGTGGGAATAATCGTAGTGTTTGGGACCACTGTGGAATGGGCTTGTTGAAGAGGGATAGTTGAGCTAAGACTAGCCGATGGTGTCTCTGAACCAGCGAAGAAATAGCAAGTTGTACTGTTAAAGTGATCTAAAGGTATGATAAATGTAGTAGATGTCTCGGGTGGTTCAGAAATGACAGGTATATTAGCTTCTTCCTTTGATTCGAGATGGTTTTGCCTAGAAGTCAGAGTTCGAGATATTTCAGTGTTCCAAAAAACATCCTCTTTTTCAAGGATGACAAGGATTTCAATTGGTATTCCAGAAGTGTCAACAACAAGTTCTCCAGATGATTTTAGTCGGAGGATACATCTCTTATATCTAGGAGGTAAGAGGAAATCGTTCAAAGAATTCGAAATGAATTGAAAAATTTCTAAAAAGTCAGTTATTTTCGCTTGTGAAGGTATGTGGTCCTAGAATTCACTCTATTGAGGAGAGTCCTCTTGTGGATTAGGAAGAAAGGGTTGAGAAACTTCCAGATCTTGCAGAGGTAGTCCTTGAATCCTACGCGAACGGCGTGGAGGGTTAATGTTGGCCGAACCGAAAATTTTATGAAAAAAATCGACGACCAACTATGTAAACAAACAACACTTTCTAGTAGAATCTAGGAATCAAAACCAAGCAAAAAGAACCTTCTTATTCCGAAGTCACTAGTTGGTGATGAAATCCAATGTCGCAAAGTCAATACAAGAAGGGGTTGGGCTAGGGTGGAAAAGTTACCTTGACGACCTGCTTAATGGACTTACACCCTGGTGTAAGCTCCCACACATAATCATGGGTATGCCCTCCAAGGATCCCAAGTGAGTCTAGCCAACATTGATTCTAGGTACCGTGAAGACTTTCCCCTCCACATTCACCTCATGTAAGACCCTAAGAAGATAGGCAACTAAGGCTACCAAAAACAACAATGATGCCTGGGGAGACAGTCCATAGTTCGATCCACATGCAAGGGTAGGGTATCTATCCCTAAATAAACTTGAGAGGATTCCACTCATCATTGTGGGTATACCTTCAAGTGACCCCCATAATATGCATAATCTCTACACCGAGATCAACAAAGCAGGTTGAGTAACTCTGTCAATCTCAATGTGACCTCAGGTTTGACCCTTGTGTGAGAAGGGCTTCCCAAGACAAAATGTTGAAAATGGAATTCAACATTACCTATCAGAAGATTCTATTGTGTGTTTTTTGCTTTGGAGAGTCTGTCTCACCGCCTATTCCAAAGCTCTAGCCTAGCTAATGTTGGTGTAAAAGAACCCTAGAAAAAAATACTAATTAAGTTTTAAATTTTCACAATATTTTTAAAGGATGTCATTGTGTAAGACCTTGACCCAACAATATGCAAATAGAAATGAATGATGCAAATTTTAGTTCAATGAATTCTATCTACAACAGGGAGAAGGTGTTTCCAGAATGATGTGAACTACGAAATATACTTTCTTTTTCTTTAAATGAACTCAATTTCAAACAACCAATAAACAATGAAGTTCTTCAATGTTCTCTTCTCTTAAACACAATAAATTTTCTTATGTATGATTATTCAAAAGAATGGATAACTTCAAATTCTTCCTTTCTAAGACCAGACCAAGGGCATGACAGAGAAAGGACAAGTAATCCAAAAAAGTTTATACCTTCAACAAGCACCCAAATCAAATTTTCAATGAAGATAAAAGTAAAAAATGACGAGAAAGTATTTCCCGAAATGAAAATGAAGAAATAACTTATCAATCATCAAGCAATCTAGAATACATAATAAATCCAAAACTTCAAATCCAATCCAAGACTTTTAATCGAACAAGCACTGAGATACAAGATCAGAGGTTATACCCTTATTGTTAAAAATAAAAAATGAAAACTAGAAAATGACTAAGAGAGGTGTTCGATCTCCGAAAACCAATCAAAAACGTGTTAAGCATGAGAAAATAGTCAAATAATGGCTAAAAATGTTCCCCCCATCTGACTAAAGAAAACACTGGGCATCAACAGAGGCCAAAACCCCACTCAAAAATTTTACAAACGTCGTCGTAGGCTAATAGCACATTACAGTGCAGAAATCTAGAGTTTTTGCAGGCCAGAAATAGACAGGGTGCATAAAGTACGCACTAAATCAAATAGCTAGGGTGCAGAAATCAATGGTTTCCGTAGGCTAGCTATAGATTGTAGTGCGGACACATTTAAAAATCAAGAAATTTTGAGAAAAAGGTAAAAAATCTTAGTGATCTTTCAAACTCAGAGAGTCTGAATGGATCTCCCACAGACTCAAAGACTGAATTCAGATAAAAAAGAGTAGGAAAAAACAAATGGCCAACAAAAAACCACAATCAATTCGTATCCCCAGTGGAGTCGCCAATTTTGTTGTAGGATAAATCGGTAAATGCATAAATAAACTAATCTCCCTAGATCCACCTAGATCTAGAACAAAATAGGACAAGACATGATGCTTTCCCTAAGTTACAATCATTGATCTATGTGTCAAATAAGGAATTGATGACTTACCTTTGAGATCACTTCCTTATATCTTTGTTGTTCCCGCTTCACTCTGGTGCTCTTGTGAAACGAGATCTTCTATGACACAAACCAACCAAACTGAAAGAAACTATGATAGATTCAATGAAAACTTAAACAAGTGATCAAGGAGTCATGTAATAAAATGAGAATAATTTTATGGGAAAGAAACATGCCACTGTATTATATTGAATAAAAGTCGAAGATACAACCAAAATGCCTTGATGTCGCATGTTCCATTTTAGTGGTCCTTCGTTCCAACACACACATATACTTGTTCCGAAGTTTGCATGAAGGTGATCTTCAAAATCTTGATGGGAAAATGTAAACCTCAAGTATCAACTGAAATAATACCCTTCACACAATCTCCAGCCTATTCTTCCAGCAATCCTTTGGTCAATTTTTCTTAACTATGCTTAACCTTTTCCATGAGAAACCCATTATTATATAGGAGAAGCTGAAGTGGTTAAAGGGATGAGAATGATCCCACTAGATCAGATAAGTAAGTAGGATTGTAACCATACGGACGCCACCTTACATTCCAGAAGATTCCCCTTCTAGAAACTTCTTGAACCTCTTTCATCTTTTGGATTTCAAACGTCGTCACACCCTGCTTATATAGTAGCTTGCATAAATCTCGTAGGCCAACTATAGAGCAACCTACAGAAATCATGGATTTTGGCACTGTACACTATGGGTAGCTTACGGTGTCTTTCTAAAATGTAGTCTTGCAGGGGAGGAAAACAATCACTTTTCTCAGGCAAAAGATGATTTTGAGGGCCTGATTACATGCTTGTAAAGTCATCATCAGAGTGACCAAAATAATCTGTAAAAATAGTCTTTCTCCAAATTTTTGATATATAAAGTTTCAATCCTTCAAAGTTCTTCTGCAATACCTGACATCTTCTATGTTTTATTTCCACTACATGTTTCTTGAATTGTGGTTAACATGGAGGAATAATAATCCTAAAGAAACTAGTGTATCTAAGTAGTTGGATGAGTTTTTGGTTTCATAAAATATTATGTCAAAGGAGGAAAAAAATACTAAGTAATTCTGGGTGGGTATCTAAATTTACTTTGAGCAACATGGAGGTTTGGGGAGCAGGAGCTAGAGTAGACAATATTCTTAGTTACTTTATGCATAAAATTAAAATCGCAGGCTTAGTGGACATGGAGCCAATTGAGTTGAGCCCAACATGGAGGAATAATAGGATTGGAGTAGTTGGTGTATCCAAGTGGTTGGAAATCTTTTGGGTTTCATAAAATATTGTGTTGGAGTTGGAAAAAATCAGATTTTGGAACCCTAGGAACAAAAGTTCAAACTCAAATCTTCCCCTAACACGAATATGTAGAATATATAATTCAAACATGGTGCCCTAGCTCTAATAGACAAAATATCTTATTCAAATGATGATGCGTGTGTGCCCTAGACTTTTTAAAATGAGAAATTTGAAAAGGATAGAGTGAAGAAAATTTATTGAGTTGGAAGTCATTGTGGGTCTAGTTCGCTTCTTCGTCACTCTCTGTTTCTGTGGCTCCTTGGTGGGGTCACCGTGTCTCTTTTGACACCTCTCTGTCTCTATGGCAAGCCTTAGTATTTGTCTCTTTGTCATTTGGTAGCTGGGTGGGGTCTTTATCTTCCTTTGTGGAGCGTTTGGTAACAGATGCAGGGTCGAGGGTTTCGTTTGGAATAGGATGCAAGGGTTGGGCGAATGACCGTGGGTTCAGTCAAATGGGGTCATGTGAATGTGAATTGGGTTGGGTTCTGTGCGAATGGAAAATGTGAATGTGGTCGGGTTCTGGTTCTGTGCGAATGGGAATGGGGTCGGGTATGTGCTTGTATCATATATATAACATATATATGTTATATATATGTAACTTATATATGTTGTATATATGTTACATATATAAAATATACATGTTATATATTTGTAACATTAATATGTTATGTATGTGTTTACAATATATAAAATATTTTCTTTTTATAAATATTATATATTATATAAGATTTTTTATATTATATATTATATGTTATGTTATGTTTTATATAATATATTATATGTTATATGAATATATTTGTGATTAAAAAATAAATCACAAATTGATACAACTTACCTCATAGAAGCAAAGAGGCTAGGAAAAATAATTGATCACAAAGATAGGTTGATCCGTGTCAAAGTAAGTTACACTGACCATAAATATAGCATACTTAGTAAATCTCCGAGCTTAAAAGGGTCAAGAATATTTATAAATGAAGACCTCATTCCCGAAGACCAAGATGAACTAAGGAAGGAAGTTCAAAAGGTAAAAGAAGCCAGGAAAGAAGGAAAATGAGCAATAATTAGAAATCGAAAAGCTATTGTTAGGGATAGAGACCAGAAGGATAATAATAAATAGGAATTTGGGACACTTGGGATCCTTT
>ML784160.1:934636-977122 GCA_009831015.1 Picea engelmannii | reverse complement strand
TTGTGGCCCCCTTTTTCATATTAAGGGGGGTGTTGATATTAGGTGGTTAATCTTTGGATGAGGCCACATGTTGAGCTCTTGTTTGTTTAAATTAGGTTTTGAATCTAATTACATGGCCAGTGATGCAGCCAATGAAGAAGGTTGGGAAACTCAATACTCCATGTACTTTGATGTGGAGTTTCTCCCAACCCTTGTAGAGTCATGGTACAAAGGATTGGAATTTTACTTAGAGCATGATATAATCCCTAAGAACTTGAGCCCAAAAGTTAAAATAATGGTTGATACATAAATTTTCTCAGTATACAATGGTTGGATGAGTTCCCTTTAGGAGGTTCCAACTATCATGGAGTCCTATTTTGGTGCCTTCAGTAGAAAAATGATCAAAGGGATTTGAATGGATTGTAAGATGGGCCCATTGGTGGTCACTTTTATGGTGATACTACTTCTCACGGTATTATTAAATTTGGGTGTTGTTGGACTACATTGTTTAAATATGATCATGCCCATGTGCACAACTACCATACTTGCCAAATATTTTCTGAAAAGAAGAGAAACTCTTCCACTTCTTTAAAAAAAATTGATATTGATCAACCTTTCCATCCATGGGGATTAATTTCACAGGCCCAATAAATCCCAATTCTTCAATGGGGAAAAATTATATCTTGAGAACCATTGATTATTACACTTGGTAATATGAATCCATTCTTATGAAAAATACTTCAATGAAAGTGGTTATCTAGTTTCTTGAGAAGAATATCATAACCAGATTCAGTGCCCCTAAAACTTTATTGTTTGAAAATGCCAAATGTTTCATGTGTATTGATTTGAAAACATTTTCTATGGACCATGAGATAGTATTAAAGAACGCTTATAAATATTATCCCAAGGGGAATATATTACACAAGTCCATGAATAAAAATATGGTTCATATCATTAAAGAAGCTATAGAATACCATCCTAGAATCTATCATAAAGCATTATCCAATGCTCTTTGGGAAGACTGAGAACATCCAAGGATTCAACTAGAAACTCACCTTGGTATATGGGAAAAAAGTTATCCTCCCTCTCAACATATGTATTCCATTCTTAAAATTATCTAAGATTTTTATAGGAGAGACACCAAGGATAGAAATATATTGAATAACCCACTGAATGTAGAAGAAGAGAGAGGGACAAACAAAAATTTCTTGCCCATCAATCCATAATTAAAATATTTTCTGATCAAGCATCCTCTGACAAAGAAATCAAAGTAGGTGACTTTTTGTTCTTATGGTACCAATCTCATGAACCCAAAGGAAAGAATCCTAATTTTTCACTCTTATGGTTAGGCCCTTACTAGATCGTAGAGAAACTCAACCAAAACACTTATCATCTTTAGAACTTGGAGGGAATAAAATTCCCTCTACTCACCAATGCCTCACATATGGAGTGGTACCTCTACTAGTTCACTTTTCAAGCATAATACCATGTATATAGTAGGTATCCAAGTTTTCTTAGTTACTACTTTTTTTATATTCACCTTTTTTAGTTCCTAGTAAATAGTTGCAATGATTTTGTTGCAACTATTTACTGGGAACTAAAAAAGGTGAATATCACTAGATAAATTTTGTTCACACTCTTATCTAAAGAAAATAAAGGCAAAACACCAAAAGTGGAAATGAAAATAGGCAATGAAGTATATGTAAACAACCTATAATGGGACTAGGGATGATTGAATAGAAACAAAGCATCATTTGTGACATTGTGGTGACTCCATAGAGGATATGGTTGGTCATTGGTAGTGGAAAAACAATTGTGGGAATCTTTAACTTGTACTTGAGAAATATAATACCCCAATATATATACAAACCCATTGCATAAAGTTGGACTCAAATTCAATGTAATGAATCTTGTGTTCTTAAAAGTAGATGGTCTTTTGGGAGAAGTTGATTGCACATTAATTATTTCTTAGTATTGTAAATGATAAACCCTAAAGGATGACACCATAAACCTCACCTTTCACAAAATCCTCGCAATTATAATGATCAATATGTTGGCATATCATCCTTGTCGCATTATTATTATTTCATTTCAAATATCTTAGGTCCTTCCAATGTGTCACCATGTGCTAACCTTGCAACATGATCATATGTGCATATGCCCCCATACCTATTTTAAAAATCTAAACCCATATTTTTGTTTTCTAAATAAGGTCTTATTTCTAGGATCAATATCAAAGAATTAATCTTGGCCTAATGCACCCACTTCAATTCACTTTGCTATCAATATCGCCACACACACTTTTTCGAGTTGATGATATTTTGATTACTTCTGTAGAGGTACCTAGTCGATGTATAAGAGTTTTCTTAGAAATCCTTCAATATATTTAGTGATGAGAGAATTTTCCTCTCCATAATAGTGATCATTCTTTTATCCAAACCCTAACAACTGAAGTTTGATTTCTGTGGGTGGTAATTCACATCTTATGATGCAAATGAGATTGAAAGTAGACCTTTACTCTCTTCATCAAGAGATAAAATTGTGTTTTGCACACATGAAATCATTAGTGAGTAAGAAATATTTATCCATTTCCCATCATTATCACTCTCTAACTTGGAAAAGGAGGATGTTATTCACCTTGGAAAGTGTGACCATGAGTTAAAGGCTTTAGGCATGTCACTTCTTTAATGATAAAGGGACTCTATTACCCACATCCACATCAAATAGAGTGATCAAGGGTTAATATAGATATCCCATAGAGTTTCCAACATGTATATCAACAAGTAGATATCTTCACCAAATCTCTTCTAGAGCCCACCTTCACCAATATTGTAATGACATGCATTAGAATAGGAGCATTGTCATAAAGGGGGAAAACATGATGTACTAGAACGTCTTCAATTTGTGGCCCCCTTTTTCATATTAAGGGGGGTTTTGATATTAGGTGAATAATCTTTAGGTGAGGCCACATGTTGAGTTCTTGTATTTATGGATTTATGGACCCTACTCATGGCCTTAAAACCTAATTTAATTCATTAAGATCATTTCATTGTATAATTCTTTTTCTGAGTCATATTTTATTTTGGAAATCCTCCCATATCGTCAACACATGCATCTACTACAACCATGTCAAATTTTAGTGCATATAAGAAGAAATTGAAAAGAATTCAATGTTTGCCCCATCCACAGGTCACTCAGTGCGGGGTCAAATTAAAGCATAATTTCCACTAATTGATAAATGGAAAAACAACTTGAAATTGGTTATATGAACCAAATTTAAAATTGGAGATGAATATGGTATATACCTAAATCATGAGATTCTCTTGGTTTTAGACCTCGTGCACAGTACATGAGCTCTTAAAGCATACCATGTCCATGACTTGGAGAAGCATAGTTTGAAAAAATTCATTAAGATCCTTTCATTGTAGAATTCTTTGTGTGAGTCGTATTTGAGTCAGGAAACCCTCTCATATTGTCAATGCATAAATCTACTACAACCATGTCAAATTTTAGTGAATACAAGCATAAATTTAAAAAATTTCAATGTTGGCCCCATTCATAGGTCACTCCGTGCGGGGTCAAATTAAAGCATAATTTCCACTAATTGGTAAATGGATAACCAACTTAAAATTTGTTAGATGAACCAAATAAAAAAATGGAGATGAATATGGTATACACATAAATCATGCGCTTCTCTTGGTTTTATACCTCGCGCATGGTGCATGAGCTCTTAAAGCATACCATGCCCATGAATTGGAGAAGCATAGTTTGAAAAAAATCATTAAGATCGTTTCAATGTAGAATTATTCATGTGAGTCATATTTTAGTTTTGAAACCCTCGCATATCGTCAATGCATGCATCTACTACAACCTTGTCGAATTTTAATGCATACAAGAAGAAATTGAAAAAAAATCAATGTTGGCCCCATTCATAGCTCACTCTTTGTGGGGTGAAATTAAAGAATAATTTCCACTAACTGGTAAATGGAAAACCAGCTTCAAATTTGTTAGATGAACCAAAGTTAAAATTGGAGATGAATATGGTATATACCTGAATAATGAGTTGCTCTTGGTTTTAGAACTCATGCACGGTACATCAACTCTTAAAGCATACCATGTCCATGACTTGGAGAAGCATAGTTTGAAAAAATTCACTAAGATCCTTTCATTGTATAATTATTCGTGTGATTCATATTTGAGTCTCAAAACCTTCCCATATATTCAACACATGAATCTACTACAACCATGTCAAATTTCAGTGCATACAAGAAGAAATTGAAAAACATTCAATGTTGCCCCCATTCACATGTCACTCTGTGCGGGTTCAATACTTGAATCATTAGCTTCTATTAATTTTTGAACCTCGTTCACGGTATGTGATCTCTTAAAGCATACCATTTCCATGACTTGGAGAATCATAGTTTGAAAAAAATTATTAATATCCTTTCATTGTACAATTCTTTGTGTGAGTCATATTCGAGTCTCGATACCCTCCCATATCGTCAACACGTGAATCTACTACAACCATATACAAACAAAAATTGAAAAAATTTCAACGTTGGCTCCATTCACAGGTCACTCCGTGCGGGGTCAAATTAAAGCATAATTTCCACTAATTGGTAAATGGAAAACCATCTTGAAATTTGTTATATGAACCAAAGTTAAAAATGGAGATGAATATGGTATATACCTGAATCATGAGCTTCTCTTGGTTTTATACCTCGTGCATGGTACATGAGCTCTTAAAGCATACCATGTCCATGACTTGGAGAATAATAGTTTGAAAAACTTCGTTAAGATCATTTCATTGTAGAATTGTTCATGTGAATCATATTTGAGTCTGAAAACCCTCCCATATATTCAACGCATGCATCTACTACAACCATGTCAAATTTCAGTGCATACAAGAAGAAATTGAAAACAATTCAACGTTGGCCCCATTCATAGGTCACTTCCTACATGGTCAAATTAAAGCATAATTTCCACTAACTAGTAAGTGGAAAACCAACCTAAAATTTGTTAGATGAACCAAATTTAAAATTGGATATGAATAAGTCGTATACTTGAATCATGAGCTTCTCTTGGTTTTCGACCTCGTGCATGGTACATGAGCTCTTAAGCATACCATGTCAGTGACTTGGAGAAGCATAGTTTGAAAAGATTCATTAAGATCATTTCATTGTAGAATTATTCATGTGAGTCATATTTGAGTATAGAAACCCTCCCATATCATCAACGCATGCATCTACTACAACCATGTCAAATTTTAGTGCATACAAGAAGAAGTTGAAAAAAATTCAACATTGGCCCCATTCGCAAGTCACTCCATGCAAGGTCAAATTAAAGCATAATTTCCACTAATTAGTAAATGGAAAACCAACTTGAAATTTGTTAGATGAACCAAAGCTAAAATTGGATATGAATATGGTAGATACTTGAATCATGAGCTTCTCTTGGTTTTAGACCTTGTGCACGGTACATGAGTTGTTAAAGCATATCATGTCCATGACTTGGAGAAGCATAGTTTGAAAAACTTCATTAAGATAATTTCATTGTATAATTCTTCGTGTGAGTTGTATTTGAGTGTGGAAACCCTCCCATATATCCAATGCATGCATCTACTACAACCATGCCAAATTTTAGTGCATACAAGCATATATTGAAAAAATTTCAACGTTGGCCCCATTCACAGGTCACTCCGTGTGGGGTCAAATTAAAGAATAATTTCCACTAATTGGTAAATGGAAAACCAACTTGAAATTTTTTATATGAACCAAAGTTAAAATTGGAGATGAATATGGTATATACCTTAATCATGAGCTACTCTTGGTTTTAGACCTCGTGCACAGTACGAACAAAAAGTCAACTAGTCATTGCAAGCCACGTGTGTTAGTAGGTGTGCTGAGATAGTCAACAGTCATTGCTATAGCAATGAAATTTCATCGCAATAGTGACAATAATCATGGCCAATTAATAAAAAAATGAAAAAATGCTTAACTTACTACATATTTTTCAATGAATGTAAGAAACATGGAAAATGTTCATGGAAAAATCCTCCCATATGTAGTAGTGATTTATTGATCCTATCGTGATCAACAGTGATCATGAATTTATTCTTCCCCAAGGTGATATTCCTTTTTCTCTTATTATTTTACATGTTTGACTTGTGTTTCCATCAATGAAAACACACAATCAATAATTCCAACAATCTCCCCCTTTGGAATTGAGGGAAACATATTTGTAAAACAAAAGAATTTGTACCTTTTCTCCCCCTATTACTGATGTCTTATTTAAATTTGGGAATTGAATTTGTTTTAATGTTTTTTCTCCCCCTTTTGAAATCAATGAGAAAAAATGATGTTTCCTTTCTCCCTTTAGGGTGACACTCCCCCTGAGGTGATGCTCCCCCTGTCTATGAATCTCTTCCCCTTTGGAAAAGGGATATTACTTTGAGGTAATGTTGGTGGCATGGTTTCCGGTCATCTCTCTTCTTGGAATCATGCTACTGCAACCAATCATGGGAATAAGAATAACTCCCGCTATCTTCTCTACAATATGAACAATATGATATAAATTCAATTTGCTTCCACTTCAAATATTATTGCTCAAGAATGATCTTCTCTTCCTATAACGATCCTTGGACCTATCCATGCATCAACCATCTAAACTCATGCCAAAACATACATCAAGTGTATGAAAATCATACATACTATCTCATGCATCAACCATGAAGAAAACTATATGTCAATAATATGTGTCAAAAATGAGCTAAGCATATAGCAGGATCATCAACAACTGCCTCTATCAATGTACCAACAATGTTCCTTAAACAAGTGTCATATCACACATGATATGCCTCTATCATAAGATATATCAATGGATCTCACATATGTACCAACCATGTACCATGATAGATTTTCCTCATAAACCATTCACATAATTTTTCTAAGAGAATACATAACCAACATTGTTCCTAGGAAGATGAAGACCTGCAACACACCATGTCAGATCTTGCATAGAGTTATACCATCAAACCATGTTTCTTTGAATGATGCTAGTTATTTATTCATTCACTTGTAATCCAAGAGCCTCTTCATTCTTATGTGCTTCAATACTCATAGGGGTATCAACAGGAACAATCTTAATTTTTCCCTAATTCCTCCTTCCTTTCTTTTGTTTATATTTTTGTTGAGGATTAGTTTTAGTAGATCGTCAAAATAGTGTTTGAAAATTTCCAAGATCATAATCGCTTAATTCTTCTAGTTGATCTCCTATTTAAATTTCACCATCATCATCATTTTTTTGTGCAACAAAAGCTTCTTTATCCTTTTCTTGAGAATTTTCTTTTTGCATTTTCCCTTTGTTGGGTAATGAATAATTTATTTGTGGGACATTATCAAATTTTGCAATTGTGTCACATTTTTCTTTAGGAGTTTTATTTTCTTGAGCTCGATCCACTTCATATGCATAACTCTGATTTTCATATACCTTATCAGACACTTCACCCATCATTCTCCTATTGTTAATTTTATCTATTTCAGGTGCAATATCTTTATCATTTTTCTTTCTTTGTACTTTAGATTTTCTTATCCACATCTTATTATAATTTTCCTTAATGCTGGAGACACTTGCCTTGATGGAATACTTTGGAAATCTACATTTACTAGCCTTATGACCATAATTGTTTCACTCTTGGCATTCGATATTGAAGTCTTGTAAGGGAGAGAATGAGTTATAATTTATTCTTTCTTCATTATTCTTATTGTTTTCATATCTTTGAACATTTCTTGGATTGTACTTTCTATAAGCTTTACAATGTACTACTTTATGTCCAAAATTATTGCAGGAATAACAATATGTAAGGAAAATATGTTAATTTATGTTAGAGAGATTCCTTATTATGATTCTATTCTTTTTCTCATCTTTTTATTTAGTAGCGAGTGAAAATTTATGTATATTTGGGATAGTCTTCAATGGCATTGTCCTTGCCTTATTTTCTTATATTATTATGGATTTATTAAGAGCATCTGCATAGTTGATTGGTTGTCTATCATTCTTTTGTTCTGTAAAGGGATCATATCCTAGTCCTATCTTATCATTTGATGATCTTTGACTTCTAAGAATGTTGTTCAGGTTTTTTGAGTTGTAATACCCAAAGGCCGAGACCCTGCTAATTTGTAATGATGTTCAATGATGTGTATATGATGGTGAGACATGTATTTATAAGCTAGGAGGCTTATGTGTTGATTAGGCCAGTGAGCCTATATGCAAAGGACAATGAGCCTATTTTATTATATGTAACACTCATATCATTAATATAATACATTGTTGCATGTAGATCAAACACGATAAAAGATGATGGGGGATTAAGATGCACTAGGAAGGGAAGAGAAAGGGGCTAAGAGGCTAGGAAAGGGGGTCAATATTAAGGTCTTGCATCCAAAGGAATGTTATAATATATTCCTAAAAGGATAAGGTTTGGCTATAACCTTTTATCCTAAGTTCTTTTGGGAGGAGGAATGAATCCCAAGTGGAGAGGAAACGAGATCCCAAGAGAGCCAAGTGTCAACCTGGGCACATCCAAATTTATGTGGAAACATCCATCATTGTGGGGGATTCGGTCACCATTCTTGCCATATTTTCCCATTCACTCATGCACTAACCAGACACAGTGAGCCATTTTCTTCCATTATTGTTGAACCACTTCCATTGTGAACCTATGTAACTTGCACACACTGGAATATTTGTTAAACACCTACACTACCTTACCCAAGTTCTGTTGTTTCCTTCGCCCTTGGCTATTTGTCTTAGGAGCTGGACAAAGAAGCATGTTGTCAAGCCTGTGGTTTTGAAGAGTCATGTAGGAACATCTCTCCACCTCATCACGTGCCTTTTTTCTAGCTCGTTGGTGCACATTCAAGGAGGGGAGAGGCGCCAACTTTGTAAAAATCCAATGAGCTAAAAACTTTGCTGAAAACTTTGTAAAACTCTGTCAGGGGGGCATTAAGAAACCATGAAAATGTGCATTGAGTGGATGTAGGATTTTCCTTGGTAAACCTAAAGGATTTCAGGAAAGGAGGAGGAATACTTGTTGCAAGGCGTGCACAGGATAAACACTTAGATATGTGTTGCGAGAAGCTATCTGAAGGCTTACTCGAACGCAAGGAGTGCGCCAAAGGAAAACTAAATTTAAATTTAAATGTAATTAAATAAATTAAGTGTCGTCAAGATAGAAGAGCCAAGTCATGCTTTCCTACAGACTATAGGTGAGGTTTCCTAAACTGGCTGACGGTAGGAGGGATCTAGATCTGATTTGGACTAGATTTCCACTCATTGTAATATGCCTCATTACATAGGTGTTTTGAATGGTGATTAGGCACCAATAGTGTAGCTTGGAGGGAAATCTCGTCGAGCCCCTCTTATATAAATATTTGTATTATATGCCCAGTAGAGGTAGTTGAGCTGTTGGAAATCTATTGAAAAAAATTGTAAGACAAGGAGAGGAGAGTTGAACGTCGAGACTTAGTTGTAGTCCGAGCTCATACATTGTAATTGGAATTCTTTCATTAATACAAAAGAAAATATTCCACTTTTTTCAATTTCCTGTGTGATGGATATTTATTTATGAATTTCATTTGTGTTTTTAGGTATGTTTATATTGCAGATGTGTATGTTAAATTTCATCTATAGGGATAGAGATAGAATCCTCTATCTGTGATTTTGTTGGACTATTTATGGGTTCTTTAGGCTAACCGCAAGGAGTGTGTGACAGAGTGTTAACAAGTTTGTGAGCCAACGCAGGGAGTGTGTATCTAAACTCTTTTGAGTCAGAGGAGAATGTGCTAGGAGGGCACACCAAGATAATTCACATACTCAAGGGAGAACCTAAGGGTTGTTGAACACCTTGGAGGAAATTTTGCGCAAGAGTAAGAGTAGCACAAAGTTGCTGAAAACTTTGTAAAACTCTATCAGGGGGGCATTGAGAAACTCTGCAAATGTGCATTGAGTGGATGTAGGATTTTCCTTGGTAAACCTAAAGGATTTTAGGAAAGGAGGAGGAAGACTTGTTGCAAGGCGTGCACATGATAAACACTTAGATACATGTTGCAAGAAGCTATCTGAAGGCTTACTCGAGCGCAAGAAGTGCGCCAAAGGAAAAGTAAAAAAAATTTACAAGCCAAGGTGGAAGAGCAATGAGTTTCCAAGAGGGCACCAAAAAATCCCTGGGAGGACGAAAAAAGGCCGAGAACCCCAAATATTTGATCTGATAAAAATCTCAGAAGAATTATCATCATCGCACATAGAGTCTCTGAAACAAGTGCAAGAGGTCGAGAATAGTCCAAGTCTCAGACAATGAGAAAAGTGATAAGTGTGCACATGAGTAAGGACTTGCCAAAGTCCCAAAGTTCTGAAGCCAAGTGGAACTTCCCATTGTTAGGAGAAGATAGGTGACTAAAATATTAGAGGATCCAGGAGATATATTTCTAGAAGATTTTCATAGAGCAAAGGGTGATCTTCGCGAAAACAGGAAGAACAAAGAGAATCTGGACCATCACATCCAGAAGGATAGCTGGAAGAGATCCATGTATTTCAGAGAAGTGGTGCTCCATAAGAAATGGGAGAGAAGAGAGGAAATAATCTTGAATACCAAAGCATTGAGGGTCCTTGATCTACAGAAGTGACGGGGACCGTTGATCCCCACACCAGTTTTGTTTATTGATTTAGAGTTCAGGGGAATAGGAGTTGGCTGTGTTGAAAAGGCTAGAGCCCGAAGTATGAAGTGCATTTCAGGTTTTAGCCTCAGAACACATCTTGAGGTCATATGGGAGAAGGGGCCTAGCATAGATATCTAGTGTCCGTTATCAAATTTCTTCAAAGGGGCAAAAAAAAAAAGAGTCGCAGGTCTGATAGAACTTGCACTTTGGAGAAAGAGGGACCTGTAAAAATTGAACTGGGTTCTAGCAAGGACCTGAAGAGCCAATTCGACTCAAGTGACTGAACGATCCTAGAATAGGAGGTTGTGCACCCCCAAGGAGTGAAGGGGGGGGGTATGCACCAACTGGTATTAGAGCCTGAATTTGTTTTCAGATAGAAAAGACAAAACAGTGAACTGATATCATCAAGTGGTATCAAAAGTTTGCCTATAGACAACAGGCGAAGAAAAATAGAGTGAGATGCTCTATGAAGAATGTTGTGAGGTGTGCATAATATGGTAGATAACCAGGTGGATTGAAGGTGAAGTAATATGACTACTGAGGGCCATAAGCGTGGTTGAGGAGGAGACTTCCAGCAGAAGAACAAAGTGGGAATTGACAAGGAGCTCAGTGAAATCCAAGCAGAAATGGAGAAGCTAGCATTGAATATGCAGCAGGAGGCAAAGGTATGTTGGAGGTATGAATTTCCTCTGAAAAGGACATCCATGTGTCTTGTTCAGAAGTTGTTGGCTAGAAGGCAGCAACATATGTTAAAAAGGTGGTTGATGCATGCTGAAAACCTCATTGATGAGGGAAAGAGATATAGCAAAGGTCTCATAGATTTTTAGGTGGGAAATAAAAAGGGATCAATTGATCTCATAAACTTCCAGGAGGGCAGAGGAGAAACCCCAATTTTCCAGGTGGGAAAGGGAGAAGGGATGACCTCATCTAAGAGTTCATGTCAGAAAGAGGTGTTGACAGATGGAAAGGAGGTGGAAGAAAGGCCTCATCCATATGAAGATTCATGTGGAATTGCAAACCATGTGAATGTAGATGATGGGAAGTTAAATACTTCCATCGTCAAGAAGGAGGATCAAAGGAGTGTTCTAATCATTAGAGGAATCAAAATATTCCTACCAAGAAGCCAAGGAGAGGCTAGAATATGTGTTTTGGATGCAACAGTAGGAGCGGAGCAAGTTGAGACTATCATGGAGGAGAAGGAGAATATAATGAAGTATGCCCCAACAACAGAGAAAGAGGAGCACATAGTTGAGTTTCTCACTCAATGGGAGATATAGTTGAAGATGTTGGAGGATTGGTTGGACAATCCAAAACCAGAAGGTGGCTTCCAGGAGATAGCCATCCTAGAGGAAATGTGCCAGCATGAGGAACAGTTGGAGGAAGTTGGAGATGTACCAGCACAAGAACTGGCAGAAGATAATCTATCAGAAGAGATAGTTGAGCAATATCTTAGTAAGGGTCCTACGAAATTGAAGCTCACAGTAGAATGGCAAGCCAACACCACCAGAGATTAAGGTATCATGGGGGACCAAGTTGGTCTTCTCACCGACTGACATGAGGTGTTTCATCCGAGTAGACTGCATAAGGAAAGACATCCAGTAGAGCCATTGGAAGAAGTCATAGAGGAGATAAGGGAGTTGATGTTGAATTCAACAAAAGAAGTTTTCAACAGGGAGGAGATGAACAGAGGAAAACCTACGAGAGTAGCGAGGATGCAACAAAAATAGCAAAGTAGAGGATAAGGAGGACAACTCCAAGAGAAAGTTTGGGATCCAGGAGGATTTCAACGGAGATGGGAAGCTCATGAGAAGGAGCTCATGAATTTTTCATAATAGTGGAGTATGATGTAGGAGCATCACTCCACCTCAACATGCACTAGCTGTCTAGCTCGTTGGTGCACATTCAAGGAGGGGAGAGGTACCAACCTCTCATTTTTCCTTGAAATTTATATGTAATTAAAGCAGTTAAGTGTTATCAGGATGGAAGAGCCAAGTTGTTATTTCGCATAGGATGTAGGTGAGGTCACCTTAAGTGGATGATGGTAGGAGGGATATAGATCCGATTCAGACTAGATTTAAAATGATTATAATCTACCTCATTAGATAGGTGTTTTGAATGGTGATTAGACACCACTAGTGTCACTTGGAGGGAAAGCTCGCCGAGCCCCTATTGTACAAATATTTGTATTATACACCCAGTAGAGGTAGTTGAGCTACTGGAAATCAATTGAAAAACATTGTAAGCCAAGGAGAGGAGATTTGAGAGTCGAGACTCAGTTGCAGTTCAAGCTCATACATTGTAATTGATATTCTTCCATTAATACAAAATAACAGATTCCACTATTTGCAATTTCTTCTATGATGGATGTTTATTTATTAATTTCATTTTCATTTATAGGTATCTTTATGTTGTAGATGTGTATGTTAAATTTCATCTACAGGGATAGAGATAGAATCCTTTATCTGTGAGTCTTCTATACTATTTCTGGGTTCTTTAGGCTAAGCCCAAGGAGTGCATGACAGGGTGTTGAAATTATGTGATCCAACACAAGGAGTGTGTATCTGAACTCTTTCGAGTCAGAGGAGAATGTTATAGGAGGGAACACAAGGATAATTCACATACTCAAGGGATAAACTCAAGGTTGTTGAACACCTTGGAGGAAAGTCTACACAGGAGCAAGCATAGCATAGATTTGTTGAACACTCTGTAGAACTCTGCCAGGAGGAAATTGAGCAGGTGCAAGTGTTCACAGAACAAACACGTTGTGAAGTATTCGAGAATTTGAGGGAAACCCAGAGTTACTGAAAACTTTGAGGGAGAGAAGCTCTGCAAGTGTGCATTGAGAGGATGTAGGATTTTCCTTGGTAAAACTGAAGGATTTTAGGAAAGGAGGAGGAAGACTTGTTGCAAGGTGTGCACATGCTAAACACTTAGGTACGTGTTGTGAGAATTTGTTTGAAGGCTTAATTAAGCGCAAGGAGTGCACCAAAGGAAAAGTAAATTTGTTTTACAAGCCAAGGAGGAAGAGAAGAGAGCTTCCAAGAGGGCACCAAAAAGTCCTTGGGAGGACATAGAAGGGCTGAGAACCCTAAATATTTGAGCTGAGAAAAATCTCAGAAGAATTAGCATTGTCATTCATAGAGTCTCTGCAAGAAGTTCAAGAGGTTGAGAACAATCCATGTCTCAGACAATGAGAAAAGTGATAAGTGTGCACAGGAGTAAGGACTTGTCGAATTCTTGAAGTTTTGAAGCCAAGTAGAACCTTCCATCGTTAGGAGAAGACATGTGACAAAAATATTAGAGGATCTAGGAGATAGAGTTCGGGAATATTTGCATAGAGAAAAGGGCGATCTTCGTGAAATCGTGAAGAGCGGAGTGAATCCGGACCATCAGATCTATAAGGACATGAAGAGGAGATCCATGTATTTCAGAGAAGTGGTGCTCCAGAAGAAAGGGGAGAGCAGAGTGGAAAGACTCCCGAATCCTAAAGCATTGAGGTTCATTGATCTAAGGAAGTGATGAGGACCATTGATCCTCACACCAATTGTGTTCGCTGATTCAGAGTTTGGGGGAATAGGAGTTAGTTATGGTGAAAAGGTTGGAGCCTAAATTTTGAAGCGCATTTCATGATTTAGCCCCAGAAAACGGCCCAAGGTCATATGGGAGAAGGGACCTAGCATAGAGAGCTAGCATGAATTGTCAAATTTCTTCAAAGGGGACAAAAAAAAAGAGTTGTGGTTCTGATGGAACTTGCACTTTGGAGAAAGAGGCACCTGTGAAAATTGAATTGGGTTTTAGAAGAGACCTGAAGAGTGAATTCGACTCAAGTGACTGAACGATCCTAGACCAGGAGGTTGTACATCCCCAAGGAGAGAAGGGGGGGTCTGAAGAGACGGGTTTTCTGGCCTATGGATTGAATAAGAAAGTGGTCTGGCCTATGAGCATCTCTCTCCAGGTGAGAGACATTGTTGGGGAAGTGACTTCTCCTAGAGGGAGTGTAGCACCAGCTACAAAGCTCTATGAATTATTGATCCAACCTATTGCTAAAGCCCTAGAAGGGAAGTGGAGCAATCGATGGACTGTGGAACAGTGAAGGTGTATATTCCTGAGGTGGGACAGGCATGTGCAAAATGAGAGTCTATGAGCAGTGGGCATAAGTAGTGTCCTTAAAGAGAATCCTTCCTATTGCATTATGCAAATTTTCATAGTCTCATCCTAGCCTAGGATTTCCTTTACCCTGGGTGGATTTTAGTCCCATATTCAGGGTGACGCACTGCTTATAGCTTGGAGAAACATGATCTAAGTCTATGAGGCTTGTGGAAGGTCTGCACGCAGTCGATGGCTTTCATAAAAAATATAAGTACCAATTCTATGTTAATTTTACATGTTGTGTTTAAGTACATGACTGAAGTTTATCATAATTGCATGTGTTTGTTACATGTATGTGTTTACTGTCACTTCCGCATGAATATGTAAATGAACATAATGTGTATATTTTTTAAAGTTTCATTATATATATTTATATGTGTGTGTGTGTGTGTGTGTGTGCATATCAGAGCTTGAAAACAAAGTAGATGATGTTTTATGGTAGCATGTATGGCCCTGGGATGGCTGGGTACGTTACAATTTGGTATCATAGAATGAAAGTTTTAAGTGGCATGACGCAGCCTCGGTGGCTGGGTATGTTACAATATGGTATCATAGCATTAAATTTTTTAAGTGGCATGACCCAACCTGGGTGTCTATGTATGTTACAATATTGTATGAGAGCCTAGTTTCGACACTGAGCCTGGATTGGGTCGTATAAGTGATTTTTGAAGATCATGAGGTATATCAATTTGATAAACTACTGCAAGCATGGTATTTGGCCACAAAGTGTAAATTAGGTTGTAGGATCTATTCAGAAGAAGACAGATCCCTCACAACCATTGGATCAAGAGTTTCAATAGTCTGGGGGTTGTGCGATGTTTCAGCAGGGAAATCCTTCGAAGTCCCGGAGTGATTCTCATCCATAGATCATTCAAGAGGAGGAGGGTCAGTGGATTTCCCCAATTGTTTTGACGGTTCGGTGTTTGGATAAATACGATGGAGATTAGGCAGTCAAGAAATTTTCGAAGTCTCGATGCTACGGGAAATGATTGTTCGGCAATTGGCAGTTCAACAGTTTTGATAAAGTGTTGATGAGAATAAATACTTGAATTCCCAGTTTGTCGAAGTGACCTAACATGATGATGTCACCGGGGGTGACGTGGACCTTTTCAGCAGTTCGGTAATTCAAAATTTTTGAAAAAGTGTCGATGATAAGAAATCGTCGAAGTCCCGAAGCTACAAGAAGCATTTGTTTGACAGTCGGTATTTAGACAGTTTGAAAGTTTTGAATAAGTGTCGATGAGAAGAAATCCCCAAAGACTTGGTTTGTCAAAGTGACATGACATGATGATGGCACCAGGGGTGACGTGGACCTATTTGAAAGTTCGGTAGTTCGATAGTTTTGAAAAAGTGTCAATGATAAGAAATCATCGAAGTCCCAAAGCTACAAGAAAAATTTGTTCGGAAGTCAACAGTTCAACAATTTTGAAAAAGTGTTGATGAGAAAAAAAAATCTTCGAAGTCCCAAAGCATCAAAAATGGTGTGGCATGATGACATCACCTAGGGTGACATGCATCTACCCTAAGTCTTCCATGTGTCACTTCTTTTTTTACTTTTGACAGGCCCTTAGTACTGATTGGGATCTGACATGTGTCACTCATCAATGGGGCCATGTGTCACCAACTTGATAGATCAAATCTATACTATGTGGAACCCGGGAGGTTAAGAAGTTCGACGATTTGGAATTCGGGAGAAACTGCTAGAAGAACTTCTGGATCTTCAAAATCTTCAAGTCACAAAGTCACGAAGCACCGAAGTGGCGTGGCTTGATGACGTGACCTGGGGTGACATGGGTACACATGATGCATGCCATGTGTTAGTGGGTTTTGTGCTTTGAAAAGACTGATTTTTTCCAGTTAGAACTTGACATGTGTCACCCCTTATATTAGGACACGTTTCTGCTTCTAGTGTTCTACCACATGGTGCCAGATACTGTAGTCTGGAGTCTTGTCACTCTGGCGGAAATTGGTCAAGATATGTTAAGTGTGAAGACTCTCAACGATCCGAAGAGTGGAGTAAATCCTCACCGTTGATCGAGAGAAGACATGTGACAGTAGATCCCATGGTCTAGAGACATGGTACTCTGGAGGAATTGTGTTGCAGTTGCATTGAGTTGAGAACTCCCAGAGGATGGAGATAATCTCGACTGTTAGTCACAGAGGACATGCGACAGTAGATCTCATGGTATATATACTTGGTACTCCAAAGGAATTGTGTTTATGTTTGATTGAAACAAGAACTCTCGGAGGCCAGATTTAATCTTGACCGTTGATAAGGAGATGACACGCGGAGGAAGGAGAGGATCTCTGGTAATTCATAACTCTAGGAGATCTATGAAGAAGTTCTTTGGAAAGCCCCAAAGCCCTAAGTCCTATATTAAATCTTAGTCATTGGATGCTAGGAAGTCATGGACCATTGATCCACCGTCCTTCGCATGTTCACCAATCCGATGCTCTGGGGGATTTTAAAGTTTGGAGTTGTCAAATTCTCCAAATCCAGAATCTCTGAAGCAACGAATTTCCATATAAGTTCCTATTAGCCTAGCACTTGGTCACATACCATGGTGACATGAATTTGGGGGTTGAAGAAAAGGGGCTAGCGCCCGAAATTTTGTTTTAAGAACAAGAAAGGGCTTAGAGAAAGATCCCATGAGGTTCTTGATTGTACATACCTACACCTAAATAAGTAAGGAAGGAATGTAAAATTGAAGAAGTGATCCAACATGGATCTAAGAGCCAATTTGACTATGAGTTGGAAGAATCCATGTATAATATTGCATCACTGAAAATAAATTTGTTCAAGTATCCATAACTTCCTGCTCAAAACTCAGAATTGAGCATGGAAGTAGGCATTGGAAAGGTATTGAACAATAGAAAATAAATGTGCACCTAGAAATTGGATCTGAATAGTCAATCCCTTATAAAATTGCATACAAATGTATAGATCCAGAAGGCTAATAATGAAAGGATTTTGAAGTCCAAGGAGCAATAGGAAGACTTCAATATGAAGTTAATGAAAATACTTGAAAAAATTGAAAGGAAGTTGGATAAAGAGAGTGGCTCTAGCAAATCAGAAAGCCACGGGACCCCTGGGGGGAAACAAAGATCAAGTAGTGGTAGCAGAAATCACCATCACTCCCAAAGGAATTCCAATAGGAGAGCACATAGTAGCTCAAGTCCATCCCCGGTCAGGAAGCATAAGAGATATGGGGTGGATGAATTAAAAGGAGAAATGAACAAGATCAAGCCTCCTACTTTTAATGGAGAACAAAAGAAGGATGAAGATGTTGAGACATGGATGCTAGGTGTGAGGAAGTACTTCCAATTGCATAACTACTCTTCTCATGCAGAGGTAATAATTTATATCTATAAGTTAAAAGGAAAGACATCCATGTGGTGGGATCATCTTGTGCAAGTGAAGCACATCAGAGAGAAAAATGTGACTTGGAAGGAATTCAAAAAGCATTTTGAGAATAAATACATGACCAAGAGGTATTATGACAAAAAAATGAAAGATTTATTTGAACTCAAACTGGGCAGCATGACCATTGATGAGTATGAAAGGATATTTTAGAACTGTTGAAGTATGTATCCTTCATCAAGGATGAGACAATATAGATTCAAAGATATTTGAGTGGGTTGCCATATTTCATCAATGAAAAGATTCAATATGATGATCCTGAGACTTTGGAGGAAACCATAAGGAGAGAAAAGTGTTTATATGATCATCATAAAGGAAATCCTACTTTCCAAAGATTTTGGGAAGACAAGAATAAGTTTAAGATGGATCAGAGGCAGAAGGGGAACACACCACCATTTTTCAGAAGAAGTCCTTGAGGACGACCATCTTTTAGAGAGAAAAAAATGGCTGAGGTAGGTGGGAAAAGGCCAAGGAAGACACCCATTAAATGTTGGGGATGTAAAGGAGACCATAATTATAGCGATTGTCCTCACAAAAGTGACAAAGTGAGAGTTTGCCACAATGTACAAGAAGCTGAAAGAGTGGAGGACATGGGCATAAGTGTACCTAGGATCTATGCATCTATGGACAACAAGAAAGTAGAGTTTCAATCACACACGATTGAAGTAGAAGGTGTGATTAATAACCATTCCTTTACTATTTTAATAGATTCATGAGCCAGTCATAGCTATATAGATCCTAAGGTAGTGGAAAGATTGCATTTTCCAAGAATCAAGCATGGAAAATATTGGCTGGTACAACTGGCTATAGGAGCCAAGAGAAAAGGTTTTGAGTTGTTTAAATCATGTCTAGTGGACATCAATAGGATAAGTACCAAGTCAAATTTTAACATCATGCCATTAGATTTATATGAATGCCTAATCACTATGGATTGGTTGGACCAACACCATGTCATATTATAATCTTATAACTAGGAATTCACTTGCTTGAATGAGGAAGGGAACCCAAAAATAGTACAAGGAGTTCCTAGGGAAATTACTTCCCAAGAGATATCAACAATACATATGAAGAAGTGTTACAGGAAGGGTTTCCAAATATTTGTAGCTCATATGGAGGAAGCACATAAGGATAAGGTGCCAAATATGGAAGATCATGTAGTCCTGAAATATTTTGAGGATGTGTTCAAGGAGATACCACGACTAGCCTCAAAGAGACATATTGTTTTATTTATAAATTTGATGCCAAGAGCAGCTCCAGTATCAATGACTCCCTAAATAATTAGTACACTAGAGATGAAGGAGTTGCAAATGCAGCTCGAAGAGCTTCTGAAGAAGTGGTATATCTTCTGAAGAAGGGGTATATATGCCCAAATGTGTCACCTTGGAGTGCCCCAGTCTTGTTTGTGAAGAAGAAATATGGGAAATTGATATTTTGCATCAACTTCAGACAATTGAACAAAGTGATTATAAAGAACAAGTATCCTTTTCCATGGATCAATGATCTCTTTGATCAGTTAAAAGATGCAAGGATATTCTCAAAGATTGATCTCAGGTCAGGATATCATCAAGTAAGGATCATAGATGAAGACATTAAAAAGACCTCCTTCAAAACAAGCTATGGTCATTACAAGTTCACAGTGGTTCCATTTCGGTTATCAAATGCACCAATTGTTTTCATGTGCTTAATGAATGGTGTTTTCCGGGAATATTTAGACAAGTTTGTCATTGTCTTTTTGGATGAAATTCTTGTATATTCCAAGTTAGAATAATAACATGAGCATCATTTGGGGATGGTGTTGCAAGTGTTAAGAGAGCACCAATTGTATGAAAAAAATGAGCATGTGCTTATTTTATCATAACTGAATTCACTATTTGGGGCATATCATATGCGAAGAAGGGATAGAATTGGACCTTGAAATGATTGAGGCCATTCAAGGGTGGAAAACACCTAAGAATGTGATAGAAGTTAGATCCTTCATGGCTCTAGTTGGATACTACAGAAGATTCATTGCAGGTTTTTCGAGAATTTCTCACCCAATCACTTCCTTGCAAAGGAAGGGGGTGAAGTTTCAATGGACAATAAAATGTGAAAAGAGCTTCCAACAATTGAAGCAATTGTTAAAAAATGCTTCAATTCTGATAATTACATATCCAAATGAAGATTTCTTGGTTTTCACAGATGCATGCAAAGAAGGACTTGGTGGAGTCCTTAGTCAAAATGGGTTTGTGATATGTTTTGAATCCAGGAAATTGAAAGAGCATGAAAGGATATATGCCACTCATGATTTAGAGATGGCAACCATAGTGCATGCCTTGCAGAAGTGGAGGCACTACTACATGGGAAAGAGGTTTGATTTGAGGACAGACCATAATGGAATGAAATATTTGTTTGATTGACCAGCTTTGGATTCCAGGCAGAGCAGATGGTTGGAATTCTTGTGTGAGTATGACTTTGATATTAACAACATCAAAGGAAAAGAGAACAAAGTGGTTGATGCAATCATCAGGAGAGTGCATGAACTGCATGTTAAAACCATTATCATGTATCAAAATGATCTTAAAGGTATAATTTCTGAGGCTGAAAAAGTAGATTTGCAGTACATGGAATTAGTAACAAAATTACAGCAAGGTAAAATGCAATAGAAAGTTGAAGATTATGAATTGGGAAGTGATGTAACTATCTTGTATAAGAACATAATTTATGTACCCAATTCTCATAAATTGAGTACAATTTTGAAAGAGATGCATAATGTACCTTATGTTGGACACCCAGGATATCAGAAAACAATTGCAGCAGTCAAGAGCCAATATTATTGGCTAGGCATGAAAAAGTATATTGTTAAGTACATTGCCAAATGTTTGGAGTGTCAAAAGGTTGAGGTTGAGCATAGACACCGAGTTGGGTTGTTGTAGACATTTCCCATTCCTGAGTGGAAGTGGGAAGTGGTGACAATGGATTTCATCACCAATTTGCCTAGAACAAGAAAGCAACATGATGTTATCATGGTGGTGGTGGACAAGCTTACTAAATTTGCCCATTTCATTCCTATGAATGTTACTCACAAGGAAACCAATGTTGTTGATATTTATATGAGGGAAGTAGCACGCTTGCATGGCATACCCAAGACAATTGTGTCTAACAAAGACCCAAAGTTTAACTCAAAGTTCTGGAAGGGATTATTCAAAGGGTTCAGAACAAATTGACCTACTACCAATAATATGGACACCATTAGTATGTTTTACACAACAAGAATGGGTTTCATGACCCTTATCATGGGCGGGGAAGAAAAAAAAAGGCCTTAGGCCTTGAAAAAATATTCTTGAGCTTGATGTCCAAGGGATCTTTGGCCTCTTAGTGGGATATATGTCAATTGCATGTTTTAAGAACCGCATTTGGGCCTTGAGGAATATGAGTTAGGCCACACTCTCTCTCTTTATATATATATATATATATATATATATATATATATATATATATATATATATATATATATATATATATGACCATGGCCTTTTAATTTCACTACTACAATGATTTTTATAATTTAAAAATAATATATAAAATTAACATTCTAAATTTTGGAAAAATAGCCCAATGAGTTCTCTACAATTGCATAGAATTATTTAAGAAAATTCCATCATTTAGGTAATCAACACTTGCACTAAGGAGAATATAGTCATACAAAAGTTCAATAAATTAAAATTATATATGTATTCTAAAAACCAACTCAATTTCGTACATTTCATCTTTTTAACACCATATTCAAATTCATTGGAAAAGTACCTCGAATTGTCCCTCCAAGTTAAAGACCACCATTCACTTGCAATCAACTTTTTATTATTCTTTATCATAACTCTCAAAGATAACAACTTGTATTAGAGCATAATGGAAATAGTGAACTTTATCTTCGTATGTTCTTATTATATGGTTTGAAATCTTAAATTTATGCCATAGTGAGTTGGCAAAGTGAATTGGCAAATTCATAACTTGAGTGAAGACGTGAACACAAAGCAATTAAAAACAAGTGTTGCATGGCAACGGAGTCCCTACCAGGTTGGGATGGGAGTAAATGTGAGGTAGTAGAGACACGTGGGTAGAAAGTTAAGTAGATGTGGTTTGCATGTAGAACATAGTAAAGTAAATATATAGTTTTATACATATGAAATATGTACTTTTATACATACAAAATATGTACTTGTATAAAGTATATATTTAGATTTACACATACGAAATTTGTACTTTTATAAAGTATGGGGATGAGATTTTATAGAGCATGCATGGAGCCCTCATTGCATACTTAGCCAGTTTTTGGATCGTGGGTTCTCGGGATGGCGGGTTCAAAGTTGGGCCTCTTATGTTTTGTGGCCTACAAATAGGACCGACAGTTCCACGATATACAAAATGACAGGCGGAGTGGCGGACTATAGAAATTTATCAGAAATTAATAATGCTAGTTATACAATAGAATAGTAATAAGGTCTGTTACATATGTTCGTAGAGAAAAACACCAAAAAATTAACATTGTCGAACTATTTTTCTTTAAAAATAAGGATTTTCTTGGACAAAAGAGATATAGCATTGCCAAATTGGTTTTCTTTGCACACATTTTACAAAGCATGGACGGAGTGGTCATTCCATAATTAGCCAGTTTTTGGATCGCGGGTTCTCGGGCTATCGGTTTCAAAAATGGGCCTTTGTTGTTTCGTGCCCTATACAAATTTACAAGGAGGCTTGCGAACTATACAAACTTATTATAAAATAAATAATGTATGTTACATATCTCTGGAAATTACATGAACATTTAAAACATCAATGTCGTTGAAGACCAAAAAATTAGCATACAATAGGAATTTTGCACCCAACTATTCTGTCATATACATGAGACAGTAATTTATACAAGATTATAACATTGTACGAAGATTTATACTAATTTTTATAATTCTATAAAAATTCATACATTTTGTACTGAACAATTACGTAGTTGCGGGTTGGCGGAGTTCTAGATTCACACTTTTCATGTCCAGTGTGTTACGTGATATACATTTTGCACGAAAGACTTTCATCATATACATTTTGCAGTGAACAATTTCGTGATATACATGACATAGAGCAATTTATAGAATATAATAACATTGTATGGAGATTTAAAGTAATTTATATAATGCTATAACATGTCTTAGTTAATGAATAGTATAAGCAATTTTTTAAATTTTATTCAATATTTTTTTTTATAAACAAGATTGTATAAAAGTATGTCAAAATGAAGGATTACAAAGAATTTCCATGGTTTCAAGCTATAAATACTGAGCTTCCCTAAGGGAAAACCAGCTTAGTTAGGCAAACCGCTTCATAACTTAAGTGTAGATTGTCACTGATACAAAAAGATTTCAAAATTTTGGCCTGTAAGGGTGGGCGCTAGAACTGTGGAAAGTGTAGATAACCTAATTATAATAACCATGGAAAAATGCATGAAAGGTCGACATGCACATGACAAAACAACAGACAAAAACAACAGAGATCACCGATATGGGTTACAGTGCGGTGACGCAACCATGCAAAAGGCACGAAATGTCGTGTTCCTAGGAGGAGGCGGCTCCTCCTAGAGTGGTGTGTGGTCTAGTTTCATAGCATTCTCCATCTCTGATGGCAGGTGATCTTCCTTCTGGACGTGCTACGGGCATGATGGAAGCCTCTGGTCCTCTCAGTCTACATCTACGTGGCCCAAATTTTCCAGTGGCAACAATAGTGTCGAGGTTGTTGTTGCTTGGGTTGTTGCTGATTGGGTTGCCTCTGGTGCGAGGAGATGAGCACCTTGTAATGTGGAGAACAACTTCAGGAGTCGAGAGGCTTTGTCATCCAGACTTTGTAGGTCGAACCAGAGGTCACCCATGTACCAACGAAGGTTGAATACCAGGCTCTGCACCAGTGCAAGGCCTGTTTGCCACTCGCATTTTGGGTCAATGTTGGAACCTGCTTGAGGTTAGGGTTGTCGTCATGAATTTTGACTGGCTTCTAGACCATCCATCTGAACTTGGGTGTCATGAAGCTGGTCCTAAAGCGACTGGGTGGTCGGAGAGTTGGTAGGGGCTAAATAGACTGGGTGTGAAACAGATGTGGAATTGGCTAAAGGTCCTGGGTTGTTGTTTAGTGAGGCCCCTTAGCAGTCCATCTCCTCCATTCTGTTGGCAAGGGACACAGGAATGGGCAGGAGAGATGTGGGAATTTGAGTCAACTGTGTCAGGGAGGAGGACGAGGTGGCCGAAGAGGAGGAGGATAACAGGGAGGGAGCAGGCGAGGGACGCGGGACTAGGCGAGGTCGGTTTGGCTGGCAGGTTGGTCAGCCTTTGGACTTCCTTCATAGTTGGGGCATCTTCGAGACAATGGGAGAGTGAAAATGTGGCAGGAACATAGTAGGGCAGGACAAATGCAAAGCAGGAAAAGGTTGGGCAGGAAGCCGAGCTCTGAGAAGAAAAAGAAGAAATTAATGAGCCATATGGACCCGCTAGATAAATTGAAATAGGTTGGGCAACTGGTGAGGTTCCATAAAGGGCCACACGAGCAGAGTAAAGGCGCAACGAGGGTGCTGGTCCATCGAAAGGATGTGAAGGCAGAGCAAGGTGCACTGAGAGTAATGGTGCCATGCCTCGAGCAAGCTGAAATTGAAATGATTAGGCAGTTGGGACTGAGTGGCATGTGGTCATCACATCGTCGACACCACAGAGTATCTTTCCTGGCTGCTCCGCTTGACGTGTGTGTTGTACTAGGAACCCATCCACAGGAAAGGGAATAAATGCCAAAGGGTACTGACGCATGGGCATGACAATTGTTTAGATATCCTTTGCATATGGCCGTGGAAAAAATACACAGAAATAGTAGTAACGCGCTGATGCGCTGAAATTCGGGCTTTGTTGTTCTGTGGCCTACAAATTGCAACCAAAGTTCTGCGACATACAATTTGACAATTGGAGTTGTGGACTATTTGATATTTAAGGGTGTACGTATGTTACAAAGAAGAGTTGCTAGATACCAAATAAGTAATTTGATTAAGTAGATATATAGACCATTGTGGCTGTCGGGTTGGTAGGCTGAAAATTATGCTCCCATAGGTTTGTGGACAAAAGCATAAAAAGACTACCAACACCAAATTAGTTTTCTCTAAAACAAAGGCACGGGAGCTTCATTCCAGGCTGTTGGGGTGGTGGGCTAAAAAATGGGCTACTATTGTTTCGTCGCCTACAAATAGCACTGAGAGTTCTGCGAAATACAAATTGAGAAGCGGTTTTGTAGACTATTTGAATTTTTCGATCGCGGGTTCTCAGGCCGTTGGGCTGAAAATTGGTTTTATGTTGTTCTGTGGCCTACAAATAGCACTGAGATTTCCGCGATATACAAATTGACAAGCAGTCTTGCAGACTATTTGAAATTTTAGATCGCTAGTTCTCGGGCTAGGGGGATGAAAATTGGCCTTCTCATGTTTTGTGGCCTACAAAAATCAAATATGTAATTTGATGAAGTAGATATATAGAGCATGCACGAAAGCTTCATTCCGGGTTGTCGGGATTGCGGGCTGAAAATTGGGCTTTTGTTGTTCTATGGCCTACAAATACCACAGAGAGTTCTGCGATATACAAATTGACATTCTACTTTGACGACTAGAATTTTTGAATGGTGGGTTCTCGGTTTTGCGGGATGAAAATTGGGCTTTTGTTGTTCTGTGGCCTACAAATAGTCCGTAGAGTTCTGTGATATACAAATTGACAAATGGACTTGTGGACTATTTGAAATTGAAGGCACTCGTGTCGAAAAAGTTTAGCATTCTCGATTAGTTTTCCTTCTTACATATGTTGCTAGAGTAAACAATAAATAAATAGTATTGACGTCTGTTACATAGGCTGGTGGAGAAAAGTATGAAATAAATATGATTCCCAAATTAGTTTTCTCTACAAAAATGGCTTCTTGACTTAGGCATTTTTTGGATCACGGGTTCTTGGGTTGGGGACCTTAAAATTGTGCTTTTGTTATTCCGTGTCCTACAAATAGCACCATCAGTTCCACGATATATAAATTGGGAATTAGACTTGCAGAGTATTTGAATTTTAAGGATCTCGTGTCCCAAAAATTCATTGTTCGCGAATTAGTTTTCTTTACAAAGGTTTTACATACACTGGTGGAAAAGAGGACAAAAAGTATAGTACTAGTGTCTGTTACATAGGGCGGTGGGCAGAAGAATGAAATAAATAGCATTACCGAATTAGTTTTCTTTAAAACAGTGGCTCCTCGACACAAGAAATTGAAATTTATGAAATTATAGGTTCCTACAGACCATAAACTATACATAGAAAATATGTAATTTTTTAAAGTAGACATTTACTTTTATAGATACAAAATACATACTTTCATATAGTATGGGGATGAGATTTTATAGAAAAACAACAAAGCCCTCATTCCATGTCCTACAAAGAGCAGGCAGAGATACGCGGTGCACAAATTGAGAAGCAGGCTTGCAGACTATTTTAATTTTAAGGGCCTTTGTGACAAACATTGTGCAGGACATGTTGCAAAGATGCAAGAAATGACAGTCTCTTTACGTTTGAGTAGAAAGAAAGTAGTGAACACAATTTTACAACATTTATATAAAAAAATAATTAAACGTGTTACATATTGCTGAAAATTTAAAGAAACATATATACATATATATAAGTGAAATATGATATCTGAAATTTGAGTAAGTGATTTATGTCATAGTCCATTCTGAAAAAGAAAAATCTAGGAACACATAAAAGCAGGAGGAAAACTAGCCTTCTCGAATTAGAGCATAGACGAAACCCTCATTCCATCCTTGGCCAGTTTTTGGATCGCGGGTTCTCGGGTTGGGGACCTGAAAAGCGGGCTTTTTTTGTTCCATGACATTCAAATAGCACCGAGAGTTCCTTGATGTACAAATTGATAATGGGACCTGTGGACTATTTGAATTTCAAGGGGCTCGTATCCCAAAAATTTAACATTCGGGAATTACTTTTCTTTACATAGGTTTTACACATGGTAGTGGGAAAATGTACAAAAAATATAGTACCAATGTCTTTTACACAAGGTGGTGGACAAGAGGACCAAATAAATACCATTCCTGAATTGGTTTTATTTAAAACAGGGGCTCGTGGATACAAGAAATTGGAATGTATCAAACTATAGGTTCCTAGAGAGCATAAATTGTACATAGCAAAAACATAACTTTTTAAAGTAGATATTTACTTTTATAGATACGAAATATGTACTTTTATAGATCATGTATAGAGCCCTCATTCTATATAGTGTGACGGAGCCCAGATTACATACTTAGGCAGTTTTTGGAGAGTGGGTTGCCGAGCTGGCGGGCTGAAAATTGGAAAAAAAATGAAACGTGTTACATATTATTGGAAATTTAAAGAAACATATATATGTGTGAAATATGATATGTCGAATTTGAGTGAGTGATTTATGTCATACTTTATTTTGAAAAATAAAAAAAGAGAATAGAGATAAAATAAATAGAATGACTTCACATTCATCATAGCTGAAGATAAAAAATCCAGGAAGACATAAATATATAAGGAGACAAAAGAATAGTTTTATTTGGAATATATGAAAAAAATAATAGTTTGTTACATATCCCTGGAAATGTAAATGTTTGTGTCATATAGATTAGGATTGGGGCTCCCGTGGACCATAACATAAATATGTACAAGAAATAGGAGTGTGGAAAGAAGTTGGACATGATATAATGTAATATCTGAAAAGTGGGAATGCGAAGATCAGTTTTTGCCTATAGATTTCTACTCAGAAAAGGAATATCTGGATTGATAAAGAAAGGACTATCACTATACACTTACAGGGATGGTACGTATATGTAATTTTTTTGTTTGGTTGGTCATGCCTTTCCCTGCTCGTTTTTGTGGTCAGCCCGCTTCAATAACTGGATTGATACACAGAGGATTTATGCATTTGCCTATTGGATTTCGTGGCTGATCCACTTCAAGTTCTCTTCAATATATCTTCTCAAGGGGGCGACGTTGATGTCATTACGGATTTGAATGTTGAAAACTTCATTTTCTAATTCCCTTAGACCAATTTAAAGTTTACACAGACCTTCATGAATGTCTACATTGTATAGAGAATACCCGACTGGCCAGTTGTCCACCTCTTCTTCATCATATTCAACAATTCTGTAAAACTTTTCTAAAGAAAAGGCCTTCAAATTATCAACTTGTTGATCAAAATTTGGTTAACGTCGACAAGTTGAGGATTAAGTTGTGGTCCTTGAAGCCATTTGTATTTCTGGCTAAGTCTATTTTGGTGAGCTTTGTGAATAATGTTTCTTTCTTTGATATTGATTTCTCACACGATTGCAAGATTAGGTACAGGTTCGTCACTTTCTGTTTCCAACATGCTTCTAATTGAGTGATCCTTTTTTTGGAAGGGAGATCATGTTGTCTTCTTCTCGTCTCTCGCATGCTGTTGACATGAAAGGAGAAAGGGATGACCAAGTGCACATAGAAAGTTTCTTCATTCTTTAAACCCGTCTGTAGAAGTAGGAGCAAGTTATGTGCCCTACTCCCCAGGGAATCCATATTCTGTGATGTTTCCCAGGCCTTGGCAATCAGTTCTATTATTTTGTTGATATTTTTCTCGCCATATCCTCTACAGGATGAGAGGAAGCTAGAGGACCCTTTTAGATTTGTTCAGGGGTGCACGTAGTCGCAGGCATGGCTATTTCCAAGGAACTGCCAAGCAATGGCATAGGAAACAAATCTTCCTCTAATTCCTTAATCTGGTTCTTTAGTCTGGCATTTTCGGCTTCAATGACTCCAACAAAATCATGAAGAGCATCTATGGTTTCCCTGTGAAGTTTAGAGATTTTGGATGCGTGCATATTGGCAAGGTCAAGTTCTGAATGATGTTTTATTTTCTTATTTTTTACATCTCTTTTTTCAATGATTAATTTTTTTATTCGGTTTCAAGAACAACGCTCTAGAATACGAAGGATTCATCTTCGTAAAAAATTTTGGTACCAACCATGTCCATTGAGAAGACATGCTGAATTGTGTGTGTAGGCTGATCAAGGTTCCAAAATATGCTTTCCAGATCATCGTCAAGATCCCTGTTTTGACGGTAAATTTCGCGCTGCTTCGCCTTCCCTACAATTCTTTTTCTGTTCTTCTGCACAGGAATCTCTTGAGAAAGATGTTCACTGTATCTCTACAAAACTGTTGTGGAGCTGATGGAAGTAGTTTATAAAGAGGTTGGCTGGCTCCAGACATTGTTTGAAATGAAGAAATGGAGGGGACAATATAACCCCTCGCAAACATTGCTTCAATGCATGTGAATGGAAAATCTCCTCATTAATGAAAATATCTATGTGTGTTGTATGGTGAAATGTTAGAAGCAAAGCATAGTTATTGCAAACTTAGAAGTGCGAAGGTGAGGGTTATGACGAACAACATTTAAGGATAGGAGGTTTCGTGAATGAACCAAGCTGGCGGCATGGGAATGACATTGCAGGGTATATGGAATTAAGACTGGGAAGCAATTGGAGGTTTCATGAAGAAAGCAAGATGGTGACATTTGAATGACATTCCATGGAATTTGAAATTAAAAATGGGAAGGGAGAAGAAAATGCTTCGCAAAAATTACATTAATGGAAAAACTTCTCGAGCCTTGTGCGCATCAATGACAGCTTAGATGGTAGTGGCATGATGACTTGTTAGCATTAAATTATTAGAAAGAAGACATACACACACACACACACACAGACATACACACACACGCACACACACACAAATATATATATAAAGTATTTTTTATCATGCACATGTGCGAAGGTAACAACCATGAAGAAGAGCAAGCAAGGAAGGAATGGCCAAGTCTGAAAGTGCATGGTTCAGGATCGCGGGTTCTCGGGTGGGTGGGTTCAAAAGAAGGCCTCTATTGTTCGGTGTCTCAAAAATATCTTATGATAATAAATTGAGAAGTGGATTTGTGAGGTGACCGACTCAACATTCTACTCCAGGGCTGGTGGGCTCCCACAAACGAGCATTACATATTTGCGGGTTGTACATTGGGCCGATTTTTTCCATATAGAAATTGGGTTCTCGAGCTGGCGGGTTCAAAATTGCCTAAGCAAAGCAAAGGGCTCCGTCCAAATCCCACTACACATTTCATAATTCATGTTCAACACCAAGTCTGTGATTACCAGATCAGTGTGTGTAGAAACGGGGCAAAAGTAAATATGTGCCTTTATAAAGTATGGACATAAGATTTTATAGATCATGTACCAATATCGCATTCCATACTTATGGGTTCTCGGATGGGAGGGGTCAAAAAATAGGCCTCTATTGTTTCTTTTTTTACAAATAGCACATATAGTTCCGTGATATACAAATTGACAAGTGGACTTGCCGAGTGGCTGAGAATTTATAGAGCATGTACAGTTTGTGCATCGCACATTATCGGGTTGGGGGGGTTAGAAATGTGTCTCTATTGTTTGGTTTCCTACAAATTCCTTATGATGCACAGATCCCTTACTCCATACTTAGCCACTTAATTGGATCGCGCACTTGCGAGCTACACACTGTGCCTCTAATGTTCTCTGTCCTACGAATAACAATTATAGTTGGGAAATATACATATTAACAAATGGACTTGCGGGCTGGCTGTCTCAACATTGCAGTTATTCTAGATGGCGGACATGCAGCGTAGCAGCTTCTCGACGCAATAAAAAAAAAAAAATACCTGCAAATAAGTTTGACAAATTCAGAGAAAGTAAAGGAAAAATTGTTTACTATGGAACACACACAGAAAAAGAATGCACCTTTGCATTGATTCATGTACATCTCTAGGTAGAAGTTCTTTGCACCTTCTAGTTTTCCTTTATGTTTCTATCAACAAAAGTACAAAACAAAAGGGATATGAATATAAGCTCAGATGTTAACAAAAAGGCAACTACTATGTACATATAAACAAAAAAAAAAATTGAATAAGATGAATAGAGTCAGAAATAGTTTTTTTGAGGATGTACCTTATTTTTTCTTTTTTTGCACAATATATATTTTATAATTAGAGTAGAAGACCGTTTGTATGCTCACCAGAACGCTATGTGTATAAATCAGGGATACATATATGCTTTGAAACATAGAAATATGAGTTTGCAATAAGTTTGATGTATATGCCATAATTCAAGTGCAATACCATTTGTATCGTGATCAGACCAATATGTGTCTAAGAAAAACATATTGTATTGAGAAATGGGCACATTGGACCAGACATGGCCAATAAGTGCATTTTTCAGATGCGCTGTGTTGTTCAGAAGAAACCACAGACTGTATTTGCACATGTAGTTTTGCAATTCTTTTGTTTTGCTAGTATTTTGTAGCATGTCAATATTGAAGTCTCCTACAAGTACAATGGATTCGTTCAGATGGAAATGGTCCAATGCATTGGAAATAAAATTTACTATGTTGGAGAATGTTGCATGGGAAGCATCGTACAGATTTAGTATTGCAACTTCTGTTCCATGGGAAAAAATTTTGGCAAGCACCAGTTCAACATTCTTTTCTTCAATATGTATGTGGTCCAAAATTGGTACATGTTTTTTCACTAGTATCATCACCCCATGTGTAATGTAACTTGATATGCAATTGTGATTTGGGATTTGTTTGTTCTACATGCATAATTCCATGTGTGTTTCCTGTAAGAACAGAATATCGGATTGCATTAAATCATAGTCATTTAGTATATCATCCATGTGTGCATTTAGGCTGCGTGTGTTAAGCAAGAGAATTGATACATATGAATTTGTTTGTATGGATTGGTAATCATAATGCAGTTGCCATTTTGCAGTGGTCCTCAGTCGTTCCATCTCAATATAAACTTTATGTTTCACTTTGAAGTTATCTTTTGTTAGAGGACTTAGTAAATATAAGGAATCTATGCTTCTTACACGGGACAGTGTTGTGTATACAAGTCCATGTATCTGAATTCCAACAGGCTGAAATGCAACATTATCAAGTGTTAGTCTTTGTAATCTGTGTACTGTACGTGCACATGCAAGTTTAATCAGAAACTGTTTGCAAATATTCAGTCAACCTGTATTTGTTGATGTCGATATTGGCTTTGATATTCACAAAATAGAAGTCCAGTTGCTTGTAGTGTTTGAATTATATAGATAAGAAAACTTTCTTGCTTGTCGCTTTCATATATGTGGTTCATGGAACTTAATCCAAAGTACATATAATTTTGTCTTCGTATAGCCTTTCAGTATTCCATCTGCACCATTCACCAAGCCATCCTGTGAATCATAGTTATAGGCATATATTTCAACTAGAATTTCTAATTTCAGTGCAAGGTGCAAAGGTAAAGTGACTGAATGTTCATGGCGTGGTACATTTCCATGGTTGTGTTCTTCCAAGTCAATCGAATTGATGATGATCTCATCACCAGGCATGAGCGATAGAATGTGGCTATTATGCTTTGCAACATCCTTATTTCTATAGAACAGGTAAGAGAAGGTTGGATCTGTTGGTGCAGGCTGTAAGCACCTCAAATTGATATAGGTCAAGTCATCATATGTTTGGTTGTTTGTGTGCATTCTATTTAGAATTGCAATGAATGTTTCATATGTCTGGCACATTGTAGTATGCAACTCAAAGAATTTAATATTGTCTCTCCAGAAGTCATGGGTCATTGTTTCCATGTTATATATAGGTTGTTCAAATATCAAAGAATCTTGGATGGGTTGTGCCTGGTAAATATCACCACAGAAGATCATGTCAATGTTTCCAAAGTATTTGGTCTGCAAATGTTGTATGCTTCTTAGTCGGTTGTCAATGGAATACAAGAACCAATTGCCAATCATATACGCTTCATCTATAAAGACAAGTTGGATTTCCTCGTAAATCTTAGATAATGTATCCAACATTTCCTTGCTAAGTGGAAGAAATTGTGACTTGTTAAAAGGCATTAAAAATGCAGAGTGGATTGTTGTTCCACTAGCATTGTATGCAACTTTTCCTGTGTATGAAACTATTAGGCCCTTTGGTTTCATAGGATCAGAGCAATTATTTGAATCATAGATTTGTATAAGCATTTGGAACAATGTTTTAGATGTGAATGTCTTTCTTGTTCCTGCTCCACCTGTAAGGAACATGTGCATAGGACTGTTCATGTTTAGCCATTTTTTAAGGGCAATGTCCTTTACAATTGTTTGTTGTTCATGATTCAATAGACGTCTTGTTCTGTGGTATTCATTATTTTCAATCAAGAAAGGATGTTTTGTAACTTGAAAACCAAGGTTGATACGTTTTTCACTTTCAGCCACTAGAGGACGAGGAAAATCCGCTTGTAAGTCATAGGACTCAGAAGGAGTTCTGGTTGTTTTTGGGTTTTTGAATGTCTCGTCATGATAGCCAAGGTTTTCTAGGTCATTAAGTGAAACTTCTATATCGCCCCATGTTGGCTTAACATTGTAGGTAAATCTAGCTTCATTGATATGCACTATAGTCTCAAAGTCAACATACACAGCCTCCCATGTAGAGATGTTATGTATTAATGTCTCTTTGTTTTCATGGAACGGAATGCACAACAACAATTTTTCTCTACAATAGTTTTCATAGTCGCAATGTTTATTGTATTTCACAAATGGTATAACAGAGGGTTTTTTCTTTTTGATATGGGTGAACCATTTGTTTTGTAATGCGATACGAATTCTGCTAAGCAGATATGCCTAATAGGAGATGGACGTTGGGGTGTAATAATCAATAATAGAGTGACATATGGAATCCTATGAATTGTCAAGTTCTTGTTGCCCGGTGGTTTAAGCATAAATGTGTGATTTTCAAGTGGAGATGTGTTTATGAAGACACATTTTCTTGAACTACAAGTGAGGGGCAAAGAAAGGGCAATGTGAACTACTTGTTGAGTAGACATTTGTTGAAGATTAAGAAATGTATTGCCAAGGGTGCGTATCATTTGTATCGCATCAATATGACTTCTTTCGCGCTCTTTGCATATTTTTCTTAATGCATATGTCATAGATTTGTCAATATTCATCATATACGAGGTGCAGTAGGATCTTGCAGCATATGCATTTAGCATGTACTATGCATCTGTATTTTCTTTCCACATAAAGGGCATGTCCTTGGAGAAACTGTTGTTCCAAATATGGGAGATTTTTCATTTAAGGAAAAGTGTTGGTTGCCTAAGAATTATTTGTATGGCTTGGATGTACTCATCTTTTGATAGATTTACTTGTGTCAAGAAGGCATCAAATATCATCATTTCATAAAATCCTGCTTGTTCTAGAAATGCGAACAAGGATTTAGATTTCTCAACAACAACATTGTCCTCTAAACTAATTGGCTCTATGATTATTGTAGCTCTCATTGGAAGAATGAGAAAGTTGTATCTGCAGTGTGATCTTTTTTGTTTTCTACAACTTCTTGTATGGTAATGTCTATGGTCTTTCACAAGGTCTGGTTCCAATTGATATGTATTGCATGTTATGTATTTATCCACAAATTGTTTGATCTTTGAATTCTTATCAACTCCATAGACTGGTGCACCCTCTATCCACAACAGTGTGTGGTCATGCTCATTTCCCCTATTCTGGAATTCAGTCACAAAAAAGTAGTTCGATATTTTTCCGAAAAACGTTTCATCATGGTATATCAATTATCTCAAAGCAGTTATTCTATGTCTATAGTATCAAGTACATGTCACCGGGTCTTTTCTTATGAGGTAGTCATTGTCGTTATTTTCAAGTGTATCATTTTTTTTTTTACGTTTCCTGTTACTATGCAGGTTAGAAACGGTAGCCACCAATGGATCCCAACAATGCTCTGCACTTGTAAATGTGATGAAAAATGTTGGCGGCCCCAATTGTTGGATCATTGCAAAAAACAAAAATTGTTTTGTTGCAAATAGTCAGGAGAGGTGCAAATGTTCTTGAAATCTATGTATCCAATATCGGATTTCAGATTTTAGAAATAGTCAGGAGAGGTTTACTTTGTACTTCACATCCTTAGACAACAACTTTCTTCCTTGTAACTGGCCTTTTCTAATTTGGACCAACATGCAGGCCATAACTTGCTCTATTATTATGCGCATTGTCTTGAAAAACAAATTTGTTATGTAGCAGGAGAAGTAACTGCTTGAATGTAGTAGCTCCCATCGGACTATTTTATGATAACTGAAGCGTTCTATAATACCAGTGCCATGTGGATCTCCGTAGAACAGTGTTGGAAAGTTCATTTCCTCAGCGAATTTGTCCTTGAATATTCCAAGTGGATGTTGCCCCTTGCTAGGTGCGATTTCAACAATTTTGTCTTGCAAGTCACAAATGTACTATGAATCGGTGAATCCATGGACCAATGTTTCAGTAGGTGTTTCAGTCTCTGATTCATCACTTGTATCAGAATCACTAGGATTTTCAAGAGTCTCTGCAGAGTTGTCATGTTCTTCTGTGAGAACATTATTCCAGTTGACATTTATGCAAATGTTCTTTGCTTTGTACAGGGCCCTGGAACATAATTCCTTCAATGCATTCATAATAGAATGCACGCGCACTTTGTCTGTCTGATACGCATTTTTGTATTGCAATCATCTTTTAAGAGCCACGACGATTGTAATTGTATTGTTAATGAACTGTGGAAATTCTTTTTTCACAACATCTAGCTGAACAGGAACATTAATAATTGATCTCGTTAAGCCCATCTAGGGTCGCTTATAGCCCCAAGGTCTGATTTGAGCAAATGCAATTCGCAGAGAGACAAGTCTCTCCTCAAGTTCCGTAAGTGCACTTACATATGCTAGTGGTGTATTACATCTTATTCGGTCAGGGGTTACAAACTGTGGTAGTTTTCCATTTTCAAGTGATCGTTTGCATGGAAGACAAAATTTCTCACTGGAAAATGGTTTATCGTGGGTTGTCAGCCGAAGGTACTCTGCCTGCAAATCAGGCATGAAAGACTTACTATTTTTTGAAAAAATCAATTGTTCACAAATTGCACATGCAATGGAAGGAGTGTCTTTCATTGCTTTGATGTAGGTCTGTCTTGCATTTTTTTTCGCAGGGAAGTATGGGTAGAAACTGTTTCTTGTTTTTCATGTACACCACAAACTGCCACAGTTGCATGACCATTCTGGGATATGTAATTGCACATGTTTATGTTCTGTTCTGCACGAACAAATTTCTTTACATTGTCATATGTGAGTTTGTCGATAAAAGGAAGTGTAGCAATGTATTTTTTTCTCTCGCGCATGACCTTTTTCAAGTTGTGGTAACTTACTCTACGTTTCTTTCCCAAGGGTGGGATGACCTGGTGGAAATTGGGATGAATTTCACTCTCACCCAGTTTCTCAGAAACTATTTTACGTTTTTTGTTCAAGGCCTCTATTTTCTTGTCAGAAGTGAGACGAATTTGATGAATACTTTTTTTCAAATTGTGATAACTTACTCTACGTTTTTTGTTTAATCCCTCTATGGCCTCATCACAACTGAAATGAATTCTATGCATGTTTTTTTTTCAAGCCCTATCTGCCCATATCGCAACCAGGAGGACTCTCGTTTTGACTAAAAAACATTCCACTCATATGAAAATTCGATTTTGTTTGTGTGGCATGCACACTCAACCCTAAACTACCGATATCTACAAGAAAAGGTTCATAACATATATGTGTTGTATCTGTTTTCAACGACAGGATGTGAATTTTTCAATCGTAATTTGAATCAGTAACCTAGGAATGGACAGTGCTAGCTGGCGAGGCAGACCAAACCTGGATCTTCACCCTGAATACCATAGACAGCCATTGAAAACAGAATCTACAACCCTCTATATTCCCTTCTTTATATGGAAGCGCTATGTTCACAAGGTGTTCCTGCCAACTTCCAACTGCCGACATATTTTCCATGAGATATCGGCAAAAGTGTTGATGCAAGCACCTAAAAGCCTATTCGATGCCACCTATAATCCCATTGCTGAAGGATTGTACAGTGTAAAGACGCAACGACTGGACATCGAACTCGGCTGCTACCAAACAACAAATTGCATTAAATAGACTATCTCCGCAGCTAAACACAAGATTTGTTGCCAGTTGTAAACCATAGCAATCTATGCCATCCAAAATCTATTTCCATTGCGATTGAAGATCTTTGCAAATAAAAAACAAGTAGATATGAGGACCTTCTATATTGCATATGGAAATTTTTCTGTACAACAGTGGTTCATAATGGCCACTGAGGGCATCGGCATCATGGAACAAGATGCAATATGGATTGTCAGATGCAGTTTTGCTGAATAGTAGATATCTTGTTTTTTTTGTCAATGACCATATGCCAACTGATATATTTAGTTAGTTAGACAACCACCAAATAAAAATTTTATCTCCCCAAAGTCCCCTCTGATGTGCACGCAGAGCTGGAGATGCAGACAACAATATCTTTGAAAAATACGTAGCCACATCATGGATTCCATGTAACTACCAAAGAAAATCAGATTCCAATTCGTATTCATAGGATTGCAAAGCCTCAACATCGCCATTTTTAAAATAGGCCAAGAAATAATCTATCAATCCATTGCGCAGCGTGGTCAAAGAATACCGGAAATGCAATAGAACCTGGAATGTATCGAAAAGGAAATCCCCAACAGTATACAAGAATGCATCCAATCTAAAAAGGCCATTCCTATGCAAAACCACACCAATGCTGTCATGTACAATGGATTACGTATATTTTTCATACGACTCAACATATAGTACCTCTTTCATCTTTTCAACTGTCATTTTGAAGCTGTTTGCTAGACACTTTCAGTTTCTATCAAAATAGAGAAAAGCACAAGCAAAAAATAAAAACTAGCAAAATAAAAAAGAAAAGAAAAATAGTGCACCAATCATCGTATGTATATTTAAACCTTCTTCTTCTCAACTTGAATCCCCCTAGTTCCCATAGTAGATGAGAAGAAAACAAACCGACACTGGAAACTGAACCAAATAGAAGAAAGACTGCAAAAAAATAAAACCATAACTTAACTCAACAGAAAGAAAACAAGCAGATGTAGTTTTCCGGCCCACAGAGTAGAAGCATGCACTGCGTCTACACCCCGCCCGATGGTTCCCTCTTCTGATAAATCCCAACTACTTTTCGTAAAGCCCTCTGCATTGCAATTTTTGGAAAAAATATGGACGTGACATCCGTCATATGAAGACGCATTGTTTCCAGGAACATAAACTAAGAGCATAGACAAAAATGGTCTGGAACAAAATATTGAAAATCACCAAGAACGGGGAAACTTACCTGTCAACAAAGGATGAGAAGATCTCAACGCCAAAAAAAATGCAAACCGCAACAATAGGTCCAAGAACTTGCAAAGTTGAAGAACAAAAAACCAGTGAACAACCACGAAGAGCTCGAACTGCAAGTGCGGGACCTCAACTTTGCAAAGTTGAATCAAACAAGAACCAAAATCATGGAACGAAACAACGAACAAGGATGGAGCACAAGAGTAGGGATGTCGAGCATGAACAAAACTGTATTGCAAGACATCCGTACAATAAACATTTAAGACGGGCATAGCTCTTAGGTAAACAATTAAGATAGTAAGGACCATCGAAGGGCTTAGGCCTGTGCAATCATTTAAGAAAAGATGCAGTGTGGCAGGACTGTTCTCTCGAAGCACACAACAATAAAGAAAAAATCAGACATAGCAATATCATGGAGAATGTATTCAACCCAACAAATAATGCTAAGGGGAAACATTTGAACTAATGCTAGCATTAATCCACGTTCCAAGAATGCATAACAAAATTTATGATTCAAAAAGACCATATACTACCAAATACTTTGGAAATGCAAACATATTTTACATTGGGAATAGCGAAGGCAACAATAAGACCTCCAATTCGTTGTCGAATCAGATCTTGACAAACATGATTCTTTTTATTATATAAAAATCGATATGTTCACTTCCCTTGTTCCAACAATAGACAATAGCAAAATATTTATGATCAATGCACAAGCTAATGCCAGGTCAATGATTTATCAATCGTTGTAGTCCCTCTATACCTACCGCAAGAACTAATAAGTGGTTGAAGTAAAAAATATTGGTTGATCTCCATTCTCAAAACATTTTAGGATGTGAAACATAGTGGTTGAGAAGATTTGTGGATAAGGGTGTAAATGGAAAAAAAAATTGAAACAAAAGACATGGAAAATTTGAAAAAGCTAAATGATCTACTCATGGAAAAGACAATAGATGGAATTGAAAAGACTCCCATATGTCATTGATTATGACTCCTATGGCATATTCCATGGTCATGCCCCTAGTTTACCTTGTTAAAAAGCAATAGATGGCATAGAGTACGACTTCCATAAATGGTTAAATACATTGGATGCGTTGAATAGGAGTCCCAACACGATACGTTAGTGCTTACTGATTAAGAAATTTCATGAAACCATGAAGTATGGAGGAGCCCAATAGGGCTCGATGGAAGCGCCCTTCGACATTGAGTCAACTATGGGATTCATCATGTCATATCTTCTAAAGTAAGATTGAAGATGCAACCACTATTAATTCATAAATTGACAAATTGCTTGTCAATATTTGATGTGCAAAACTATAGGTTGCACCCACTATGTACCGTATGTTTTCAGTGTTTCACATGACATTGAGCCATTTAGTGCTGAATTGAAACCCGTGATTTTGGTAGCATCCAAAGCATTTCCACTTTCTTGTTATTATGCGACTCGTGATTTTGATAGTATCCAATGCATTCCCAATTTTTGTTTTCTTTTCAATCCAATCCATCCAAATAAATAATTTTCACATTGTATTTTTATTTTTATGGTTTAATACTTTATTTTTATTGATTTATGATAAAGTTTACAAATTAGTTAAATAAATTATTCTTAATAAATAAATATAATATTTTATTTATTCACAATTTAATAATTTTTTTTTTTTAAATAATTAATTAAAGATTAAAGTTTTGATTTTTTTTTAAATAATTAATTAAAGATTAAAGCTTTATTAAAAATATAAATAAAAAAATAAAATAATAATTTATTTTTTTTGTAATATGGTTGGATTTTTTGTCCTTGCAGGTTTCGAACCGATGACTTTAACATCACGGAGTAACTTAACAACACTCTCCGTCACCGACTGTCCTACACCTCGGGAATGATAAAATAATAATATTAATATTAATTAATATTATTCATTTAAATAATATTAAAACATATATTAATAAAAAAAGAAGTAATGAGTAAATATCTTTAAGTGGGGCTTAAAGTGAAATAATCTTTCTATATTTAGATTTATTAATATTTGTTTTTGTTCATTAAAATTATACCTGATATGTTTAATATATTATTTATTTGATTTCAAAAGATATTTTCATTTACATTAATATTATTTTTTTTATTATATTTACATAAAAAAAAAAGTTAATTAAATATTAAAAAATAGTAAAGTTCATCTCACATCAATAAAATTTAAAGTTAAGTATAATATTATATATGATTTGTTTAATATATTATTTAATTGATGTAAGAAGATATTTTCACTTATATTAATATTTTTTTTTATTATAATCACATTTAAAAATAATTTAAATTAAATATAAAATTATATATGATTTGCTTAATAATTTTTTAATTAATTTAAAAAGATATTTTCACTTATATTAATATAATTTTTTATTATAATCACATTTATAAAAAAAACTAAATAGATTTTATCAATATGGTAAAGTATGTTCAGACAGTGGTAAAGTATCTCATATTAGTAAAATTTAAAGTTAAACATAAAGATATATCAACTGAATATAAAAAATTATAAAAAATAAAAATAAAATAATAATAAATTAAGGATAATATAAATAAGATTGATTTGTATTTATTAAAATAATATTATAAAAACTAAATCATATATAATATTTATTTATTAATTTTTAACCAGGTTTTTTTTGAATTATTGATTTTTTACTCAAATAATTTTCAATTTTACTATTTGATTAATTTATTTTATTTTATCTATATATTATTTTAATTTTAAAAAATATTTTTATTAAATAATAAATAATATAATGATGATGTTAATGTTAATGGAGAAGGAGATCTGTCTATTAGATTTTAAGAAATGTAAAATATTACTTAAACTAAAAGCATTAAGAGAAGGTTCCAAGATCACTACAGTTTTGAAGCTTTAAAAGATTAGAAAAGTCAAAATCTGTATTATGACAAATATTTTAAAATTGAAATCTAATTTTTCTTAGAACCTGGATTTAATTTATTTTATTTAGTGCTACTTACTCTGAATAACTTATATCTTCCAACTATATACCAGTACATACCAACATGGGTTTACCATTTTTACCAATTAACTCAATGAGCAAGTTAAACCATACCAATGTCATTTTTGTAAGATAAGGATGTAACTGAAGTTTTTAAGTCATAGATGGCTGGAATGGGAACTTGAAAAAACATGAGAAGTGAAGACCTACACAGATGACCTTTCAGAACTTTGGCGTTGGCAGTAACATTTAAAGAAAGATGAGAAGTGAAGACATACAGAGATGATCTTTCACAACTGTCGAGTTTATAGTAACATTTAATACATAAGATTTAGGTATTTTATACTTTGAAGTCGATTGTAGCATTAAGTTCAACAGTAACAGTTAGTGCGCAGTACCAATAATAATGAATCTGTAGTTTGATCAAAATCTGTACTTTGAATTGGAGATCTAAGGCCGAATGCTCCCTGAAAATTCTTACGATTTTGTAACTACACTAAATTCTCAGATAAACTAACTGTTAGCTTCGATGATCTGCTTACTCGCAACATATGGAAGCGTATGCATGAATACCGAATAATTTGACATCAGGTCGTTGAAAATATTAACATCATTTATAAGTTGCAGTAATACATCGAAGTTTGAATGACTTTTGACCCAAAAAAAAATTCAAGATAAAACAATAATTACGAACTGTATTTAGGTTTTTTAATTCAAAGCACGTACTATACTATGAGTTAAGTGGCAATACATCGCCAAACTTTGGCGTTTTATCATGATAAGCCCTGAGGCATACAGTCATAAGCCCATGCCATAGACATAACAGATATCTAAGGGCAGTTGTAGAAACAGAGAAAATTCATATCCTTCTTCCCATCTCTCTCTCAAATTAATGCTGACTGTGTT